>CM042438.1:13145289-13517789 GCA_023631565.1 Gymnocephalus cernua
AGCAGACAATCATGATTGGAGAGCAGAAGAGAGCAAGAAACATCTGTGTGTGGTCACACGCACGTACGCATGCACGCAAGCACGCACGTACGCGCGCATGCATGCACGGTGTCTCCATGTAAGATGGAAAGATAATGATGTATAACTGTCTCTCTCAGCTGCTTTGAGCCTCAATGTCCTACTGTGACAAGAGCCAGGTGCTGGTGGGAGAGAAAGTGAGAGAGAGAGAGAGAAAAATCAAGCAGCAAATCAATAACATCTTGATTGAAGATGATTACACTCTTCATTTCCTCTCTTCTTCCTGTGTATATGTACAAGTGTGCATGATATTTTTTGTCATCACGATCTCCTCTTGTCTGCTCCTCATAATCTGTCCAATCACACACACACACACACACACACACACACACACACACACACACACACACACACACACACACACACACACACACACACACACACACACACACACACACACACACACACACACACACACACACAATAGACCCTGAACTTTGAACAGTAAGGTGAGATTTATGCACGCAGAGAAAGACTGTGAACACTGTACTCATACGTACATTGAAACTGTAATCATTCCTCCTGTTTATACTTTCTAGTCCTAATGCACTTCCAATGCTAAAGATGGGTAACAGAATACATAGTCCTTCAAAAGTTCAACTGAAGATAATATGGTATATGTGATAGTCAAATGCAGTGGGTATCTTTCAAAGTTCATCAACTTCGCTATAACAGCCATTATGAAAGTGTTTTGTCCATTGGATTGTCCTGGTTTAGTCCATTTCATGCTTGCTGAAAATATGCCCACAGAACCCACTACAGCATCGGAAAACAAAAGCAACTTCAGTAATGACGAGAGAGTGAGTATTTACACAAGAATAAACTGCACACGGCTGAGTAAGAAACTATGTGACTCAAGCAGAGACCATGCTGATTCCCGAGTCATCTGCAAATAAGGCATTTAATTTAAGTATCTAACAGAGGGAGAACAGATATATCTGTTCTAGTGATTTTGTCAATTCACTGATGGTTTAAATAGGATTAGAGTAATACTGCAAACATGTTTTACAGCTCTCTGATTTGGGGGAAGTAATCTGTTCCATAATGTAAAGAAAAAGAGAAATTGAGAGAGAGGACCATTGATGCGTTCATTGAACCAGCCGTAAAACATTTGCATTTGCATTTCCTTCATGTCTTCTTTCTCTTTTCTTTCTCCTCTAACTGCCATTAGAGCAGCTCCATCTCTCTGTCTCTGCTTATCTTTTCTATATCTCTCTCTTTCTTTCTCTCTCTCTCTCTTTCTCTGACTCTTCCTGTCTCTCTCTCAGAGACAAGCTGAGACAGATAGGGAAAAAAAAGTCAAACAATGATGATGGGAAAGATGGAGCACGGGAGGTAAACAGACTGACAAAAAAAAGAGATAGAAAGACATGTCTGTGATCTCTGTGTGAAGCTGATCCCTGCTTGGCCCAATTCTTTATCGTTACACCTCTTGGTCCCTTTTGCCTCTGTTTATTTTTTCATTCCATCATACACCCTGCTATACACTGATTGATTTTTTAACTACTTCTTGCAACTTAAAGTTATACTTTTATGATTTTAGGTTATGACTCCCATTGCATTATTTGCAGGATTTTCTCCAACTGTATCTCTTTTCTTTGTCATCTTTTTCCTCCTCTCTGCAGGTAGTGATCCTCTGCTGACATGTGCCTCAGCACCCCACAATTACTGTCACGTTTAGTTAAAGATTAAAGAGAGAAGGGTGAAATGATAAGCAATTAGGAGGTGGTGTGATTTCATTAACAATGTCTCAGGTATTTGTTCACCTCCAGCAGTCTTGATATTTTTATCTATTTTTTTAAGCAGTGCAGTGCTTTCATTCAACACAGTTTGACAGGTTTCCCTGTGCAAAAGTTTTGGCTGCTGTGTGGCTCCACTAATGCCTATTTTAAAAATGCAGTACAGTGTTGCAAACAAGCAAACTGTGGAGCGGCACAGAAACATAAACAACCAGTTGCTTCAATTAAGATATCCACACTCACAGCATGTGCAAGCGAGGTGAACAGAGTTGTTTTGAGCTTAAAAATTGGTCATTTCCTCCTATTTCAGTGACATTTTGGAGGTCAACTATGCCTCGAACGTGGTGCTATTGGCTGAAAGCTACATTTGAACTTTAATGCAAGTAAAAGATTGCAGAGTGACGAAATAAGATTGATTAAAAAAGAGGGTGTCAAACAAAAAAACGTTGCAAATTCTTCTTCTTCATCATGCTACACATTAAATTAAATTATTGTTAGCAAAAGAAAGAACTTCAGAAGAAAGAAAGAACTTAACAAGTTACATGTATTCTATAATTGTATAACCAGGTCCTAGAGAGAAATATACGACATACAGTAATAGATGCAAGCTCCAAAGGGTGCTTTGCTTAAGGGCACCTCGGCAGTACTGTTGTTTGCTGCTGAGCAGGTAGTAGTGGGTTTTTAGAGCTTTTTAGCTGAAAACAGCAGCTTTTTGTGGATGAAAATGACCACATGAAAGCGGTGAGTGTGAACAAAAACAGTAAAGTTGCAGGCCGGACTGCTATACAATATATCTGTATTGCTGTTGTTTCTGGGTATCTTATTGTTTGTCGGGCAGTATGTGACAGTACTCTGCAGGGTTTCACAAACTGCTTATCAGGAAAAAGAGAGGAGAGAGAAAACAAAGAGACAGGCGCGTGGTCTTAGATTTTTATTTTTGAGGACCAGACTTCTCACATGTTGGAGATGGACGCTTCATACCACTGATATGTCAGGCGTGTATGTGTGTATGTGTGTGTGTGTCTAAATGAAATATCAGCACAAACACCTTCCTGCTTGCACGCCACCCTCCTCCACCTCTGTGTTTGACCTTGTTGCTGCAGAGCCTGAAGGGGGGATGGGGGAAGAGAACGAGAGTGATTGGGGTTGATGGTCAAATCTCCTTCTGTTAACGAGCTGTCATCTGCAGACTGGAGTTCCCACACACCCAAACAAACCTCCGGTTCATGAGCTGCTGACCTGCTATTCACACTGACCCATTATGATGTGTTTATTCATAAAAAAAAAAAAAAAAACCTCTCATCAAGGTTTGAACATTGAAGTTCTCCATCGAAATATCCAGGATAACACACACACACACACGCACACACACACGCACACACACACACACACACACACACACACACACACACACACACACACACACACACACACACACACACACACACACACACACACACACACACACACACACACAGCTGTCCTTAGTGTCACAATTTTGACCTTTTGGCCTTTATGGTCAGAGGTCTCGGCCAATCAGGAGTCTAAATGTGAACAGAAGGGGCAATGGACTCCCTCGACTGTTCATTATAGCTCTCTCTCTGTGTGTGTGTGTGTGTGTGTGTGTGTGTGTGTGTGTGTGTGTGTGTGTGTGTGTGTGTGTCAGCAGGTTAAGAGCATTTTCATTGGCACCATAGAGACAGAGTGAATAGCCTCTAATGACTGATTTTATCCTTTCACCCCCCCCTCTCTGTGTGTCTTTCT
The DNA here is from genome assembly GCA_023631565.1 of Gymnocephalus cernua. Lineage (NCBI taxonomy): Eukaryota > Metazoa > Chordata > Actinopteri > Perciformes > Percidae > Gymnocephalus > Gymnocephalus cernua. The sequence continues at coordinate 13,148,871 of CM042438.1, forward strand.
CTCAACATCAAAGTTGAAATCTGGAGTCACGAGTTGCAGGACATGATAAAAAATACACACAGTCAACTCAACATGAACTCTAAATAATATTGAATAAAAAACTGAGATCGTCTGCTTGATGAAGCATGCTTTCATTAGACTCTGCAGCAAAATCGTGTAAAATGTGGCTTCTGTCGGATGGAGGCGTTTCGTACAGCGATGCCTTTCTCAGCTCCTTCCCACTCAGTGACTGCACATCAAGAGGCCAGTGTATCATCAGCTGTTTGTTACTCTAGTTACTGTTTTACCGAGTTCTCATTCTCGCCTGGTAATGATCTTCGGCTTTTATTTTCCAGGCCGAGGTCTATTAGTTCTCTATTTAAAGCCCCAATGGGGGAGGAGACCTCTGTGTGTGCAGCTATCAGCAGGGAGCACATCGGAGACTCTGCAGGTCTGACGGTCGCAGATAAGAGATGCATGATTAATGCACACACACACACACGCACGCACACACGCACGCACGCATGCACGCACGCACGCACGCACGCACGCACGCACACACACACACACACACACAGAATAGGGCTGGTGGTGGTAGTCTATTGTTGGGGGAACAACAGACGTCTGGGTGAGCGCTGATAATCAACCATCAAACCAGATTTTACAAAGCATTTTCCAGAACAGCGTGACAACATGGAAGATCGTTCACATGCTGTACTTCAGCTTGACACACCTTAAAAAAAACAAAAACACCAATTCAGACAGTAAAAAGCCTAAACTAAATACAATGTCAACTAACAAAAGTTTAAATAGTGATTGTGTCAAAAAAGATCTTCATATTATAACACTTTCAACCAATTATTTTAGTGAAACTAATTGTAATATGTTAGTTAAACTGGTCTTAGAAAAAAGACAATATTTGTTAATGCTGGTGTGTCTCAGATATAAAAATCAAATTGTCCATAAATCCCTTTGTCCTTGGTGTAACTCTACATGCGCCTGTTTTCTCTTTTGCTTTCTTGAAGATGAATAACTGCTAGATATGTTTTAGAGAAACTTTGAAGACTTTTGCTATGTTTTTTTTTTTAGAAGACAAATAGTGACCTCTTTCTGTTTGGTCCTTTAAAACAGATTTCACACACATTTGTACCCAGTGACAGTAATTGAAAATGTAGTATTGTAGTGTCAGTTTTAGCCATGATCTTAGATGTACTGATGTAGTGTCATAATCAGACCGACTTGCCATTTTCTTCAACACTGTCTCCTAGAAATTTGTTTGTTTTGCCAGCTACATTTTAGACTTTATTTCTGCCAGGATTATGTTTGGCGGTAACATTTTCCAAGTGCTAACAACATGTAACGCAAAAATAGCCTAGAAATCTAGACGCACCCTAGTGGCAGCAAATGTAATTTATAGCCAGGGTCATCTAGAAACTTTCTGTTGGCTTGCGAGCTGGAAAAACAGAACTCTAGTCAGGCCAATCACATCATGTATAGATTTGGTGGGTGGGCTTATAATGACGGGAGAGTTGCGACAGTTCTGCGTGAATTCCCTGGTATACTTGAAAACAAAGAAGATGGCTGCAGCTGCTGCTGGCGAACAGCGGTCTTTCGAATCGGCTTTGGCCGCAACTCTGGAAGACTTGGAGTTAAGCTTTTCTTTGAGAAGAGAACAAAGAACGGCACTGAAGTCAGTCTTAAAAAAGAAAGATGTGTTCGGAGTTTTGCCGACCGGATATGGCAAAAGTTGAATCTATCAACTAGCGTTGCTCTGGTTGGTTGTAGCACTATCCTATTGCGTGCAGTGGGAATTTGAAAGACAACCGTTTATCCCGCCCCTCGGATTGAGCCCTGCCAATGGTGAGTTCCCAGACCCAACATCTTGATGTGGGTCTGGCTTGTCAGGCTAACGCAAAAACGTTGTAGGGAGTTAATCGGGGAGGATGGTCAGTCTATAAAGACTTTGACCGGTATTGTTAACAAAAGAGCTTTGGTAAAGGTTAGGGAAAGATCAAGGTTTCAGTCAAATGTTAATGAAATCACGTCCTGCCTCTCTTTTTACTTTCTAAATATTTAACCAAGACCGCGTTCTTTCAAACATAATCATTTATATATATATATATATATATATATATATATATATATATATATATATATATATATATATATATATATTGTCAGTGAACATGCTACTTATATGTTCAGTATGAACATTTTGCTACTTGGCAAATACTTTAATCAACAACGTTCCCTCATTATAATGATAAAAAAAATATTTCTAGGAGACAGCCTTTTGTTTTTGTTTGTGCTTATCATTTTAACTTTTTGATTCGCTGAGAGAAATTTGAGATGTAAGCAGAGAGAATAAATAAAATTGTGCAAGGTCAGAACGACTTTGGTTGTTTGAGTTGGCTTTTGAAGCCCAAAATTCAGTTAACTTGTCCACACAGCCTCTCATTAACTGAACAGACCTGAGCTGACTTAACTCGACTTCCACTGAGCTTTGTTAGAAGAAGTTGAATGACTCTGAGGGCTGAGAAACTGCAAAGAAAAAAAGCCCTCAGAAGTGCTCAACCCTAAAACCATTAAAGCATATCTTTCTAAAACTTCCCTGTCATTTATTCCTCATTTATCCTCTGATCCCCTCTTCTGTTGTCTCGACTCCTTCAGAGTCTGTTCGCGGCTCTGCTGGGGTAGGTTTTCCTAATTTATCCCTTCCTCCTTCAACCCCCCCCCCCCCCCTTCGGTCCTGTCCTGGGCCCCTTGTGTCATGGAAATCCTTTGTTCCCCCTGCGTCCTATAACACATGAACACAGATGGAGTGAGCTAGTCTATTTAAGCAGTCTCAGTCAACGATTGTCTTTTGTTGGAGAGTTGCATGACAAATAAGGAAAATGAGCAGAGACATATCTGAGTTAAAATACAACAACAACCCAATAACTTACTAGACGCATAACGGTTAATAAAAAGTCACTTAATGAAAATGATAGTCAGAAATATCTTTTGGGAAAGAGAAGAATTCATTCTTTTTGCACTTTTGAATAAAAGCCAACTTTTCATGGGCAAAGGAATTAAATGTAATACCTTGATGAAAAAAACTAATGATAAGAAATAAAGATAAAATATCTTTTGATTTAATAATCACGTCAAAGTCTTTCATCCCTTATCATTAATTTGGTCTCTGTCTAATTTGAAAAACCTTCAATGTGGTCTGTATGTGGTATCTGGCAATTACACACATAACTTCTGCCTTTAATCTTTGTCTCAGACGATAGATATGATCTAGTTCTCCTCCACTAGAGTAGATATGGTATAACTCAATGGAATAACTGCATGGCTCTGCAACTCTGTGACACTGGAATCAGCAGTATCACAGAGAGGGAAGGAGAGGTTCACTGGAAATGAGGAAAAAGTGATGGAGAAGGATTGGCTGATGCATGTGTTGGTGTATTTGTGCCAAACTTCTATATGATATTCTCCGTTGATCTGTTTACTGTCTTAGCTGACCAAGAAATTTTTGTGCAATAATCGGCCCACTATAGAGAAAATAAGATTAGAATTCTATATAAATAAATTGACATTGACAACGACAGAATATAATACAGCTCCATCATCTGCGTCATATCACTGTGTGTGGATGAGTCTCTTTTCAAACACCATGCACGAGCCAAAATTATTGTAAGACCCTCTGTCTATCCTGTCCTATGACATCATGTTTTTAAGTGTTTTTGGGTGTAAAACTGACAGACTTTGGAGCCCTGTCTCCTCAAAATTACATTCCCATACAACTAAAGTGAATTCTCAATTACATTATTTCTCCCGGATTAGGATTATTTGGCTATTATATTGATGTGTCACAAATAGGTTTCTAATCAAAGTCTGCATTCAAAGACCGCATTCAAAGTGCGCATAGGGAACAGTTCTAATTTTAATGTAACATACTTAACTTACGTAAGTTCCATACCCAGACCGACAGGATAAAATCTGGGTGGGGAAAGTGAAAGGGCAGCGCTTGTCCCTCCCTCATTATTACCACTGAGGTGCCCTTGAGCAAGGTCCTTAACCCCAACCACTCCAGTGCAGCTGCTCAGTGACCAGCAAATCAGACTGTGATTGCACTTGGCAGCTTCCAGGTAGGTATGTGTAACTGTGTAAACGTGATCAGGGTGTTCCTGCAAAAGAGAAGCTTCCTCTCAGTGAACCGTCCCTGAATAAATAAAGGTAAAAATAATAATTAAAAAATATATATATATATATATATATATACAGGTACATACCTTTTTTTTAAACCCAAACCAGGATTTTTTTCTGAACCTAACCAAGTAGTTTTGCTTTGATTCACAATGTCAACCACGTGTTTAGATTGTTTTAAAACGTGCGCCTGTCGCTGGTACGAGGATGTGTTATCTGGGACAAAATACGTTCCCCTTGAAACTCAAAATTTTGATTTTGATAAATGCTTTTATTCCTCAGACAAACATTTGACACAAAATCTACTTGTCCATTTAAGCTCCAATTCAGGATTTACAATTAAGGAAAAATACATTGTCTTGTTTTATAGACGCAATTGCAATGAAAGGTCGCTGTCAGCGCTATAACGTCAGTGGCAAATAAATTGCATTTCCTGTGAGTCCTTCACAATAAAAGCCACCCTGTGTTTCAGCAGTTGAATGCTGTTACTGTGTAGCAGCAGTAGGAAATGTTCAGTTTGCACTAGCAGTAACTTAATACAGCTCTGATACAGCTGTAGGAGGGTGAACAGTAAACAGTGAGGCTGATATCAATGAGATAACATTGTCAGGTTACATGCATGCATTGTTTGCTGTGAATCCCTTTGTGCGTCAGTAGGCAATTTGAATCCAGTGTGGGAATGGCGGACTCTGCCACTAACAATGAAAACTACAACATAGATAAATAATAAAACTAACTTTAATCAAACATATAAAGGTAAGAGATGTAACACTCAGCAGCGTAACCATTGAGAACAGAGTGTGGGTAAATTAGATTGGCTTTTGAAGGATTTGTTTTATACATCACTGTATATGTCCACACATGACCAGTAAATGGCCAAATCTCCTGTGGCTGTTTGGAGGCCATCAAATAAGCTGTCAGTCTTCTTTCAAATCATCAGGTGTAGGCAGGGCCGCCTTAACCTAATGTTAGGCCCCGGGGCTGAGAGGTTTTGTAGGCCCCCCATCCCCTCGATTCATTTCTGGAGTCTCATTTTAAAAAAGTGTAATACCTAGGTAATCTACATCACAAAATACATTAGTTTCTTTTGAGGAATACAAAAGTGAGTTTTCCCTCTTTGAGCCAGAAAACACCATAACGTTGTTATTAACATATCACTGAGTCCACTTGAGCATAAACACAAGACACTTTATGTAACAACCACACACAGCAACTTATGGTGATGATAAAACCAAAATGTGTGAAAGTATGATTTCAGACGATATTATGAAAAACATCACCAACCATCACCTGTCTGCACAAACATTGATAATAACTGATAACAGCATTAGCAAAGAACAGCAACAGATCAAAGTAGGAGCCTCATCTCTGGCCTCAGCAAGCCCTGTGAACCAATCACATGCACCTGCTGGCAGGAGCTGGATTTTATATTTAGAGCCAGAGTCTGAAATAACTTAGCAAGCAGCAGCCGAGAGGGCATGAGGATAGGGACTGGTAGGAGGGGCAAGGGAGTGATGCAAGCACGGAAACAGTCTTAATTAAAATCAGAAGAGAAATACGCCAAAAAAAGTATGAACTAAATACTAAATCTAATGTAGCCTATGTCATAATTTAAACAAGTCTCCCGAAGAGAAACAAGTATCTCTCTCTCTCTCTCTCTCTCTCTCTCTCTCTCTCTCTCTCTCTCTCTCTCTCTCTGTGTGTGTGTGTGTGTGTGTGTGTGTGTGTGTGTGTGTGAGACGGCGGACCAGGCGCTTGTGGAGTTTAACGCCAAAAAGGCAGTTAACCACACGTTCCCGTTAATCATATGATGGACATATGTTGTGATATTTAAACAAACAATCAACAACTTACAGCGGGGCGTCCCAGCATGACAGGCCGGCCAGCAAGCGAGCGATCCCGGCCACCACCAGCTGGCTGTCCGTCACTTTATGGAGCTTCTCAACTCCGAAAACTTTGAAGCAAATTGTCAATTTGGCAATGATTTTCAGAAGACTGCCTATATTCGAAATCTAAACAGTTCATTTCTCACCTAAAACGTTGTCAGAAGTGACTTTAATGATGAATAAGATAGTGAAAATTGTTAAAAATGTCCCGCTGTTGCTCTGTCAAGCGCAAACCAGTACAGAAGACATACATACATACATACACACCCCAAAACTAACTATAGACATTCTGATAGGTAAGTTCACGGGCCATAGGCGATGGGGCCACGTGGGTCACTCCTAATTTGGATCAATCAGCAGCCATGTAACCTGCGATTAGAGTGATTGACAGAAAACCTAACAAGTTAGAAAACAATATGACCTCTTCAGCTCATCATTAACTTGAATATGGGAGGCCCCTAAACTTGGGAGGCCCCTGGGCTTCAGCACAGGTAAACCCGTGCATTAAAGCGGCCTTGGGTGTAGGACTTAGATTTTATCTTTCGGTTGACAGTGCTTTGTGCTGAAAAGGGATGTGGCAAATTAGCATGCGAGGAGGTATGTGAGCTGCTGATATGAACTGACCTGATTTGAGCATTTGTCTGTAATCACAGAGCTCCCCAGAGGTTTACCGAAAGACATGATTTTCTTTGCAAAATGGGTGGTATTTGTGTTAGCTCTGTTGCAACATTACTTTTTCATGCTCTATGTTTCTTGTCTTCTTGATTGTATATAAATTACCTCTATTGTGTCCAAACTATATCAAGCTGATAACAATACAAGCCCGACTACATCTGGTTGCTTGTTTTGGTCCCGAACAACAGAGATCAGAAAATCAGCTTATTTTGTGGCTTTCAGTTGAAAACTTTCTATCACCAGATAACCAATTTTTATGTTTTCTGAGAAGTGCTTTAGAAAAACATCATGCTCCTTTGTGAACTTAGACAATTCTTTAACCTTAGTTGGATTACAACAACGTTTCAACCTTAGCCAAAGTAATGCTTAAGATGAGGCTAATTTTTAATGAATGAAACGTTTTCACCTTCCCTAAATTACTGTGGCCTAAATACAAATAATTTTTTACTGATATTATGAAACAAAAACTCACACATTCATTTGAAAGAGAAAACAGTAATTAAACAAAAAATCTAGGGAGAATTTAAAAAAAAAAAACAGAACAAAGTCAGATGTGTGCCCACAGTGTTTCATTAGGGAACGACTCCAAACATACTGTTGCTCGCTCAAACACAACAACAGCTTAACAAAATAGCACTGGAGGTTTAACAAGCAGGTTACTTCCTTGCCTCTTGGGCTGATAAAAATGTTTGTTTCCATGGCAACAAAGCATTGTTATTTTACAATCCACTCCTAACTGTCACCCCTTCAACTTTTTCCTGTCTCCTATTTCTCTGTTCCTTCCATCACAGCATCCGCTGCTTTTTTATCCCTTAGTGTTTATCCTTTTATCTTGACCTGCATCTCTGTCTCCTTCTCTTTCTTTCTCTCATCTCTCCATCCGTGCCCTCTTTCTCTTCTTCTCTCTCACCATGTTTCTGTCTCTGCTTCTCTTTTCCTTACCCTCTATTTCCTTCATTATAAAACTAAGAGGATTTGGTGGTGATGGTGTGTGTGTGTGTGTGTGTGTGTATGTGTGTGTGTGTGTGCGTGCATGCGTGTGTGTGTGCGTGTGTGTGTGTGTGTGTGTGTGCGTGTGTGTGTGTATGTGCTGTGTCCCTAGACCCATTTAACCCCCTGAATATTTTCTCTCTGCTGAGTTCTTGCACAAAATGAGAGACAATTTAAATAACTAGCTTTAGGTGTGACGTTTTCATGTTTGCAAATGGAGGCTTAATTGTCCGAGGTCATGGGAGGAGCATAATGGGATTTTTCTTTTCCTCCTACAGTATTAAGGTTAACGTGTTGACACAGCTGAGACCTGAGCTAAAATAGATCTGTAAGCAGATTCAAATTCAAGGCAGATTGCTTTACAAATATCATGGTTTTATATATTTTAATTACAAGAACATCACTGCCAATCAAAACTGTCTGTATGTTTTGCTTTTTACTTCTCTAATTTTAGCTGATTTACTCATCTTATTCTCTTTGAATTTTGAAGAGGTGACAAGGACTACACTTGACTAACTTTGTGAGAAGCAGCCTTTGAACATGCCTTAGTTTACACAACAGCAGGGAGGGTAAATGTATCGCCGGTGGTCCTGCTGGTTGCATTTATCCCAATTAGAAACTAAACACTCAATAGGATTTGGGAATATTATTTAACATGCATTCAACCAGAAGAACTCCTGTTGAAAATGATAAAGGAAATATGCATTAAATGTCAGTAGAGCAAGAAATTAGTATCAATATGGTAATATTGGTTTAATAGAAAACAAAATCGCTGTCATTTTCAATGTTTTACAGTATGTACATTTTTTTCAACATGTACATCTCACAATGGAGAGGTCTAGTCTTTTCTTACTAATTCTCTGAATTATTAAAGCATTTTTGTGTTAACATTCTGTATTGTCACTTTATGTACTGTTTTATAAATAAAAATAGTCAGGCAGTCTGAGTTGACTTCATATGTCAATTTAATTTAACCACATAAACTGACACAATTACTACTACAGGTAATACACTATTGTTGCTGTATTAAAACTGTAATGTAATACAGTCTCATCTGAGCTACTTTAGAAAATATATTACGCCTAGCAAAGTAAAATGTTATACTTACACTTACACAGACTGAAGTGTTATAGACGTTACAGAGCTGCCTTGGTCGCTGCCTGCCATGGAATTTCACATGCAGCATAAGTGATGTTAACCATGGGTGGGTGTGCATGTTGTAAGCATGTTGGCTGTGTGTGATCACTTTTAGCTTTTCATCACAGACACAAATGCATAGCAGTGTCAGATTTGCTGTCCTAGTCCTCTTTTCTTTCTACTTGTGTCTCATTGTGTGCGCTCCAGCCTCATGTACTGTATCCACAGTCCTTAATGCACAAAATATTAGTTCAAAAATTCAAATGTGTTTGAGTACTTCGATACTGTAAACTGTCCTCTAAATGTGGAGGGCAGGGCACATTAGAGAAGAAACAGTAAAAGCATTTCTTATCATTTTATGGCACCACAGGACCATACATACATGCACACGCACACACACAAGCACGCAGAAGGAGTCTAGGGGCCGTTGAAGGTATCAGGTGTAGGCCAGCTGTGAACACAGATCGGTTAATAAGCTTCCTTTGTTTGAATTAATGACTCATAAACCTGTCTATCTATCTATCCGTCTATCTGTCGGTGAACATGTGTTGCCCCAGACTGGGGTTCATAAAGGTGGATTTCACACCCAGAAAGGAATAATAAACATCAGCACATGTTAAAATGATAAGCTTTGTTCATCAAACAGCCCAAATGTGCACAAAGTTTTGGCATACACTTTGATATAAATGTTAAACTTTGATGTCATAATAATTCTTTTTCCAGTATATGGCTTTTTGACTTTTACGTAAGTCTCTTAAATTATAATAATAATATGTAATTTGACATTGTCTTCCAAAACAACCCGTATACGTTTTCTGATCTGACGTCCCTATGGCTGGACAACATTGTTTGTCAGCGCCTTCTAAAATCAAGAGCTTTTTAAAACCTTAAACTCTAAATGACCAATATTAAAAAAAGATTCACCATTTTCAAACCTGCAGCTGCTGTGGATTGCCTCGGGAAGTAACTTGTTTTGGTGCTCGTTCAAAAGTTGTTAGTCGTGCAACAGAAAACTCAGATTGGACAGCTAGCTGTCTGCATTCACCTTGCAGAGATCTGAGGAGCAGTTAACCATAGTCCTCATAAATCGACCACAGCCAACACAAAGAAAGCGGAAGGTAAGGGACATCTGTCCAAAAATGAGGGATATCCGGCGGAATTTCTGGCGGCAACGGAACAATACGGGAAATGAAACATCGCCGATATAGACTAGCTCGTCAGTTATCCATAACACCCTTCAGAGACATTTACAAGTATCTTTAGAGAACATGAAGTGGCCCAAATATAAATCTAAATATATGACTAAATGGATAAGACTTTAAATCTTAATGTTTCTGTCTTTTTTAAAATGAGCTTTTTTTCATAAAATACTGGATACTTTTTCAGGTCAGTAAAAATTCTTCACATAAAATGATGTGAGGAGGAAAATGCACTGCTCAAAACTTATGTCCACACAAGTAGACACTGCTTTGTTTTAAAAGGTTGCAACCCAAAAGATTTAAGAACAACTAACTTCATTCAAAGTAATGTAATTCAGTGTAACCCCCATACAATACAAGAGGACTTAGTAAATTAGTGGTGAGGAATATGTCCAGTGCATTAACATGTGAATGGTGCAGAACATAACGGAACAAAATACAACAGACGTAAGAAAGAGCAGCACACAGCTGGCCATAATAAAACAAAACAGAGAAGAAAAGAACAAAATATCACCAGTAAACCCACCATGTCCGTGTCATAAAGATACATATATGACCCTGCATGTGTGCTATGAATATGTATGTTGTATGTATACGATGTGACCCTGGACATTAATATGTATTGGACGGTAATGAGGCGAATGGGCAGATCAGATGGGTCCTTCTTAACTGGGCACATGTGGCTCATTAGGATAGGGCCACACATAGCACCTGATACCCTCAAGATGACTGCTGCACCCCAAGAGTTATCTAATATAATTTCTGTTTTATTAGGCGAGGCAGAGAGACATAACAGATGAAAGATGAGGAAGAGGAGATGACAAAGAGATGGATGAAGAGGAGAGATGAGAGTGAACAATCTACATTTGGATCTGAACTAATATGACAGGTATGTGATAATGGGAGTGAAGTTCAAATGTGAATGATGTCTTGGAGTAAGACTTTAAAGTCCCCCCCCCCTCTTTCATTAGAGGCGGACGCTGCTCTTGATGCTGACCCTGACCTCTGACCTACTTGTGGACATGGGAAATCAAAAAATGAACTTGTCCAACAGAAATCATCATCACACATCATCACTGTAATCCTGGACCTGAGGTGATGACACACAGGCAACATTTGGGGCTGGAGAAGGGGAAACTTTACCCTTTTCAGTAATGGAAATAAGCTAAATATTTGTGGACAAACACTCTGATCATATTTGCAATAACTGACTGTAATATAAGACAAACAAAATGTATACAATGAGAGAGGTGGAAAGAGAGCAGCAGGATGGATAGTTGGGTCCAAATTGACTAGGCACATGTGTGTCATTATAGTAGGTTGGTATAAGACAGCTGATACCCATGTAGGGACTGTGGGTTATATCACTAAAACCCAGTGTCTCTCAGTGCACTTTACAATGTGTTCCCTTTTCTTACTGCAAAAACTACAGTACACTGTTATCCCAAATTAGTTGACTTTACTAGAAATTTGCGTGGAAACCTGTTGCCTTAAACCGTCTTAAGTTTGAAACAGGTCGAGTTGTATTAACACAGAGCGGTAAGTTGATGCAGCAGACAAATCAAGTTAGTAGTAGTCATCACTAAATATCATTAGTAAACAATTTTTTTTTTTTCTGGAGTCATGTTGTCTAAAATAAGCATGTTAAGTTCAAACTTAAGTACGTAACTTTTTTATATTAATGAACGTCCGTTACATTCAAGCCATTGCCAAATGAGTTGCTGCAAAGCTAATTAAGACTATCAGCTCCACACAACTCTCTCTGTATTTCTCAGTACGGCTATGTTCAAAAACTGGTGTCGTCCGGCCACTTTCGTGCATAGAAACTCGAGTGAAGATAATTACCTCTTCTGAAGAGTCCATCATGTCTTTTTAATCCTCCGTGTCATCATTGGCCACTAGCAACTGCGCTGTTCAGAACTGTTCAGAATATATATATTTTTCCGATGAGCCTTTGCATCGTTTCAGCGCAGAACAGTTCAAATGACCCCGTCCCTCCCATACAGAAACTTAACACCCTTAGTTATCTCTGCTTAATATCATCTGTGGACTGCATACTTAAGCTGATTATTACAAACAACTAATGTGATTCAGTAATGAATATGGTTTTTAACAAAACATGAAAGAATAAGTAGTGACCGCTTACAACTAAACTAATTACAACTAAATCTGGGTAAACAATATACAATTTTAGAAGCAGTGAACTTTGAATCTGTTTACCATGATTTTAGGGCTTTAATGATGTATGTAGACAAACAGGTACAGTAAAAAGGTTATAAAAGTCATACAAATAATTAGGTCCGTCTTAATGGAGCCACCTGTTACCCAACAACCTTAAACAAGTGATGGTACATAAACTGTTTGCAGTAAATGTTTAAGATATTGACGGAGTTATAGCAAGTACAATTATATTCACATTTTGAAATAGAAGAACCATCTCTAAGTCATCCTGTAACAGCTAATTCAATAATATTGCATAAAAAATGTGAGGAAATTGCAGTTTTTACAGAACCAATATTATTGCAATTTTGCCATCTATGACAATAAAACACCAATCCAATCAAAATCCAGGAAATGCCTTGATTGTGCGAGGACTGATATTAAACTGGGAACAGAATAGTCATAATGAATCCCCAGCTCTGCTTGGAAAGTTTCTAATACTTGAAAATGATATAACTTGCTGGTGATCTTTCTTTAGTTTTCACCACATGGACCAAAAGCTGCACTCTTTATTTATGCTTTTAAACACTTCAGATGGCTTACAAGATGGACCACAGTAGATGTCAGTTAGTTCAGTCAATCAAAACCTTTCTGACAGAGCTGTCTGCCAACCTAATTTTACAGTCTATGTTGCCAACCCATTCGCTGGTTATGTCTTTCATGTTACCACGGTCCAACATGTTTGCGAGTATTTCAGTAAAAACCAGAGTGATGATGGGCTTTTATGTGACCATACAATTAAATAATCAGAAATAACACCCGTTACGGTTCTAAGGTTTGTGCTGTATAAGTAAGAAAAATCCCTGTGACAGTGTAATACCAGCCCCATGTCCTTCACTTAAGATTTTAAATGAAAGGTAAAGCATAGCTCTCTGTCAGAGTAAAGAATGAACAGCAGCAAATCAGATCACTCTAAACTGTATGAAAGTTTTCTAACAGCCATGATGATTCATTTTAAACTACCTCTTCATATTTCAATGATTAAAGTATTTGTACTGTCTAGGATAACTATGTTTCTTGGATTTTGTGTTTCTCAGCTCTGCAATTTAATTTTATCCCTTTACCCTAAATTAAATTTGCCATTACGCAATGATTTAACCACCTTACCATATCCGTGATGTTTTCCTCTCCCAATACAATATACTGTACCGTACATGTCAGACATTGACAGTTTACTAAGACACTTGTTTTAAATGTGTCACCCATCAGTAACAGTTCCATGATAAACCATGATCAACATCATATCAACATTAACTGCCTCACTATAACGTATTGTAAGTACTACACAAGCAGATGTATAATTAGAATGAAAATGTATGTTTTTCTCAATGGGTCTTAAGTCATGGTCATCCACAACTACCTTAAGCTACCCACTGTGACAGTTATGATACTGTGAGCTGCTTCTCTCTCTGTCTGTCTCGTTACATTTAAAACCCTGTTTGACCTTCCATTTGTCATCTATAAGTGGTTTTTCCTCTTTATTTATCTCTGTTTCGCTCCTTCTCTTTGTTTTTCTGTCTGTCTTTCCCCCCTGCTTCTGTTTTCTCTTCTCCTTCCTGCACCGCATCTCTCTCTGTCAGTTTTTGTTTACAAACCCTTTCATCTGGATATTGCTTTAAATGTAAAAACCCTTCTATTTGAATGGAGTTTTATTTAAAACCCTGTCATTTAAATAGCTCTTTAAAAGACAGAGGAATGAAAAGTCAACAAGGACCCTTCAATTGTGTTTCCTGACAGGACTCACTCACACACACAGACACACACACACACAGACACACAGACACACACACACACACACACACACACACACACACACACACACACACACACACACACACACACATGCTTGCACACCGCCAGCCTGCCTACATGCATCCAAGTCTATTATTATGCTAATGAGTATCCAGTCTCCACATGTAACCCCCCCCCCACACACACACACACACACACACGCACACACACAAACATTCGCTGAGCTCAGCAGTATAGCAGCATTCACAGGCTAGCAGGAAAAATAACGAGTGGACAATTTCACCATCATAGAAATAAACCAAATAGAATTGGCATTTCCTGGTGTGTCACTGATCGGCATAGAAGGAAATCCCACCTGGGTATACCCCGCAGACAGATACCTTTGAATACCTTGTTGCACTGTCTGCATCTGTCTCTGTGCAGTGAGGAAAGCAGACATGTTATACAGTGAACAACACTTGTCATTTTGCTCAACAAATATTCAGGTGTGTAGTTAACACTAGACTGTATAAAACATAGGTGTATCGTTTATGAGATAAGCACTAAAGGATAATACATTTCTCTCAATTTTTCTTTTATAAATGCACAGTGCAGTAAATTGTATTACAGGTTTAATTTTACATAAATTCATATTCACACACTTGTTTTAAACCTGCAACATGTTTATATTGCCACTTGAGGGCAGAAGGAAATAGTTGTTAACACAACATTAACATATCATCACCTTTATGTTGTTAGCAAACAGTTGATTATTTACACATCCAGCAATTACTGAGCAACATTATCATTCATTTGGAGTCATGCCTGTAACAACCATTTTAGTCCAATATCTACTTTCTTTTAGCTTTCTTTTGGGGTCTCTTCTAAATTCTGAGGGAAATATTTGCTCTTTTTTCTTACAAAATGCTCCACTATGTTCACCACCTAGTCATGGTTTCAATCAAAATAAGTACATTAAGGTTAGGGGAGTGTAATTGTGATGGTTACATTAATAAAGACGTGGTTAAGGTTATGGAACGATTGTGGTCATGTTTTAAAAAATGTTCACTGTCGGGGTTTAAAATAGGGCAGGTCTAACTAAAAATTCAAAAGTTCAAAAGAAATGTGATGTATTGGTCCCATTTAGAAAACTCCCTTGTTGTTTAGAGTCTTTTTTTTTACTACATATTCAAACACATATTGTTAGTGCCTGCATGTATCTAATATTATAAAGTCCATCTGAGAGCGAGTATGAAATCCCTTTATTACATTGCATCAACACAAAAAGCAGCCACGGTACTGCAAGTGATGACCAAAGAGACAGACAGACCAGACTGATAAGTTAAAAAGCAATACTCTGCAATGCACATAACTACACAGACACACACACTGATGAGTTTAAAAAAAAAAGATACACTCACACCCATAGACATACCCTCTGTCTTGCTCAAACATGTATCAATGAAGTATAAAAATAGATTAACTCCAAGGACCTCACTGAATAGAACTTACATAAACGCACACGTCACTGCAATACATCACACATCATCATCCTACCCGGCTGTGTATGAATGGGGGTAGGGCTCTGCATAAATGGGTGAGTGTGTGTGTGTGTGTGTGTCACTGTCTACTGGCTGGAGGGAGAAGTCTGTTTGTTTAAGTGTGTAAAACATCTCTCTGCACCATGTCTTTTTACTCTGAAATGATCATTGTGTAATGCAAAGTCCTACATGAAGCTCTGACATTGACCATTCAATAAAAACACCTTCACCTCAGTTACATTAACTAAACTCATTGGCTAATGCTGAGTCTGGATTTAAGCACAGAAGATCTGATTGGCCCAGAGGAGCTAATTTGCATAAAGCGAACTCAATTGGTCGACTGCAGTGTAAAAGCATTGACCTGTGTTCAGTGCCACAAGAAGTTGGTTTTCAGGTTGATGTGATGGTTCACAGTCTCTGAGAGGCCAAAATAATTAGGTGGGAGGGGGATTTTTGTTTTCTGTAAACCAACGGTTAGTACTGCATTCACAGTAGTAAATATGATATAAATAAACAAATTATGGTTACAATGAAACATGCTATGCTGATGTTATGAAATCTTAATCTGGCTGGTAACTGTGCTATAGTCTGAATATAGCCTATACTAATAGATTGTAAAACATAAAAGGATACCTCTATTTATTATTAACAAAGATTATCCCAGGAACCCCCCCCCACCACCACAACCTTTATCTGTCTTCAGTTTCGTAAAATATTTGCATCAGAGTCTGTGTGCTAGTGGTCTGATCCATGAACTGCATAAGCAATAGATTGCATGTAATTGCGGTATAGACATTTTAATTTAGGCTTTTCAGTTATGTTCACTGTAAGTCACCCTGAAATGATTTCTATAAATGGCAACAAAAAAAAAATTAAATGGCAAATGTAAACAAAACAATATTTATAAAATGAGTAATACCAATTTGACTGATTAGGCTATTTATTGAAACTTATTTGATGTGGCCTACCTGTTTACATCTGATATATCAATTGCCACGTGTATCCATCCTACAGGGATTTCTTTGGGAACCAAACAAGCCATCCTGACTTTTAATTTCATTGCCATAAAAATCTGCGTGAGCGCACACTTTAAACTAACTCATTAAATCCCTCCCCTGCCTTCTCCGCGCGCCGCTGCTGGTCCCACAAGACAAGATGCTCTTTTTTATACTTCTGATGACTACAATTAAGCACTTCCATCTCTCTCTCTCTCTCTCTCTCTCTCTCTCTCTCTCTCTCTCCTTGCATATAAAGCCGCAACAGCTGATCTCGTGCTTCAGAAAGAGCCGCAGCTCCGCACACGCCGAGGAAAGGAAAAGAGAGACACAGAGGAGCTGAGGAGGAGAGAGTGAAAGAGAGAGTTAGCGACGGGGAGATGAGCTATTCTGGTCTTCCAACTGCATTTTTATTTTAGAAGAATGTTTTGAGCAATACTTTTAATAAACTGTGATGACGTTTTGGCTCGATTTGTTGAGAAGTCTTGTCCTCGAGACGTTTTCTGGACTCAACGGTTGTCTTTTTCAACATCTTTAACCTTCGTTTTTCTCTGACTGTTATCCTGCCGTTACAACTCGTTACCTTTCCGCTTCTTTTGTAGACACCGGCATATCTAACGGTTTGTTCTTGACAAAAAAAACAACAATAAATCCAGATTGAGTTGACTGACCTGTGTGGGAATTTCCACGGGAATGTGTTTCGCTTCTTGCTGAGCTGATTTCAAACCGGCGGAAACTTCTTATTGTTTCTTTTCTCTCTGGTGCTGAGCGGACAGCGGCGGTTGGCTGTGGCACGCGGAGAAAGGGGAGAGAAGGTTCTGGCGCCGAGGGGAGCTGTCCGGTGCTGAAACCACGAGACCGTCTAGGGCCGAGCGAAGAACCGCTGGGAGCTCTCCTCGTGCTCAAGAGCAACGGGTTGGAACGAGAGAGAAAATGGTCGTCTTTCTTTCTTTTTTTTAAACAACGGAACTAAAACAGTAAACAGGAGAAGGGCGACGTTTTGTCCTCGTGGCAATAGCCAACAGGAACAGATTTTTTGTTGTTGTTACCTTTTAGAGCTCCACAGGTCTTCCAGTGGCGAGTTATCGGAGGAAAACATACTAGGCTATTTCCCCCAGGACCATAAAAAAAAAATCAGTCTGTAATTGACACACCTGAGCAAAAGTAAATGTTAGGAATGCTAACAGACAGAAGGTGAGAAGCGCTTGGTTTGTCTAATCTTTAAAATGTCTCCTCTCCACTTTCGAGGCTGTTTGATTGGAGGGAGCGAACGCACATTTCGTAGCTGAAACCAGAGAGTGCATTATCATTAAAATCAAGCGATTAGGAGTTTTAGCTATAGGTTTTGCTCAGCTTGAAGTGGTTTGGAAGACAGAAGCGTGTGTGTTTATTGCATAAGTATAGGAGCAACTACTGTCCCATCATGCCTCGGTCTTTTTTGGTGAAGAAAGTCAAATTGGACGATTTTTCGGCTGCAGAGCTGGAGAGCTCATATGGTCACAGCAGAAGAGAAGCACTCAGTCTGCAATTCCATCATCGTGACAAAGGTTAGTCTCTCTCACACACACACACACACACACACACACACACACACACACACACACACACACACACACACACACACACACACACACACACACACACACACACACACACACACACACGCAAACCATATCTGCCATACATTATCCAGGGCATTTCTTTATCCCCAGCTTTAAATCATTAGTCATGACTATTTCAGAAGGATGACGAAAAAGGAATTAGCCTACAGGGTCAAACGCTGGTCACAACCCTAAAATATACCAATCACAGGCATTGAAAGAAACATTCTTGCAAATATTATTTCCATGAAACAGTATTATGCGGGGAAACAGGTCAGAGAGATGGCAGGAAGTCAGAACATCTTATACCTACTGAGAATCCCCACATGCCCAGAGCTGTAAAAGAGACAAACATTGTTTAAGTAACATAATGTAATAAATACACAGTGTCCCTTTGCACAGCACAGGTCAGAGCAGAGCTCAGATGTACCTCATCAGGGGAGGTTTTTCATGGCTTCGTGGTTGAACAAATCTAATCTTTATGTGAAAATGCAATATAAAGATGACATATACACTCCCTTGAATAGGATTTCTATATAATAATTGACATTAACACCTGAAAACATGTATGGAAATTACATTAAACATGTTTTAAATTCCAGTGATTTCAAATGGGAATTTATGGCGAGATCAGGCTTTCTGGATACACTTTTTATGCTGTGCCAGCATGGACAATATCTTATAAAACAGCACATTAAAGTCCATTAGTCTTTTAATGTTGGCTGTTTGGCTTCTTAACACTCTCATGATCCTAAAATGAATTTCGATGCCACATGAATAGAAAAAGTACTCCTGGTGTTTCAACTATTTGGCTTAGAAATACAGTGCAGCAAACATATTCAACACAGCATAGTTGCTGACATTCACAAGTTAAGTAAAAAAATCTTGTGTTTTCCTTAAAAAATATGAAGACAGCTGATAAGCAACAGGACACCAGAGACCTGACATATTTATGTTGATACATAATGTCACCAGCACACATGCAGTGGGATTCTCTGTTGTTCCGTTGCCCAGTATATTATTCAAATCAGTTTGTTTCTAGCAGATGTAAGTCTCTCTCCAAGATTTCAACAATATTGCGAAGCTACATTGATGCTAAATGGTTTCCATGTGCTGTATAAACCTGGATACACAAATACAATACAGGTTCAGTGAGAGTGAGAAATATTTGGGTCAAACATTCAGTGGAAATGTTCAAGTATTGAGGAAATAGTCTTAAAGCTCTTAAAGGTTGTATTTTATTCTGGTGCAACAGAAGCTTTGTGCATTTAGGGGTTAGGACTTTCACAAAGGTATCAGCCTTTTTATTTAAAAAAATGCATTAATATTTAAAAATTGACACTTAGATCAAATGACTATGTGCAATGTAAAAGGGGTTGCTTGCAGTCACAAACCCACAGAGAAAGACTTCCCGACTGTGCAGCTTCATGAAGCTTTTTAACCTTTATTGGCTCACGTTTTGTTTTTTACGGCCACTTTTACTGTGATGGATCACCGCTCTCATCAACCCTTGTTGTGTCTCAATTCACACACTTACTGTCTTGAGTGCACAAGTGCGTTTACACTGAAAAGAGTAGCAAAATGCAGTGCACTATGAGTACTCAGATGCTACGCACATAACGGTGAAATAGTTGAGTATGGAATGCTGGACACTACTCACGCTGAACGATTTCCATCTTAGATACGTAGCGGAAGCTATGGGACCACCAACATTTCTTTTTTAACTTGTGAATATGGCAGGCGAGGAAGCTGCAGCGGTTGCGATTAAAATGGTGAATTTAAGTTATACATGTTTTTTTTCCACCAAGTACCACTTCACTGTAATCGGATGATAAGAAAAGCTGGTAGATATTTTGGCAGGCGACAATAGGTGGCAGTAATGCTCCAGACGGTAGCAATTCACCATTAAAAAGTAGAAGAATTTTTTTGGGGGGGGGCATTTTAAGGCCTTTATTTATATAGGACAGCTGAATACATGAAGGGGGAGAGAGAGAGGGGTAATGACATGCAGCAAAGGGCCACAGGTCGGAGTTGAACCAGCGGCCGCTGCAGCGAGGAGTAAATCTCTATATATGGGCGCGTGTGCTCTATCCTACTTTGTAATTTGGTAGCTAAAAACATGATTCCAGTGGGATGATTAAGTTGTCACGTGTCTGCTAAATGTGTAAATAAACAATTGTTAGGTCACACATTGGCCATTTCACCTTTATGGGGCAATAGTTTGCCAGGGGTGTGTGTCTGTCAGCTTGTTTCTGCCCCCTAGTGGCGAAACATTTATTAATGCAGCTTTAAAGAACTAGAGGAAAAATTGTGGCTGCCACACAGCACAGAGAGAAGTGTGCAACACTGTTAGTGCAACCTGGTGGTTTTACATTGTATCAAGGTCAAATGTGAGATGAAGAGATCCCAGGTGCTCTGATGACAGAGTGAACAGAGAATGATGCAGCAGCAGCAGCAGCAGCAGGGCGACAAGCATGTAACAACTGAAGACCATTGTTAGAAATATAACAAGAGTTTGACTGAAGCAACTGCAGCTTGTTGCACACACACAACGCACACGAACACAAACACACACACATAAACACATGCACATGAATGTACGCGCACTGCTGTGTTTCTGTCAACTCGGCACATTTCCCAGGCAGCTTGCACAGCTGAGTGCACAGCATCACACACACACACGCACGCACGCACGCACGCACGCACGCACGCACGCACACACACACACACACACACACACACACACACACACACACACACACACACACACACACACACACACACACAGCAGTCAGTGACCTACAAGTGTCCAAGTGTGTGTCAGTTACTGCTGGTTTGGATAAAAAATTAAATTGTAGCTTGCAGCTTTTCTCTCTCTTTCTTTCTCTCTCTCTCTCTCTCTCTCTCTCTCTTTCAGTCTCTCATTACCTCTTTTTTTCTCTTTCTAATTCTCTGCATTTAAAAGACACATAAAGAGGGACGCTTCGGTTTGGCAGAGCATTTTAATCTTTAATAAGCATTTAGAACAGTTATAAGCTCTAATGCTGCTAAGTGCTTTGAAATGAATACAGAGTTGACACAGCGAGACAGGGACTGAGACAGCTGGCGAGAGACAAAGACAAACAAACGATGAGACGTTCAGCAATTACGGCTCACAAAACAGTTTTTTTTAAAAGAGGATAGTGGGGAACGGTCATGTTTAATTGGCAGGGATCGCAGAAACATGTTTATGTCTTATATTCTTGCATCCTAAAACCAGGGATGGAGTTTGTTTTGAATTGTTATCTGTCAGTCACATAGGCACAACTCAGCCTGGTGCTAGTACCTTCACAGCAGAGTAAACAAATACAGCTACAGAAGAGGTAACTGAGTTGAAGAATTTAGCATCCTCATAACTCAGCCTAAACTACAGCGAGTGGTTAGAGGAGGGAGGTAACAAAACATAGGTGGTTTACTTGCACTTTCTTGTTCATTTTTCGAGTTGCCAACAGCCAGTGGTGGGATGTAACTAAGTGCATTCATTCACTTAAGTGCTACACATTTTTTTGAAGTAGTTTAACTTAACTGGAGTATTTTTCTATTTTATGTTCTACTACTTTACTAAATTTCAGAGAGAAATCTTGTGCTATTTCTCCACTACATGTATTTGATAGCTTTACTCGCAAATTACTTTTGATATTAAGAATGTACATGTAAAACACAAGGAGCTTATGAAACAAGATGCAGGGCATTACTATCAAACTAACCAGTTGTGTATAAAGTACCTAAACATTGGCTACACATTGACAAATGACATTAGGTGATAATATCCAGTGATACAGTGTATTATTAATAATATAACACTCTGAAAGGAGTGATTATTTTACCTTTGATACTGTAAGTACATTAGGCTGTTAATACTTTTGTACTCAAGTAACATTTTGAATGCAGTGACCTCTCCAGTGGAGCTGTTCAGTGTCCTCCAGTACAAGTCTGTTCTACTGGGACGCTGCCAATTTGAGTGATTATGAATTTGAATCATTTCCAAGACTAGATCAGTTCTTAGTCAACTTAATAAGGGTTAAAATGAACTCATGCTCTATAAAACAAAACACACACATGCATGCACGCACGCATGCACACAGACACACACACACACACACACACACACACACACACACACACACACACACACACACACACACACACACACACACACACACACACACACACACACACACACACAGACACACACACAGTACTTTGTTCTAGAGTGCAATGATTGAATATTCATGATTCATGATTTTCTTTCTCTCTCCACCTCTTTCTGACTCCCTCTCTCTTGCCTCCTCCCCCTCTATTGTCTGTCCTCTATTGCTCCGTCTTAATTTGGTTTAATACGTTATATTAGCATGAGCGCTTTAAACAGTATTGCCAAACCACCTAACCACCTTATTGGACATAATACCACTCTCACACTCTCACTGTGCCACAACTTTTTTCCCTGCCCCATTTCTTTCTTTCTTTGCTATCTCTCATCTCACTATGATTTCCTTTCCTCTCTCCCCGTCTATCTATCTGTGTCTCTTGTTCTCATCATATTATCGACCGACTTCTGAGCTTTTCTCAGAACTGCATCATGAAATTATATTACCAGCAATAGTATCTCCTCTGCTGCCTGTGTCTAAATGCTCACAGAGTGCTAATTGAAATGGAGAGCTATTGATCGACATAGCTAGATCCACAGGAGTCATGGCTGTGGGGGTATTAGCTACCAGACTCTCCTTGTGTCTGTTGGAGTTCAGCCTGTTGAGTGTAGAAACCAATACTAATAATAGTAATAGAAATAATGAAGCAGCTGACATCATAAAACAATTGATCAGATTTGTCGGGAGCTGTGCAAAAATATGCGGGTTGCTTAGGAATGGAGAGGAGACTGAAAGGTTATGGTCAAATCCCAGTTATCCGCGTCATTGTGCCCTCGAGCAAAGCACTAGACTCCAAGCTGCTGAAATAGAGATGCTCTGTGTACAATAGTTGACGTTTTGATAGCTCAGAGGTGTGACTGTGTGCAGCTGTAGACCTGTCAGGAAAGGTGCAGTTGTTGAGGAGACAGTATGCTCACTGAACCCTTCTTTAAAAAATAAAATAAGATTTCCCACTGAGAGGAAAATGTCTCCTCCTTGCTGGCAAAGACATAAAAGCACTTTACTACCACTATAAATACTTCAACTTCTCATGTGTCTTTTCATTTTCTTCTCTGCTTTATACCACCTTCATAATGGTTGTGTTTAAGACAAAACCTCTTAGTGTGTGGGTGTATCTTAAGAATGGACTTGTATTTATTGTATCCACTCTTTGGATGAATGCTAAGTGTTGATGGGAAAACAAAAGTTCATCTGAGCAGCATAATGCACATGTTGTTAATGTAATACTGGGGGAGATGTCCTATTGATATTTAGAAACCAGAGACAGCAGGCTGTAATCAGTAATGTTATCAGGAGACAACATGTGAAGTAGCATCTCTGAATAATGAATGAACTTCGGTGAATGAGTTTGATTTGTGGCCTGTGTTTTTACAATTATATGAAATCTTTTTAATTGTATTGGTAGTAGTGAATACATCCAAACTCTTGGGGTTTTGAGGATGAAAGTGACTAATGCACAATTTTTTTGCCACTTGTAGCTTCCCTGTAAAAATATTTAAATCATTTTCTTTCGTATAGCTCACTGCAGCAGTTTGGCTGATAGTTCGACTGACATGTGTTTGCATGGCCAGCCCCGAAGGAACCTAATACAAACGAAAACATGGAAAAATGTGAATGTTTGATATAATTAGAGGTTTTAAACTTGTTATACAGAGGCAACATTTTCCTTTCTGGTTTCTGTATCACTTTTGTAGAGCTCATGTAGCTTCTCTGTAAACCAGTTTTTGGTTTTTCAATTCCTGTCATGGTTAAAGGATTAACCTCCTCCTCTCTCTCTTTAGGCTATGTCAGCGATTATCTGAGTCCATCTCCTTATGATGATGTGGTGGGAAGTGACTCACCTGTCATCTCTAAAGTACGGTCCCCTGACCATCCGTCAATCATCTATAGCCGCATCGACGACACCTATTCTGGCATCCATGGTGATATCCACGGCGATTCGGACCAGCCGGACAGCCCGCGGTCTGAAGTTTCGTCATCAGCTGGTGGATACATCAACGGGGATGCGGCCGTGAGCGAGGGATACACAGTGGATGCGTTTTTTATCATGGATGGGCGATCACGGAGGAAATCCTCAGATAACTCCAAAGGAACCATTCAGAGGCACACCTGCAGCGAGTGCGGCAAAACCTACGCCACATCCTCCAACCTGAGCCGGCACAAGCAGACGCACAGGAGCATAGACAGCAAGATGGCCAAGAAGTGTCCCACATGTGGAAAAGTCTACGTTTCCATGCCTGCGATGGCTATGCACCTGCTGACCCACGACCTCAAGCATAAGTGCGACGTATGCGGCAAAGCATTCAGCCGGCCGTGGCTACTGCAGGGCCACATGCGGTCGCACACGGGTGAGAAGCCGTTTGGGTGTGCACACTGTGGCAAAGCGTTTGCTGACCGGTCAAACCTGCGTGCTCACATGCAGACGCACTCAGCTTTCAAGCACTACAAGTGTAAACGATGTGACAAGACGTTTGCACTCAAGAGTTACCTGAACAAGCACTATGAGTCGGCGTGCTTCAAGGGGGCTTTCTCCCCTCTGAGCTCACTGGGGGAATGATGGATTTAGAAAGGATTTTTGTTTATTTAAATCACATTTGACTTGCCTCACCCCCTACTTTTCCTGCTTTCCCCAACAAGAAGACCAGTACGCCCGAGCACCGTAAGGGAGGAGTGTTTTCTCTGCAAGGATCGTGAGGCAAATTACAAAAATAGATTGAGGACATGCCCATTTTTGTCAAGACCCTCCAATCCCTTGTTTGCCTCCTCTTTTCTCATCTGGAAGTGGAGCAAACATTTTTCGATGCTTGATTTAGATTGCCACCTGCTTCGATAAGACACATCCCCTTCCGTGGCTGTTTCGAGTATCTGTGAAGATAAATAAAGCACACCACATCTAGCTCATCGTTTTTGAAGAACCCTAGATCTATTTATGTCCATATCCATCCTCGTCCCTCTTTTTTCCAACCCATGACGTAACAACACTAAAGCACAATTCCTCCCTCACCTCTCTCTTTCTGTGACAGGAATATCACAGGAGTTTAAAGCATGAATCACATTTTCTGTTTTCTTGCAAAGAGATTCAATTAACTTTTATATTTAATGTTGTTTTTTTAAACAAACATTCATTATCTAAGGATACATCTGGTATCCTGGTCAAACTGACCTTGGACTGACTTTATATGGAGATAAAGCATCAAAACAAAGAAAGCACACTGCATTTGTTCTCTGCAAGTAAACAAATACATCTAAAGTTTTTTTTCCTTTACACTAGTGACATGCTTTGCCTCCTGTATACTGTGCTGGCTAAAGACATATCCACACTGAACTGTGATGGAAATATAAAGTACAAACCTTCCATAACATGGTTGGTTTTTTGTGATTTTTCTTTAAACCGACACAGACATACAAGCTGTTTTCTTTTCTTTTTTACTTATTTTTTGGCATTTGTGCTTTACTTGACAATAAACAGTGGGACGTTAAAGGGAATTGAGGAGAAAAATCGGACTTCCATGGCTGAAAACTCCCACTGAGCCACCAGGGTATTCTTTAACAAACAGTGTTTTCCTACAACCTAAATCTGATGCTATTATTTTTACTTGTCAATGTCAGATGAGGATCCGGACATTAAAAATGTCCTGATTTTCCTCAAAAGGTCAAACCTTTTTTAAGTGTTGTAAAATAGTGTTTTTGTTGCCAGTGGGACACAGTATTCAGCTTTGAGGTCTTTTTTTATGTCTATTTATTGCCTAATTTATTTATTTATTTATTCTCATGTTTTTGTAGATGTATTCATTTTGCACTTTACTTTTTTTGCCTTTGTTACAAATATGCCAAAGCATTTGACACTTTTTAATTACTGAATACCTTTTTACTTTTGTCCGCCACTTTAATTATAAAAAATACTGCATGCAAAAAATGACAATAGCCTAATAATGAAATCTATGCCAATTTTATGAATCTTTGGGATATTTTGCCAAACCTCTTAGATAATGGGCAAAGTAAGCAAATTTCTGTCTTGGGCAATATTTCATTCATATCCGATAGAGCAATAATGCATGATATTTTTGAAGAGACGTGAGTCATAACTGCTTGTAACATCTTGATTTGTACCACTATTCTATGTAGTTATGAGAAATGAAATTTCAGGGAGTTAGCAAACCAAGTTAGTGTTAAATATGGAGGGTTGGGTTAAGAGCTCTGTATTTGGAGGGATTGTGACACTGTTGTGATTCTTTGAGGCTTTCTCCAGTGATTGTGAAGTGTTTGAACCGTTCAAATTAGCGAGAACTGAGAGGCAGTTTTCCAATCTCTGCTAATTTAGTATGTAATATTTTTTAAAACAATTGCCTCCTAGTTATAAGTCTATCTTGGCATCACAAGCTAAGCATGAGGAGTTGTTAGTGCTTCCACGGATTCACACAGATGGCACGACTCCTTTAGGTGGAGGGCTCTGGGTTGGGTCGGGACGGGTCTTTTTGTACATGGTTTATGCACTGCCTGCCTCGTATTATTATTCTCAAATATTGTAGAAAGTAGAAGGTACTACCATAGGCCTCTGGTGCTGAAACATGGATGGAAACACAAACCCAGAACAAGAACAATTGAGAGTTTTGCAACAGCAGGTGCTAAATGTGGCGCTCTTAGACCCTCAGTAGTCATTGAGAAGGTCCCTGCTTGTCCCTTGTGAGGTTTTAATCAGTGATAAAGAAGAAATTTCCTCCTATGATTGAGTCAAAATCCCAAAAGAAATGTGCTCTCTTCTCAGTTCGAATGCCATCAAAAAAACAGTTCTGGCTCTACACAAGATGTTAATTCACCAACTCTATGTGAGGACTCTGGAGCAAACAACACTCATCAAAACCGCCTGCACAATTTCAGGTTGTTTTTTATTTTCATCATCTCTGGCTGTTGTGAGGTTGTTGTGGCGATCCCCAATGCAATTATAAGGATTGTTGAAAAAGAAGAGAAGACATTTGGTCAATATTTCAGCACCAGAGTGCATCAACAAACACTTAGATTCTACTATGAACTACTGTAGCCTACTATAGCCACAAGCTAGTTTACCTATTCTTATATAAAAGCACTTCCTGTTACGAATTATATCTTACAACTTTTTTTTGTTCAAAGATAGTAGCACAATGAAAGAGTTTAGATTCAGGTAGACAATGCCTTGTATGTAGAAATAACCTCTTTCTCCTTTTTCTACTATGATGAATCAAAGGTAAAAACAACAAAGATGCTCAAATAACACAGGCTGAGTTGTCCTTAAATAACACATGGAAACATGCTTTAAAATGACACAAGGTATTAAAGGACACCTTTATTATACGTTGTGTCATTTTTCAACATATTCGCATGAGAGCATCTTCACCACACCTTTTTAAGAGTGAATGAAAACTCGACTATTTTCCGGAAAGAGGCTTTGTAAATAAGCAAGGATTGGACTTTGGAGTCCGATTATTTCTACAGATCTGTATAGTATAGAGTGACAGTGACGATGATGACGATGATGATGATGATGATGATGATGATGAATTTTTCTGGAGCTTCCTGCTTTGTTTTAAGTTCTTCCTTTGAGGTGTTTTGGGACCTCTTGTGGCCGTTTGAAACAATGTAAAGCACAAAGACAACACTGGGCATTTTGTTTCACTTCCTAAATAAAACCTAGTTTAAACATTGTCATGTGTTGAGATGCCTTTTTTCAATGAACCCTTCAAAAGCAATCCCCATTAATATTCATGCATTCTTTTGTGGTAACAAGCATCCACCTACCTATTGTTTCTGTTATTAAAGGGATACTGCAGATCTTAATCTAGTTCTGTGTCATCTTTGTTTGGGCAGTGTGTTTAGATGAACTGTGTTTGGCTTCCCTCCGTGGCGCCAGTGCATGGAGTTTGGAACAGCCAAGATCCGCCGAGATCTCAGCGGACCTCTGTGACGCACGCATTTCACATCATCTGGTGGCTCTTGGCAGATCTCCGCTGCTCGGCTTGGTCAGTGGCTGTCAGCATCATATACCAACACATAACTCATCCTTTAGCATCTTTATGGAATGCACCGGGCATAGAAGTAGCTCGGCCGCAGCGCTGTAAGATTACATAGTATTAAGAGCGACATTAAGAGTAATATAAAAGACCGACAATCCACATAAGCAGGCAGGTGGGGTGGTAGATGAGTCAAACAACAGAGGACTTTCACCCAGGAGACCGGGGTTTGTGTCCTGTTCTTGTCCCATGTGTCACTGAACTGTACATTTTGTAACCCCACCCACGATCTTTTCCTAAACCTAACTGTCCCTGTTCTTGTGCTGCAAGTCATTTTAACATACGTTAAAATGACCCATGTTAACCCAGAGCGTCAAAAAGTGATACCAAGTCAGTCCAGACCAAGAACGTCTAAAAATTACACCAAAGGGCTAGACAAAAAATGAGACTTTTTGTGTCAGTTACAAATGCCAAAGGCACCTGACGAAGTGCAGCTTTTTGAGGCGCTGGGAGTGAATGTGTTGGCCCTGCCACAGTCTCTATCGACGACGATACATTTACTGGATTGCTCCGGTGCCACCGGAAAATCCGCCGGATGTCCCTCATTTTCAGCCGGATGTCCCTCACCTTCTGCTGTCTTTGTGTTAGCATTCTAAACTCCGGTGGATTTATGAGGACTATGGTTAACTGCTCCTCAAATCTCTGCAGGGTAAATCCAGACAGCTAGCTAGACTATCTGTCCAATCTGAGTTTTGTCTTACACGACTAAAACATCTTTTGAACAAGAACATGTTCCACCAAAAACAAGTTCCTTCCCGAGGCTATTTTGCAGAGGCACCATTATTGCGTTTGGCGCACAGGGCCGCACAAGACAATTGTAATTGGTTTAAAGAAATGCCAATAAACCAGAGCACGTTTTTCTCCAATCCCGGAATGCCGTGGGGACTAGCCAGACTTTCGTCCGCAGCGCTGTGGAAGAAGGTCTGGCAATGTGAGACTAGCCCTGCCATGACACAGAGTTGGATTTAAATCAACAAAACATCTCTTTAATGACTAACATTTTTTCTGAACAATCTGATTAGGCAAAGAAAAGGTTGCCATGCCAACATTGTTAGTAAGGTAACCAGGGACTTACTGTAGTTAGAGATCTTTCCCTTTGTTTACATTCTGCACTGCTTTAAGACAATGCAATGCAGAATGTCTACAATAATGTCAGAATTCAGTTGGTTAACACCTAACATGTTAACAAGGCCACTAACACAGTGGACACATACTGCAACAGTGAGTTGGATGAAATGTGTTCAACATTTGGGTGATATTAAATGCATTTCTTAATGTGTCTTGTGAGATAGTTCTGTTTAAAGGATAACCATATGAGGTCAGAATATGTAGTAGTGCACTCTTCAGCTGTAGATGTCAACAAGTAGTGGTTGTGTAGGTACAACTCTGTGTTCACAACATTTCATTTTTTTTAAATGTATTTCCTCTTCGATTAAACTCAACTGTGATGCCCCATCTGTTACAGTAGATCCATACTGGTTCAGACTGCTGTAATGTAATGTAGAGTATAACAAAGTTAAATAATGCTAGTATGGATTTGATAGATGTTTGTACAAAACACACACACACACACACACACACACACACACACACACACACACACACACACACACACACACACACACACACACACACACACACACACACACACACACACACACACACACACACACATATTGACTGTAGCTATTACAGCTAGAAAGCCCTTTTTCAGGTCCAGTGAATAATAGAACTACTATCATTAGTGAACCAAAGGCAATATGAGAAAATCAATTACCTTTTAATAGGTCATTTGTCTTTAGAGGTAAAGTACTGGCAGATGGTGGCCAATCACAGTCAATGGGATCCTCCATGTGGCCAATAGTGATCTACGTTACTGTGTTATGGAGACCATCCTTACAGTTTTTTTACAATTGCTATGACAATTTCTTCAATACTTTTAATGACTTTCCTAAACTCTTAACACAGTTAGCACAACATCCACCTTTGTATGCTATACAATTAACACATTTATTGTTGCTTTGACACAAAATGCATACAGTTAACACAAATTTAAAATGCTTGAACTTCTTTTACACACAAGCTCAACCAAGACCAAAACAATGGATTTTTACTGACCAATTTGCAAATGCTTTGCCACTGTATGTCAAAACAGATAACATCATGTTCTAAGTATAGGCTAAAGTCAAAGTGAACAGCTGTTCATATTGTAAATTGAAACACAAATATATCCCTTGCATTGTATTCCATTGCTACTGAGAAACAGCTGATTGAAGCTATGCAAATAGATCAATCACAGCTGATTCCCATCTAGGAAACACACTCAGGTGTTGAAGTTCTTTCAATCGCATGACCATATGTTACTGTAGTACATACAGTAAAAGAGGACCTATTTGGGCTGATTTTGTGTGGAAAAGAAACAATACTGTAAAGATGAAGACAGAGATAGTAAGAAAAATCCCTGCACGAGGGAGAGGAAGATGAGTACCTGGACAATTCTGTCTCTGTCTTCTTTTTTTCATTACATTACATTACATTACATGTCATTTAGCTGACGCTTTTATCCAAAGCAACTTACAATTGCTACATATGTCAGAGGTCGCACGCCTCTGGAGCAACTAGGGGTTACGTAAGTGCCTTGCTCAGGGACACATTGGTTGATGTATCGCAGTGGGAATCAAACCCAGATCTCCCACACTAACGGCATGTGTCATATATCCACTGCACCATCACCACCCCCATTTCATAAACCGTACATTCTATAAAGCTACTCTGAGATGGGTCATTCATTTTTTTGTATTGAATTTCTGCAGCAAAGGAAACAAAATGCATGCATTTACTAAACCCACCAAAACACAAATGTAGAGAACGAAACTGCAGTGCAAAGCATATCTATGATCAATACAATATAGTGTATATTGTATAAGGAGCAGTTTCTGTAATTCCACCTGATATTAGTGTTTTTATGACATTGGGCTATGACTGACTAAATGTTCCTGTTGGAAGAGAACATGTGTTAGTGTTTTGGAAGAATTATTTGATTTTGAGACAAGTTTGCAGTGTTTTGGTAGACTTAGTGTGTTGTGTTACTGTATTATTGTATTTTGGAAATTAGTGTTGGAGTTTAGTTTACAATGTGTGATTTTGAGCATGAAATTAGCTGTTTTGCCAATTGTGTGTTGTAGGTGTGTTGGTGCGTTAAGAGTTTAGGAAAGTTGAAAAATTGTCTTAGCAATCGTAAAAAACTGTAATACTAATCATTGTTGAGCGCAGAGTGAAGGTTAGTGATGCTAAATTTACTTATTGGAGTTAAAGCTAATGTGGTGTTGTCGTATGATGAAGCTAGCTGCCTCAGAGCAGCTAGCATGGCTGAAATACCAACTTGTGGTTTAACAGGAGTTTTAAACCACCAGTTGACACTGATACAAAGGCTTCTTCTCTCACACACACCACATGCAAAGACACACATTCACGTACCTATAAACAAGCAAATATGTAGAGACTCTTGTAAATATGCAGGGAAAACTGAACTAAAAAACGATGGTTTATCAAAATGTTGACTCTTAGCCAAATTCTGTTTGGGAAAATAATCTGCTCAGTGAAAAGGAATTACAATAAATCAAGACACATTATGCCTGGGAATGGCTGTAGTCTCTGGTGTCTTCCAATCCAATTGATTGAAACCACACGCTATGCACACGCTTAATTTAATTGAAAGTTCTCTTTAATCAATTTGTGGTGGCAGCAACTCGTGATGTTTTGCAACTTATGTGCTTCATACAGTACACATTCACTGTATATTTCCTATGCTTTGCCATTTTGTGCCCACGTGCTGTACAATACAGGCCTTTTGTTTTGTTTTTGCCTATGGTGCTTATTGTAAAAGCTTTCTCTGTTACTGAAGAGTTTGTGTCAATAACATACATTGTTTTAAAGGTTTTGTATAACCATGTATTACAGAGCGTTATCTCATTACCTGTATTACATCAATAAAATAGCATACATTTAGTTTAATATATTGTATCCACAATTGCTTTCATGTCCATATTTACAACCTTAATGGAGTTTTGCTAAAAAAAATGTAACTGCATGTTAAAAATGGTTTTATTTAATACATACACATACACATTAAGACGTGCACATACACACATTATGTCGCAAGGGGTTAAGGACATTGCCCTGACATGAGCTTCCCTGTTCATATATGAGACACCACATTAGCAATTAAAATCACACAAACACACTCACACACACGCACGCACAGGCACACGCACACGCACACACATACACACAGTCACACACACAGTCACTTGCAGATTTTGACCTCTGCACAGTCGCCACAGGGTAAAACAAGGGAAAGAGAGAGAGAGAAAGAGAGAGAGAGAGAGAGAGAGAGAGAGAGAGAGAGAGAGAGAGAGAGAGAGAGAGAGAACGGCATTGTGAACGATAATCAGTTGTACTTTTTTATGCTGAAGGCAAATCATCGTAATGAATATTTTACAAAACACCAATTAACCATTTACTGAGTAATAAAAGCACAGGGGCCAAAAACTAAATGTATTGAACTTATACAAATTATTTTATTATTACTGTAACCTAAAGTGTTCACAGTATGCCCATGCTATTTCTTAGCATGATGATTTATCAATATTCTAATAATGAATCATTACCATAGAGCTTGCTGCATTGAAGGGCTCTTTTGTAAGCTCACCAAGTCTGAAGGACTTTATGGCTTTTGTATAGCAGATGCTAACATACACATATTACGTCGTAAATGATTTCTGTAAAGGGTCACTATTGATTTTACGCAAAAAGGTCAGTTTACTCATTCTCAAGAGTCCTACTCAGCCAGTGAAAACAGCTGTATGATGTCTTTTGTGGCTCTGGGGGAGCTTGGTCAAATCTGAGAACCCTGATGATGTCACAGTGATGTCATCAGGGTCACCATCATCAGGTCAACATGTTTAATATGTCCAATATTTTGGTTTATGACTAAATACCTGCCAAAATAATGACATTCCCACTAGCCTCAACCGTACTTTGTGCTCAGTGCCAATTAGCAAATGTTGGTATGATAGCACTCCAAACTAGACTAAACTAACATGATGAACATGGTAAACATTATACCCGCTAAACATCAACATGTTAGCATTGTTATTGTGTTATTGTGTTGGCACTCTGACGTTAGCCATTAGCTCAAAGCATGTTGCTGGGCTGTGAGCTCTGACACAATAACTTAGTCACTCAATCAGAAACCTAATAACCAAACCAAATGATATTTCCAAATAAAAATGACTTTGTCTCTATGCATAAGACAGACCAAAGAAAGAAAAAGACCAGAAAGAAAAACCACACATAGAGAATATTTTATGTATTGCTCCAATGCATTTAAATATGCTAATTTCTGTTTCCCTTGATGTCTGACCTTCTAGCCTTCAGCAGGTGAAGGGTATTAATGGCCATACACTGTCCCCTAAGTAGTTTTAACCTTAAATCATTCATGAAGGGCTGTGATACTCGAACCTATACAGTGAGCACCATAAGCCTACTAATAAGACATTATATTGGATTTTGGAACTGTACTCTCAAGAAAAACAACAGAATGACCCTTGTCCATCAGGAGCAAAGAAGGAGGTTGAGTGACTTTATTATAGTGCCAGAAAGTCATTTTTGAAACAGTGATTTGTAACGATTTTTGGACAGCTCGTCAAATGTGGCTGTGTCCTGCAGATAAGGGCGTCAGATCCCAAAAAAAATTATATGTGTCATTTTGGAAGGCAATTGCAAATTATGTTTGTTTTTTTGAAATATTTAGCAGACTTATCAGAAACTTTACCTCGGGATATTTTTGTGTTGGGTACAAACAAGTTCTACCTATTGTCATTGTATTGGTTTCATGTGTCCCAGCTATTTTCAAACCAATGTGTATGCTTCTTGAAACTTTGATTTGTTGCAACTGTTTTGACAGACGATAAACTGTATTTGCACAATTTAAGATCTACGGTAGACCTTTGATAATTATTCAGTTCAAGGTGCAGAGGTAAAAATGCAATGGAAAAGAGATAAAAAGGTATGTCTTGAGCTGGTTGTAATTTGTGCAGGCACAACTGCTGTGACACCTTCCAGCTTTACCTGTGAAAACATCTCTAAGCATATTTTTCTTTAAAAGTATGGATATTTTTGCCTGAAAATATCACATTGTAGTTTTAATAGGGCCTTAGAGGGCAAGTGACTTCCAGTGTGTGGGCAAATGGATGAATATGTATATAAGCTTAGAGTGTAATATCACGGTTCACCAATCTGATAGGGAACATATAGAGGGCTTCTTATACACACACACTCACTCACATGAATATCTATATGTGATCACCTGCAGCACAAAGTCTGTAGGTAGGCAAGCATGGACATAAACTCACTCATACTCACAAACATACAGATGAAAATACATTTTAAGCAATGCCGTAACATTTACACCAAACCCACGTTTAGTGTTTATTAAATAGCACACAAACACATACTCATGAACACACATGCTCCTAGAGGACTGCGCTGCAACTGAATATTTGTACTGTTAAGTGAAAACTTAATATACAGGCTGCATAGGAAAAACCTGCAATGACTGGTGTTATTTCTGCTTTATTGCCAGAAACACATAAGATCAGTGTTTTTGTCTATTTTCCAACTTCAACATTTTATCCATCAGAATCAGAATCAGAAAGGAATTTACTGCCACAGTAGTTACCCTACGTGGAATTTCCCTTGGTAATTGGTGCATACATACACACATAGCCAATAAAGCACATTACCAATAAAGCATGGTGAAATATTGTGTAGTGCAGTAACCAAATACAGAGAGGAGAGAAAGAGAGAATAGTGGGTGAGAGGAGAGAAGACAGAAAGAGGAAGAGACAGAGATAATGAGACAGAGATGGAGAAAAGATGCTGGAAGTCAGAGAGGCAGTGAGGAGGAAAAAAGTGTCAGGAGGCCCTGACGAAACTGAACCTGAGCTCTAAATGGCTTCTTAACAAGAGGCTGAGACAGCAAAATTAAATTATACACATACACTCACAGTCACATTCTCTCTCTCTCTCTCTCTCACACACACACACACACACACACACACACACACACACACACACACACACACACACAGGAGTACCACGCTTTCACGGTTTATTGTTGTGTGCACCTGGACGAACATGCACATTCCTTGTGTGTAATATATATTTTACACAAAACACAAACACACATTTGTTTCATGAATGGATTTGATTGCTACTTACCTGTTGCATGCCAACAGGTATATCCCTACTTGAGTATGACATTCACACATTTGCATTTAACTCACTCACAAACGCACACGTGCTCGCGCACGCACACGCACACACACACACTATTGTATCTATGCTCAAAAGGAGTTGATCTGCATTGCACACACACATGCACGTGTAACCCCCCCAAACACACCTTTAGCTTTACACACGGTGATAGGTCTTTTAAAGGGGTGTTTCACACTTCATCGCATTTCAATTAGTAGGTAAGACACACACACACACACACACACACAGAACTTGACAGTCTGTCCGTTGGGTAAGGAAGATTCATTTGGATTCTCATCTCTTCTCCTACCACTTCCCTTCTGTATGTGCCCTTTCTTTTCACTCTTTTTCTCTATTTATCTCTCCTCTGTGTATTCACTTTGCTCTCTCTCTCTCTCTCTCTCTTTCTCTCTCTATCACTGTGAGTGACAGTGGTTTGACCTCGCAGGTTGTCAGAGGAGGCTGTTGCACAGACGGCCTGAATAGAGGAGTCTTTCCCTGGGTGCAAGTCTGCTGAGGCTTGGAGGATGAGGAAATCCTGCAGCCACCTTTCCTACCAGTCACAGAGTGTGCAAATAATACTAACACCACAGTGAGTGCAGCATTGCAAGATCATTTGTCTCTAAAGTTGCATTATATTAACGTATTATGCAATAATTACATTGTTATTTTAATGTGGGTCTTTTTTTCTTAGATTGGACCATCATTTCTGTCAGTTATGATTGCTGAGATCTGGGAACATGGCGACATTGCTATGACAAAGTCCACGAGCAAGATAAGTCAAGTTAAAGTGAAGTCAGTTTTGTTTATATAGCCCATAATCACAGTCTTAGGGGGCTTTACAGTTCAGTTCACTCCACTTCAATGGCCACATGACAAGAGTCAGTGGGATTTGTTTTCAGTACAGCATGGGGGGAAGAAAGCTCAGCTAACAGTGTCAGCAGCACAACACAGACATATCACAAATACAGTTTGTGTATCACTTGACACCATTTGAATGAGGAAAAATGGGGGAAAAGGGACAAAGTTCAGGAAGAGCCACATAGGTGGGATTCCTA
This sequence comes from Gymnocephalus cernua, assembly GCA_023631565.1. NCBI lineage: Eukaryota > Metazoa > Chordata > Actinopteri > Perciformes > Percidae > Gymnocephalus > Gymnocephalus cernua. The sequence goes on from CM042438.1 coordinate 13,185,625, forward strand.
CTTTTTCACAGACATGCAATAGATAAACAGAATTAGCAGTAGTTAAAAAAGGAATGAGCTGTCAGATGATAAGACAGATTGTAAATAAGCCAATAGACACTCTGTTTTGAGGTTAAACAGAAACTAAAATCAAAAATGTTTGCAATCATCATTCATTTCACAGGAAAAACGTGTGCACACAACTGTAGCAAGTCAGTAGCTCTACTAACTCTGTGATGTGCATAATGTATTACAGTATGAGAATTGGGTACAATGTGTGTAGTCAGCCTTGCTTCTAATTTTCCCAGTGACCAAACCAGGGGCTATTCTAGGATCACACCTTTAGGGGGGGACCTAAAGAGAATGTGATACGGATACAGTACCTTGCAAAAGTGTTAACACATTATATATATAAGGTGTTAACACTTTTATCACTGTGATATCAATCAGCAATTTTAGTTGCTTAGGTTTCAATTTGGGTTCTAATCTGTGCCATGAAATTACCAACTTCTTCTGGAGACTACCAACGTTAAACTTCACAACCGCACTCCTGCTCTCCCTCTACGTTTTTGTTACTGTAACCCTGTCCTTGACTGGGTTACAGGTGCGTAGCATTGGTGAAAAGCGACACAGGATATTAAACCTGTTTGAAACCCTTTGAACCTGTAATTGTTTGTCCTCTGTCACTAACAGACAAGTTCGCAAACTCTCACTTGAATCACTAAAATAGATTTTTTTATTACATTTTTTAGCTTTTTATTATTATAATTTTTAAGGGGGCTGAGATGAAATGTAGGGGGGCTTGAGCCCCCTTAAAAAATGTCTAAAATCGCCAATGGACCAAACCCAATGCAATGGAAAATGAGCTCTGCAGCCTGCATAACAAAGATCAATCATTACTCTTTGTATCATCATTTTTTTTAATCATGGAGGTTTAATATTTATAAGACTTTCCTTAAAGGGGACATATCATGAACAACTTACTTTTTCCATGACTGTGCACATACAGTGTCTGTGCCTATACCAACCGACAAACTGTGAAAGAAGAAAACCCAGTTCGTTTTTTATGGGCTGCCTAGGCTCAGAAAAAAAAACATGGGATTCAACCAGCCATTTAGATTTGGCTCCCCTTCCCATGTCACATGCAGGCTCATTAGAATATTTACTCCTTTAAAGCCTATAAAACCTATAGTTTTATTTTTGTGACATCATCTCAATGTAAAGGCTATGGGACGAGCTGACAGGTTTGGAGCAAGAGACATAATGCAGTGCAATGTGCAGTGGGCTGGACAACAAACAGGAAAAGAGCTATTTTTACTGTAATGACTGGGCAGCCAATATCCAGTTTTCCTAATACATCCATTTTAACATGATGATGGTTACAACCATCTGACCATTTTCTAACCTGTGTGTTTATTTAAATATGTCTCAATGCCTGACTGCTTGGGTTGCTTGCCCTGTCTTCTTTATAGTGATGTATAGTGATGTTGCCATATGACATGATGTTCAGAAACATGAAAATAACCCTGAAGTTGTAATAAAGCCAGAAATCTTCTTCTCTGTTTTTTTCCTTGTGATGTTCATCCTCAGTCTGACTTTATTGGCAAACTCCTCAGTAATCATTTCAGCTTGGACTGTAATATTTCACAGTGCACTTGGGGGGGGGGGAGACTTATCCTCCTGTGCAACGTTTGGATGGTGAACAGGATGTTAACTGTGAGCTAAAGCAGAACAGTGTGATGTCACATGACTGACACACAGGTAAGAGGAAACAGACAAAGGTCATACAGAGGTCAAGAGAGAGTGTAAGAGCTGTCTTGTTGTGTGTGTGTGTGTGTGTGTGTGTGTGTGAGAGAGAGAGAGAGAGAGAGAGAGAGAGAGAGAGAGAGAGAGAAAGAGAGGAAGGCAGACGATAGATTGGTTATAAATTGAATCCTTTCCAATTGGCAAAGTATTGTCTGTCCATCCGCACACACACATGCGCGCACACACACGCGCACACACACGCGCACACACACACGCGCACACACACACACACAAACTGTAAGGATGAGACAGGTAATAAGCATGAAATTGATTCCACCCTCTACCTTAACACACACACCACAAACCCTCGCTTTCTCTATCGCCCCTTCCTTATCTTTAAGCTTAATCTTTTTATCTACTTTAGTCTACTTATCTTTAGTCATCATCCAGATCAGTCTTTACAGCTTCCTCTGATAGTATTTGTTGTCCGATGCGACCGACAGTGTCACAGCTGTCGCAGGACATTGATCGGTACATTCGAAAATGTTTGGTTTTGCCTCGTATCTTACAGCAAACTATATGTCGAACTCCTTAAAAAATGTATGTTTCTGTAAATCTTTGTATTTTCAGGATTTCCAGGCAGATGCATCATGTGAAACTCTGCTCTGTCGGCTCTCACACCCGCACATATTTATTGTTTTTTTTTTCTGTGAGAGAAAAAAAACCCACCATTTATGGGTGATAATGTTTTTTTCTGTAATAGCTCTCTTTTTCTAATGTGTCTTTTATTGCACCAGTACAAAACAAAGCCCTGAGGTGCTACACACACACACACACACACACACACACACACACACACACACACACACACACACACACACACACACACACACACACACACACACACACACACACACACACACACACACACTCCCTCTTTCTACCTCACACACATATAAACACATGGCACACACCATAGTACAGTATGTTCAGCTTAATATATACAAATTACACAATACGTAGGACACACACAATGAAATATACATCTACTCACATACACAAGCATAAATACACACACTGTTGATGTCATGATCTGTGTCGGTGAAGCACTAATCCTGTGTCGTTTGTCAGTTAGCTGACAGTTGCTCACACAGAAAAATAACAGGTTGTGTGTTTTTCACTGCTTTTATGAGTGAGAAGCAGTATTTTACTGTTAGCCCTCGGCTATGGAGCAGGCCAACAGACAAAGGAGAACGAGAGACAGAACGTGGAGGAGACAGAGAAAGCAGAGTGTGTGTGTGTGTGTGTGTGTGTGTGTGTGTGTGTGTGTGTGTGTGTGTGTGTGTGTGTGTGTGTGTGTGTGTGTGTGTGTGTGTGTGTGTGTGTGTGTGTGTGTGTGTGTGTGTGTGTGTGTGTGTACCCTGTTGCCAGTGCTATTAAAGTTGTATTGGACAGGGCTTTTAGAACATCGACCATCAGCCAAGCAACTTTAGCTAATAATTTTTTAAAAACCTCAGTGCTTTGTGCATGTCAGGGCTCCTCCCCAATGTGTGTGGGCTGTGTAACAGTTGGGATTGTCAGCCTGGATTTGTATAAGACCTTACATCTTCTCAGGACACACACATGCACACATGAGCCCCATTCAGACATGTAGGTCTACTGTAGACCGCAATGCGTCACAAAGATTACATTTTTGCCGCATCATGTTTGAAATCAACAACAGTTTTATCTAAAAGTTGCTCTGGTAATCTCCCTACACATAGCCAAGTAACATTTGTATGCATGTATGTATTTACAAATGTTACGCCCAAAAAGCAAATTGATATTGAAAATGTAATTGGAAAATAAAATGATGATATGACAGAGTGTGAAAGTGTGATAAACTGATAAACTGAGAAATGTTACACTTTCTGAGGCACACCACCACAAACACCAACACACCCACCCCCTCAAATAAAGAGTCCAGTCATGCTTTAAGTGAATGAAAAGGAAAATGGTTTATTCCCCTCCGCTGATATAAAAACAAATACGTATCAAGGCATGTCCAGTATGTACACATTCATACTATGCTGTCCCAAAAAACACAAGACACGACAACACTCTCAAGGTGACTCTGCCCAAAAGCAAGCAGCCAATGCTTTGTCTCTGAGATAAAGAGAAAGACAAAAAAGGGAGAGTAGAGAGGAGGGAAAGAGAGGAAGTGAGCGATTAAGAGAGGGAGAGAGAGACATGCGGCATGCGGCAAAGTAGAGAAGGACAGACTGAAGTCATTCAAGCTTTTCTTCCCCCTGAATAATCCCAGTTTTGTCCAAATTTAGTTGGAGATTGTGGAACATCCAGTCCTTGACATCAGCCAGAAAGTCATGTAACATCACCAACTTATATTCTCTCCCTCTTTCTTTCTGCATCACTCTATTCTATTTTTTCCTTCCATATTTCTTTTAGTTCTCCACTCTGATTTCTCTCTCTCTGTCAGTCAGTGATATGTCTCAGTGTTTGAGCCAGGGTTGTCCGCGAGGAGGTCAAACTGGCCCCTTAGCACTTTTCTAGGGAGGTCACTGCTCCTTTCAAGGGGGATAAGAAATAATACTGTGAATTCTGTATACCCGTTGGGTGCTACAAAAGACTAATGAAATGTGGTGACAACTGATATTAGACATATTATATTAGACAAAACACACATTTTCAATTACATTAAAGGAATGCAATTTTTTAGATATTACAAAAACATATGGGTAAAAAGTAGGGTGAGATAGTAATTCTCTTTTCATCAGGACTTGGCCAACTAAAGTTAGCTAACGTTAAAATTTTACAGACAGAACAAGCTGCTGCTCATCTCTGAATTCTCAGGGATCCTGATTAAGGTGAAAATAATAATGTATTTAAAGTAGCCTATAACTTAAGGGTTCTGACTACTGTTTGCTATCCACTTAGCTGTTGACCAGTACTCGACTGCTGTGTAGCAACCATATACGGGGATTTTAAATGACAAAACTATGGCCTGGCTCACAGACAGACAGACTTGCATACACATTTACCAGATAACATTTCATTTTGTAGTTTGGTTACCTCACAAAATAAACGCTTTTACAGCTTAAAAAATTTGCCTGCTAACAACATTGAGCCTATCCTTGATTTTATGGGGGACAATTTGGTGCAGGGTGGGTGCGGGACATTTTATCATACTGAGAGGTTATTGTTTCAATCCCTGTGTCTGCAGGTTAGACACAGCACCCTTAAAGTTAAAGGAAACACTGGAGTAACAGCAGTTGGATGCATGTGGGAATTTATTCCATTACTTTATGTTCAAGTCTTGCCAGGATGGATGGTGGCACAGGGCAGTTCTCTATTAGACGGACTCTCCTGACTCCACAGACTCCAGAGTCTCATCTTCTGCATGTAAACGCAGCAGGGCGTCACGAGGGACAACGTAATCGGCCATGTTGGGGAGTCCGTACACCACACAGCAGCTCAGGGCGCTGCGGAAAATCTCCATATCACAGGCCTCAGACCACTCATCAGTAGTTGCGTCATAGGACTCAACGTTATAGGAGGTGGTGTAGCCATTGAAGCCCCCGACAGCAAAGAGCTGATCATCGAGCACTTCAATGCCAAAGTTGCTGCGGGGGGTCAACATGGAGGACACTTCGTGCCAGGTGTTGGTCTGGGGGTTGTAGGCCTCAGCGCTGCGTAGACGGGTGTTGCCATCAAAGCCACCAACCTTTGGGAGGAAAAGTAAAATAAAGTTGAAATGGAGATTGAACAAGTTTCTCAACACCCTTGCAACAAAGAACACCTGCCCTCAAAGTTTCTCTGAGTTAAAAAAAAAAAACAGGTGGCCAAATCTCTTATTATGTGAGCGTCAGCAGTGCTTCATGTACTTACTGCATAGACATGGTCTGCGTATGCAATGACGCCAATTCCACTGCGCCGGCAGTTCATTGGGATGATTATTGTCCACTGGTTGGTCTCTGGGCTGTAACATTCAGCCGTTTGCAGGCACTCGTTCCCATTGAAACCGCCACAAATGTAAACCTGGGGGGAACAGGAGCGGCATTAACAGGAGTATTTTAACACTTTTCTTAGCTTCAGTTGGTAATAAATAATACAGAAAGATTTCCACACTATAGCAAGATAATTAGTGAATTACAGCTGAGACCCAGCATCTATTCTATTCTTCATTTTATCTAACTGAAAAATAAATTGGACTGATAAATTAGTTTTCCAATGTTACCTTATTGCCAATAAGATGATAAGTGTTGGCTGATGAGTAATAATAAGACATTGCAGTACAGAAATGAAAGATATGTTAGAGGTAAGTGACAACCAGTGCCATACATGCAATAAATAGTTCATCCATAAATGTTTAACATGTTGACCTTTCCACACCATCCTCACACAAATGTAGTATAGTATAGGGTTAGGGTTAGGGGTTAACCCTGTCACACACATCTCTTAACACTTCAATGCACACAACATCATACATTCTTCAGATACAGGTTGCTGAGTGAGGACCTTTAGACTACCCTCAGGACAAATATTCCATTTACTTCAACACAAATCCAAAAGGTCAAAAACTAATTGTGAAACTCAACCTTTATCTTACAGTTTGGTTCTCTCTCCAGTGTGATCATTACGGTCTTGTTACAAACAGGTAAAAAAATCTAATCAGCAATGTTCCAGTCACTAGCATACTCTCGGTTACTCTCTGAAATATTCCCACCTTGTTGTGGAGTGTTGTGCAGCTGGCGTCACTCCTGTGCTCTGTCATGGGTGCAATAAGACTCCATTGGTTGGACTCAGGCTTGTAGCGCTCTGCAGTGTTAAGTCGTGTTTGCCCATCATAACCTCCCATGGCATAAATGCACCCGTTCAGCACAGTGACGCTCACATAGCAGCGGCGGTAGTACATAGAGGCCACCTCATGCCAGAAGTGTGTGCTCAGGTCAAACCTGCGCACGCTGTTAAAATGCTCCACCCTGTCAAAGCCACCAACACAGTAGACATTCCCATTAAGGAAAGCAGTGCCGTGATAGGCACGAGGACGCTCATGATTGTTTGTCACATTGATCCAGTAGTCAGCGCGGATATCGTACGCTTCAATGCCGTTAGTCGGATCACCGCCACTCCAGCCTCCAACGGCCAACAGGATGGCATTAGGCAGGCGAGGACGAGAGAGAGGGTTGCAGAGCCCAGACACAGAGGATGTTGTGCTGTTGTGACATATGGTCTCAATGACTTCTTTGACCATAAGCTGGCACTCAGTGTTGCTATTGACCAGCTCATTGGACATAACGTTAATCCTCATGTAGTCCATACTTGTCAAGGCCAACCGGACCTACACAGAAAAAAACAGGACACATTTTTTTGTATTGAACTGTTGTACTTGAGTCCAGTGTCAAGACCTCTGTTGCCATTTTATAATTATTTTAACTGAGACTGAAATTCACCCTTTTATCCTGCCTACCAACATCTTGAGTAGGCAGAATGAGTAGGATTTTCTTAAAGAAATACAATGCATAGACTTCAAATACACGTATAGACTACAAAAACAATCCCTCTCAATCATTACTTGACCCACTAAAAGTGTGTGACAGTGTCTATATCTGCAGAGCCAATGCCCTCTGCCTGTATTTCCTCTTTATTTTGCTGTGTTCAGAATGTTTCTGGGCATCAGGCTGTGGGCACTGGGTGTAAAGTCCCCAGCCAATAATAGTGTGCAGGTGGCCTTACAGTATTGATTATTGTTGCAGTCAGGATAACACCATCAGCCAAATGCTGAAGAGGTAAATATAAACTAAATGTATTGACAGAAAGTCATTGTACAGCACCTTAGACAAGAGTACAGTGATGTGTCCTTTTCGTTTTTCAGGCATGTGGGTGATCCAGCGAAGGATGGACTCATACACAGCACTCTCTTTTCTCACATTGAGGTCGTCTCTATCAAGGATGTCAGTGAGTTCCTGCACAGAGAGCTGCAGGAACTCTTCAGAGAAAACAACCTCCTCAAAGTGATCAATGATACAGCGGTAGGCCTTGTGCTGCAGTTCGGAGGAGAAGCAAATGTTGGTGAACTGAAAGATGCCGATGCAGTTCTTTGGGCAAAGCTGCTCCCCCAAGAAGTCACAGCCAGTTTGCACAATGTCCATTACATTGAGCTGATCGGCTGCAAGCAGCAGCTCCTGTGCGTTGTCCTCCGTCACAGAAACAGAGCCGGTGTATGCAAACTCAATGATGAGCTGCATCATGTCAGGAGATAGGCCGGGTATGTCAAAGACCTTTTTGTCTGGGGTTGACCAGCGTCTGAAGAGAGCTCTGTGGGTCAGGATGAACACACAGCATAGGATTGAAAATTAACCAAATTCAGCTTTTTCTTCTCATAGTCACACTGAGAACAATACTAAAAACGTATTGTAGCACTTTTCAAAATAGCAGCTACAGTGAAATATGATTGATACAAAGGGTCTTTCCCAGTGTACATGCATCTTTAAACCACAGCATTGATTAACCCAATGCACTGAATGGCACACATATTATATTAGTATGGGTACATTTAGGGCTTTGTCTGACATCTGGCATGAGGTAAAGTATAGCATTGAGTTTTGAATGATAAATGACAAATTTTACATAATGGAAGTGGATAGTTGTAAACATTCATTTGAGCTGATATCTGAAACTATACTGACTATATGACAGGAAACCTGCACCATTACTAAACTTGAAATTTATATCATCCTTTAAAATATGTTCTGTATTTTGATTTAGGCGTCCGTCAGCTGTTTTATCACAAATGCTCCATGAAACAATTTAACTCATTACTTATTGTGATTGGTCTGTCTCTTAGACTCTCAACTGGCTCATTTGAACAATGTGAATGCATCAGTTTACCTGTGATATCAGATAACTAACTTACAGGAAGTACGGGCTGCATTTACAGAGGACGACCCTGTGGATTTGAAATTCGACGTCCTCGACTTTGATGACTGCATCGCAAAATTCTCCCTCCAGACGGAGATCATTAAACACTAAGTTTGACTTGTGTGAAGATTTGCCTAGGTCGCTCATCTTGATTTTCTACATATGAGAGCTTTTTCTCAGTTTTGGGGTTATCTCATGAGTCTAAACAGGTTTGTTCAGTCAAGAGAATGTGAACACACTCACGCATCATGATGGCGTTCTAAATTCTAGAGTTTTCATTCTAGAATGGATTATTATTACATCATTATGACTAATTATGACTGAACAACATCCAATTCAACCTCAATTTACAAACAAGCATTAACTTGTGCATTATTTCTTGTTATAATTTAGTTTTTATGTGTCTGATAGGTACAGTAGATGATGTTGTGAATATGTTGAACATGGCTATGTTTTGCATATATGCTAACCCACACTGTAAACAAGTATATGATGTTGCTCATAAATGCATACAAAAAGGTATAAGAGTTTGGCAGAAGCTACATACTGTAGAATGGTGCACATTATGGTTTTCTTCACTTCACTGATTATCATCTCCCAGGTCCACCGATAAAATACTGTAAGCAACTTAGTCATTTGACTATTATATTAAGCTCCCTGGCCACTTCATTAGGTACACCTATACAATATAATGTAATCCACTACAACATATCTGCCAGATGATCATGTTCAGTTTTCATTAAAACTTTCAGAGAAGTGTTAATTCAACTACATGTATATCGGTTGTAGTTCGCAGTGCTATCCATGCAGGAAGGCATTCATGTACACGTTGACACAGACTTACACGGTCAAACACATTCATTGCCCAAAACTCTGCACTCCCTCCCTGGTAAAACAGTAAGCCGCTGCCTTCCTGAGGGCAAACACAGCAGGTAGCCTGAGATCTAATTAGCTAGTTAGCCTTTGGATGACTGAGTAAAGACCCCATCCAAGAGAAATCTAAGCTCAGTTCACGACATTTTGCTGTGATAAAGAGGAAATGTGTGCGGCAGTGAACAGTAGGAGACAGCATTGTGTTGATAAATGGCTGCTAAATACAGCTGCTTCTGATTAAACAGTATCCGAGGAGGTGTTCATAAAAACAAAGAGGCAGTGGAGACGAATGACTGTATGTAACAGATTTCATCAAACTACTTGAACTTATTCACCGGGGTCATTGGGATTGTTATCAAATCACTGGGCCGCTAATCTGTCTCGAAGGCAAAACAACTCAGGAGTGAGATGTCAAAACATTCAGACAAACAGCGTGAGCTGAATATTTACACGGGAAAGTTCAAAAAGCAAAAAAAACTAGAATTATAAATAACTGAATGGGGCTGATAGAGTTGTTCTTCAATAACAATGACTATTAAAACTCATTTTCCAATTTTGGAAATGGAATTTTTTTTACAGCAGCCTATTTGCATTTTGAATTGCTGGAAGATCAATAATGGAGCAACTAGTGTGTGACCGGCTCATTTCAAACTAGTAATGTTATTACTAAAGTATTTTGAAGCATGATAGCTCTTTACCTGTTGGATCTATCAGGTAAGCTGGCTCTCTTTCAGAAATACTAGTTAGAAATACTGAGGTCAACCAATCCCCTACTCCTGCAGATAACTCGTTATGATTTGGATATTTTTCCGATGTTTAGTTCATTCTGCAGTTTTATGTTTATTTAAATTAATTTAATAGTTGTAGTAAATGTAAATGTTCCTGAGTCCCCCTTTATGATATTTAAAATCTGTTTTGTAAGAGCTTTCTTCCCTCTGTCAGAAATTCAGTTCTAGTGGGAAATGATTGGATTATTGGATGTACGTATATATATATATATATATATATATATATATATATATATATATATATATATATATATATATGTAGTATATATAGACAATTCTGGACACACATTCATGGTTTCCAGGCGATGAAAGCTACTGACTTTGGAGATCCCATGACTTTTCCTCCAGTGCCACCAACAGGTTGACGTGTGGTTTGGGATGAAATGTCTTTGCAGCTATTAGATGGATTGGCATGGAATTTGGTAAAGAAATATGTGCTCCCCTCAGGATTAATTGTAATAATTTTATTGAACCCTGACAGTAATTTTACATCTGGATTGACATTGGTAGTTTTAAATCAAATATCTCATCAATGGTTGGATGAATTTCCATGCATTCTCCGTGGAAATTTATTAAGTTGGGGAAATTGCTTGCAAAAGTATTAAAATGGGGATTGACAGTGGACCACGGCAATAAAAATGAAGGGTATTTTTCAAGATATATGGACTTTTACATTATGTTTTAGAGGTTTTTGTCATCAGATCATTTGAAAGATCATATTTACAGAGATCATCTTTCATGTTGTGTCTGAGCTATCTGCCTTTACACTCAGCATCAGTCAGGAAAAATTGTTGCCATAAATTTTAGTCATTGCAATAAAATGTAAAAAGAGACCTATTTGTCATTTTGGGCCTCTCTCTCTCTCTCTCTCTCTCTCTCTCTCTCTCTCTCTCTCTCTCTCTCTCTCTCTCTCTCTCTCTCTGGAGAATGTTTCCTTTGTGAGGTTAAGCAAGTATAACCATGATTTACTGGAAATATGACTAAACAATCCTCTGAGCGTCTCTCAGTTATTATGCCTAAATATGACAGAGTGTTAATACTCAGAAAGATTTTAACATTCATGAGGGAGAAACAAAGAAACTGGAGGCACAAAGTGTGAGAAGAACAGAGATATGACCGGACACTAATGAAGATGTATGTTGCCAATACACATTGCTTGTGTGCTTGTGTGTGTGTGTGTGTGTGTGTGTGTGTGTGTGTGTGTGTGTGTGTGTGTGTGTGTGTGTGTGTGTGTGTGTGTGTGTGTGTGTGTGTGTGTGTGTGTGTGTGCGCGCATGTGGGTGCCTTCATTGGGATCTAAATTGCCTCTTAAATAGCTTGATAAATGCAAAAAAGAAAAAACAATTACATTTGTCAGTTACAATTTATTCAAATAGTAAAACGTATATTGCTCTATCATCCATGTCATGTCTGTGAATCTATCTGCCATTACCACATCCTACGGATTCATAAATTATCCCCCACTGACTTTTCTTCTCACCTTGATGTGCTACATTGTGCAGCAACTCTCTTCCAATATTCCCCTAGGTCCAATTTCCTGCTGCCTGTCAAACACATTTGGACACATATTAACAAGGAAGCTTTCGTGACCTCTGACCTTTGATCAAGAAGCAGCCTGCAGCAGGACTTGACTCTTAGGCTGTCTGTCTGCAGATAAGTCAGATTTAAATAGAAACACAGTCAAACATGTTTCCACATATTTTTATTGTTGTTTTTATGGCCTATTTAAATGGAGGATTTCTGTAGCAACTGTTACCCAGCAAAGTCAGAAATCGCAGCAACAGAAAGTTAAAACAAGTTTCCATCAAAATTCAGCACACATTTTAGCCAAATTTCCAGATGAGAAAACGGGAATCAATGTAGGTTTCCATCCGATGCTGTTGTACATGTGAAAATTAGGCAGAGAACCGCCCACCAAGAGGTGGGTCTGTCCGAGGTTTCTCCCTAAAAGGAAGTTCTCCTCACCACTGTCACACTAAATGCTTGCTTATAGAGTGCGGTCTAGACCTACTCTATACGTAAAGTGTCTCGAGGTAACTCTTCTTATGATTTGATACTATAAATAAAATAAAATTTAACTGAATTGAATTGAATTTGATGCATCAACATAAGCACTTTGGGTGCCATTAAACCATTGCAGAAGGAGATGCCGTGACGAGATGACATAATTATAAGAGCACCAGTTAAACCTCAATTGAATGTAGAAAAAGTGATGGAACTATTACATTTATGTTTCTTTCATGTATTAATTTTACAGATATTACAGTCTCCACACAGATCATGTGGATGTAAACTTGATTACAGCCATGCAGTGAAAGAGCAAAAAAAGTAAGATTGTGGATAGAGGAAGTCCATTTAGAAACAATTTTAGTTTGTTGTTAGTAAATGTCTCTAAAGGTAACTACAGAACGCAAATAAAAACAACCTTACAAGTTCATTGCATGGCAGACTATGCTAGATGGGTCTAATAGAGTATCGGTCGCAACCAGGGTCAGAATGTCTAGTTTTGTGAACTGCGAATGGTCTAGTTCCCAGAAGTATCTCCACAGAGCTGCAAAATAAGGTCTGGCTCCCCCACACATACATTCCAGGATAGGAGAAAAAACAAACGCTCTGCATTGTTTGCATTTCTTTAAACCAATCACAATTGCTCCGGTCACAGAGGCGGTCTTGTTTTGGTGGAACATTTGCACCCTGCAAAAGAAAATGCCACATACAATATTAAATGAAGTTAACTGTTCACACAATACAGTAACATGCACTATATAATTTAGATGTATACATGGTTAAATGTAATTTGCTCTTACCAGTGTATCACTGTGTGTACTTCATCCATAGCAATCCCCGCCAATCGGTCCTAAACATCCCCGTTAGATTGTGAATGCCGTAAACATATTCTTTGTAAATCTTTACAGTCACTCCCTGAAAGAACCAAGCAGGTCTGCCTTGCTGCACAATCAAAATTTTCTTTAAAACATTTTCAGCGTGTAACTTGCTAGCTCGAAGGTGGTTGTTTCCCAAAGAGAACGGAGTTAGACAACGTCAACACACATCGTCCAAACATTATCCGGGAAATGAACTGTCGTTGATCCAGACTACATTGTGGGTAATGTAGATCTTGATAAAGCAGAGGAATGTGTGGAATAAAAAAGAGGAAATATCTGGTCCTGCTGCATCAACGTTAATACTTGTTGTTTAAAACTGTTCATCATGAGTCAGAGGATGTTATAGGAATGCAACGCTAAATCGGTGGAGTAGCCTACTCCTATAAAAAGTTCAGTGGGATCTGTTTTTCAGTTTGCAAAAAAATGTGAAAAGTCTGCTAGGTATTTTCATAGACTTGTGTTTCTACCTTCAGCAAGAAAACCATCAGGTCCACATGCAGTTTTCCTGAGGCATAGATATGATCAGTGCCATGTTCAATACATATGATCGCTGTAAACTGGCTTCCAGTTGCACTTTTGTCTTTGAGATCAATGACTAAAACACTAACTGATGCTCTTTTTGTTTGTAGAGGAAAATGTTATGTAATGTTGTTACATATTGTTTTTCTGGCTGTTTCAGGATCTTTTTTTCCAAATCAAGGACAGAGAGAATGAATGTGGATGAAATGAGAGAGAGGAGAAACTGTAAGAGGGCAAAAGAGAAAGGACAGGAGGAGGAGAAAGAAGCTCTGCAGCAGCTGGAATTGATTTTTTAAGGAAGCAACGGAAAGAAGCAGGACACTGCTGCTACATCTCCTCGGGCCTCCTCTGACACACACACACACACACACACACACGCACACACACACACCTGTGAAAACACACCTGCACATACACACACTTTGCTGATTCTGCACATGACACACACACACATACACACTACACTAAATTAGCTCTCTGGTAGACTCTGTTACACTTCAAAAAGCAACACGGGAATGGAAATAATGAAAAATACTTGTGTGTTTGAGTACAATTCATTACAATGATATTGATCTGCTCAGAAGAAAAAGCACTGTGGCTCCTGCGGTCACTGTTTCCTTTGGAGGCCATGACAGCATTTTCATGATTCATGATGAGTCAGCAGGAATGTATTTGGCTATGAGCTTAAAAAAGAATAACTAAGCTGTGTCTCTGTAAAACTGAGTAAAATATGGTTGTGAATCCCATATACTTGCATATAGCTGCACCGTTTTACACCATTTAGAAGCTAGGTTGGTTGCCAATAATTGGTTTAATATCTTTAAAGCTTTAGCGCATAGTTTCTGTCACCCCCATGAGGAATTCTAAGTAATGACAACACCACTGTTGTTGCATCCACATGATACAAGCCTTCCGTAATTGTGCACGCACCTTCACCCCTCCTCCAAGCAGTTGTTAGTAGCCAAGGAGGACACGGAGGATTAACATGAAAACATGTGGGACTCTTCAGAAGAGGTAATTATCTTCACTCGAGTTTCTGCGTGCTAAAGTCGCCAGACGACATAGCCGTACTGAGAAATACAGAGAGAGTTGTGTGGAGCTGATAGTCTTAATTAGCTTTGTAGCAACTCATTTGGCAATGGCTTTAATGTAACAGATGTTCATTAATATAAAAAAGTTACGCACTAAAGCTTTAAGGGTAGGAACTCCTCACATTTGCTTCTGCTGTGAGGTAAAATGTGGAAACATTTAGTGTTTTTTAAATAGAAACTAGAGCTGGAGTTAATCTGCTAAAGTGAACAAATTCATCCTCAACCGGTCTTTTGTGTTTCAGACTGGACAAAATAAATGAACTGTTGCTTGAAATAAATTTGAGAGAGGTTTTTTCTAGCGAGGTTTTACTGTTGCTCAATGTGTCTGAACAGAAAGTAATGAAAAACCGCACATTTGCTCAACCATCTTAACCCAGACAAATAAAGGTTAATGAAAAACAAACTCTTACAGTCAACTGAATGTGTAATTTCTGCTGGGGGCTGTAGACAACACACACACACACACACACACACACACACACACACACACACACACACACACACACACACACACACACACACACACACACACACACACACACACAGGAAAACCCTGTGAAGTAACTGCATAATTACGAAAAGATGCACACCATCCTGAAAACGAACCAGTGATTCTTCAAAGTAAATCAACAGTTGGAGAGAGTTCTCAGTAAAATGAATGGAAATATGAATATGGATCAGAGTACTACCTTTTCTGCCCCGTCAGCTTTTCTTTCTTTCTTTTTTTAAGGAGCATTGCAGCACCACGGACCTACTTTTTCTCTCCTCCTACCACTTCATATTGCACCAGAGTCTTTTAGACGCATGTAAAACTGCTCTAAGCAGAGAGAAATTCAATCTTTTTTTAAAAAGCTGATTTTTGAACGACAGGAAAAAATATTTGATTTTGTCAGAAAAGTAAGAGAATCAGTCCTTTAAACTGGCTGAATATTTGCATCAGGTTTGTACAGATCAAGTTATTTAAGGTAAATACATTTATGCAGCTTTAGCTCCAGACAAATTATTAGTAACACAGCATCCCTCGCAGTATGACTAACAGTAACTTTAACTACATTTGTTAAATCAGGATTCGTGACTCTAGTAACCTCAAGCGCACAAGCAGTAGATTAGAATAAAAAACTATAATTAGATAAAGATATGACGGTGATGATGATGGTGATTAAAACTAGAAACGTGATAAAGGAATCAGGAGAATGATCTAAAGTAGTATAAACAAATTACTAATAAAGCAGCACACAGGAAGCAAAGACTGACAAAACCTAACCCAAACCTGAACTCTCCCTTTAACTAATTTCCTGTGTTAATGATTTTTCAGCACGTCCTCGTCCCTAAGCTAGCTAAAAACTGTTCCCAAGCCAACTAAGAAACTGTAACTCTGGCTTATGAGGCACAAAACAGCTGACACAACGACACACACACACACACCTACACCTACACCTACACGTATACACACACACACACACACACACACACACACACACACACACACACACACACACACACACACACACACACACACACACACACACACACACACACACACACACACAGCGGTATATTACCGGTCCACGAGGGAACTAAACTGCTTACAGGACACACTAGTAGGAGTCCTTAATGACCCAGTGTGTGTGTGTGTGTGTGTGTGTGTGTGTGTGTGAGTGTGTGTGTGTGTGTGTGTTTGTATGTGTGGATCAATAAAGCTATAGCTGTAATAAGCTAGCTAAGCTGCTGTGACAGACAGTATTGCAGCTGCCTCTGGAGAACGCATATGAGAAACGGTTGTCTAATTTACCTGAACAGCACAATTCAGAATGCTTCTTCTTCAAACATCTCACTCATACATACCCCCCCCCCCCCACACACACACACACACATTGCTTTTAGGATAGTGGGATAATAGATAGAGTAAATAAGCACCACAAAGTTCTAATTCAATATCTTGATATAAGGATATATAATTAAACTGTGATAAAAAAACAGTTGTAAATCTTGATTTAATAACACAGTGTGTTGAGATACATGTTCCAAAAGTTAATTGTGTTCATGTTTCGATATGTATCTCAACTTCTGCTTGTACTGGTGGTTTTGGGTCTCATACTGGAGTGATGTAAAGTTGCATGAATTCAGATTCAGTAACTATTCATAACAAACCACTCTCACCCAAAGGCGTACAAATTACACTGAGTACAGTTGATACGCAGAGTGCTCCAATACACCTATGGAGATGTTTGGTTATTTGCACTTGGCTCTTGTGACTTGCTCACACAACCATGTCTCACTGGAATTAACAGCAATAGTTCCTAACCAGGCCCAAGCTATCTAATAAAAGACAAAAATCTCAGCACTTGAGGAAAATAAACTGGAAGAAAGAAGACAATTCATAGAGAGATTCAGCACTATAGGAGGGTAAATGGCAACAATAAATGTATACCAAACAGATATCATATTTAGGGCAATAAATAAATGGCTTCAATTAGAAATGAAACAGTCGGATTCATCAGTAAAGCAGAGCCTGAGCATGTGGCACACATTTTTAGTCTCATTCTCTCTAATAATGAGTTGAATTTGCCAATGTTTTCCCTCTGCTGAAAAGGGGAATAATTCAAGGGTAATTGATAAGTAAAATATATGTAAGTATATATATATAAAAGAAAAGTAAGCATCAAACATTTGTGATCAGAGATCATTTGAAAGTTTCTTATTTTGGGTCATCAAGCAGGAAATTAGTTATGTCTTGGGCTGGTGAGTGAATGATTACATCTGCCCCTGACAATAATGTTAAAAGGAGAAGGCAAAATATATCCACATTAAAGATTTTACTTCTTACTTACAGTAATCAAGTCTGGGACTGGCAGAAATTACTTGTCTTTCTTTATAGTATTTGTTAGTTAAGAGAAGTTTTAGGTGAGTTTGTTGGCAAATCCTCCTAGAGTGCTCATATTATGCTAATTTTCAGGTTCATAATTGTATTTAGAGGTTATATCAGAATACGTTTACATGGTTTCATTTTCAAAAAAACACCATATTTTTGTTGTACTGCACATTGCTGCAGCTCCTCTTTTCACCCTGTGTGTTGAGCTCTCTATTTTAGCTACAGAGTGAGGCATCACACTTCTGTTCCATCTTTGTTGGGAGTCGCACATGCGCAGTACCTAGGTAAGGACTACTACCCAGTCAGAAGCAGAGTATGAGGGCGTGCCACGCTAGCAGCTAGGCGAGCATTATAACGTGTGTTACAAAGTGACGCATGTTCGTCATGGAAGTAAAGGCTGGACTACAACAGAGCTGTTTGGAGCAGTTGGTGAACAGTGTTTTCTGTTGGAGATGGTAACTCCCTTTGGGGTGGACTTTGGGCTTTTTTTACTTTGTAAACCTATAACGTGCACACAAAAAGATATATAACACAATAAAGGAAAGGGAAAAAGCCGAAAAGATATATATATATATATATATATATATATATATATATATATATATATATATATATATATATATATATATATATATATAAGCACTTTAAGAGAAGAAATCTTCAAAAGAATTGGCAACAAAAATCCTTGCTTTTTATGTCTATTCAGAATTTACTAACCTCATGCAAGGTCAGATATCTGCGACTGTGTGTGTGTGTGTGTAATCAAATTTCCTTTTCCTCATGTTGTGCACAGTTATCTCTCGTTCTTTATTGATAATTAATGACATGGAAACCATTAGCCCTTAGACAACATCACAGCACTGGCATTTATAGTGCATGTCAGAGAGGGAATGAAAGAATAAAAATAAAAACCAAAACAGGTTACTGTAAACAAACATGATAATTGTTTTCAGTGGTTAGCTGACAACCTTCATAATCATGCATAATTTAATTGAATGCAGCCAATGCTAGTAGCTGTCTAGCTATTAGGCTAAATATACACAATATTATAAATATTCAGTTATACTGTAATACCACGTTACACACAAGAACTCTGCTATCCCTGAGTTTAACAATATGATCAAACAACTTGGAAAGGAAAATGAGAGTGAAAGTTATTACCTGAAGTGTAACCATCCAACGTCCATTAGAATTGGCTTGAGTTAACCCGCCGCACTTTTCCATTCCTCCGTTAGATACACACACACACACACGCACGTACGCACGCACGCACGCACGCACGCACGCACATGCCTGGCTAAGGTGAAAGAGACAACGTGCAACTACGTGCAATGGAATCAGACATAGTGATTGACAAGCTGATAATAAGATAGTACTAATTCAAACATGAAAATAATTTGAGACTGATGCACACGAGAAATAAAAATAATAAAAATGAAATAAAAAAGATAAAAAAATGTTAAACTGCAAAATAGATAAAATACAGTAATAAATATGGTATATATCTAACAAAACACATTTAGACTAAATAGAGTTTCCTTCCCATATATGTACACACACACACACACACACACACACACACGCGCGCATGTGCGCGCGAAAATATATGCATGTTATGAGTGTTTTTCTGTGACCAGTTGTTACGAACCTCCAGTGGAAAGTCCAGGGGAGGAGGAGGTCATAGAGACAAAGGGCATGTACACCTGCTACAGATGCTGTACACAAAATAAAAGAAGTAACAAACCTATGTTTCACATTTTACAGAGGGAGATGAGTGTTGAGGGATGGGGGAGAGAGAAAGAGACCGCCTAGGAAATAATGATGGGGTGTTAGAAAAGACTATAAGGGATGTCCGCGAAACAGGTGTGCACAAAACAAATATAAAAGTGTTTACACACACATGCATGGAAGAATAATTACATGTAACAAAAAAACACACACACACACTGGCAACAGGGTACTCACACACACGCACACACGCACACACACACACACACACACACACACACACACACACACACACACACACACACACACACACACACACACACACACACACACACACACACACACACACACACACACACACACACACACACACACACACACACAGCTCCCTGGACAGGAGAGATGAATGATGCAAGGATGTGAAATTACAGCTCAAAGTATTTTGATTGCCTGTCCAACCTCTCCTCTTCTCTCCTCTCCTCTCCTGTTGTGTTAATCCTCAGGCTAATCTTAGTCATGACTGCCTGTTTGCGTGTGTGAAGGCGAATCATCCGAGAGTGGTACAGTGGTTTGTTAAAGGAAACCATTAGCCGTCTGTTTGACTCCATTCTCTCTCTCTCTCTCTCTCTCTCTCTCCAATTGGCCTATTGTTTCTCCCCTCTGCTTTTTATCTCTCTCTCTCTCTCTCTCTCTCTCTCTCTCTCTCTCTCTCTCTCTCTCTCTCTCTCTCTCTCTCTCAATTGGCCTATTGTTTCTCCCCTCTGCTTTTTATCTCTCATAGAATATACATGATGCTACCATTACTGGAGTGGAAGAGAAGAGAAGAGAAGAGAAGAGAAGAGAAGAGAAGAGAAGAGCGAGAGGGGAAACTTTGACTTGTAAACAATTTTTAGTTATCGCTTTGGTACTATTATCGCAAGTAGGTGGTAAACATGTAATAATATGTTTAATTGACTAAGTGCAACACACAGAATTACACAGTAACTTTTTCACCACACCTAATCAGTGTGTGTATCAAAGACAATACCTTTGAAGTAATTGTCTTTCACAATACAATGCTAACAATACTTTTGACATGCTTTTCCCTTGTAAAAACATTTCCGTGTTTCTTGTTTTAAGTCCCCAGCGTCACCTTCCAGGCAACGCGGCAAGGGTTATGTGTAGGGTTAAGGTTAGCTGCCCGGAAGGCGACGTTGGAGGCTTAAAGCACCATCAAGCATACATTTCACCAACATTTAATCCAACTGCCTAATCTAAATGGTTAATCACTGAACCGTTTGGTAAACCTAGAGATTTTACATTTGTTTGTCAGCTATATAAAATGTTTGTATGTATGGGTGGGGGGGCAATTTCCTTCAACATGAAAGACTGTGTTACAAGTGCGATGAGTTTGGAGTTGTGTACTGATTTATGAAATTGTACCACATAGTTGCAATAATAGTACCAAAGCGATAAAAAAAAAACGACATAACTTGTCTACCAAGCAAGATACAGCACTGTACGACACACTAAAACAACTCATCCATCTCTCACCTATCAGAGAAGAAAAGAAGAGGAGAGAAGACAAGAGAACAAAAAAAGAGAACAAAAGAGTAATCCTCATTGTGTGTGTGTGTGTGTGTGTGTGTGTGTGTGTGTGTGTGTGTGTGTGTGTGTGTGTGTGTGTGTGTGTGTGTGTGTGTGTGTGTGTCTGAATGTATGTGTATTCATTCAGTACAATAATCCATGCCTGTATGCAAATGTGCATGTATTTATATACTGTATGGGTATATTATGTGTGTAATTATGTTCCTTATATGCATGCATGTACTGTACTACTGTAGATGTTGAATTTTGCTATGCATCAATATCTGTTTGCACCAGGAAAAGGAAAAGATGTAAAAGTTAGGTGCGATTTAAAACAAAAAAGCCTTAAAACATAACTTTATAAAAAATACCTTTGATCAATGTTAGCCCAAAGTTTATTTTTATTTTTATGTAATTGTTTGTATGTGCTTGTTTTTGTTGTTGTTTTTTTCTGTTGTAAGGCACTTTGCAACATTGTTTTGAAAGGTGCTATATAAACAAAGCTTATCATTTATAATTAAAAGATGTCGTGACTTATGAAATATCTCCAAGAGTAACTTCTTTTTTTAAATTTTGTTTTTTCTTTTTAATTTTGTGTTATTATTTACAGGTAAAGAAATGGGCTTCCATAGTGTTAAAAGTAAATGGTAGTTCCTAAATGTATTTTTATGTACTGTACTTTGGCACTCATCATGCCAATGATGACATTTTGAGAGAAAGATGGAGAAATTGAGAATAACTGAGTGAGGGGAGCATGAAGAAAGTGTGATCACATACAAGATGGCACTGTGAGTGTTAAAACATTTATTTTCACAAACTGTAGCAGCGACTTGAAATATTAAAGTCATTTTTTTCAGTTAAACCACCTAAGTGCAGCTGCATCATGCTGTGTCATGCCTCTCTGCCTGCCTCAACACTGACACTAAAACCAGCCTGAATGATACTATAACATGGTGATCATTATATTAGTTATGCTGGGTTAACAAGCATTCATTAACTGTTTAAACAGCAATTACATATGCTGCATACAGATTCACACAATATTTGTAGTAAAAATGTAGGGCAGCATATTCTTAAGGCTGAGATGCAACAAAGAATAACAATTAAATAAAAAACAGGATAAAAAGTTAAAATATATAAATATATGTAATGTGAACTATTGAAATGCTAAAGCTACATTGGCTGATAAAGTTTGTAAATGTCAGGTCAGTGCAAATACAGCAATCACTGCTTTACTGACTAATGGGTGTCAAATCAAGAAAAGATCAAAAACACCAAAACAAATCTAATGTAGCCTTTTTTTGATGGTCTTGATCTTTGTGGCTGCACACACACACACACACACACACACACACACACACACACACACACACACACACACACACACACACACACACACACACACACACACACACACACACACACACACACACACACAGTAGAGAAGAGGCTAACAAGACAGGGGTGCAGAGCACAGGAGACTGTTGCTGTTAAAAAATGCACATCCTGCTCTGTTGCACAAGTTCCTGCTGCATGGCAGACAAAGTGGGTCAGTATTCTTTCTCTCTCTCACACACAGACACACAGACAGACACACACACACACACACACATACACACTAGGGACATTGCAGACTTGCATTCTTATGTTCTTTTAATGTATCTCTCTTTCTTTCTTAAAATCCCTTTCACGCACATGCATGCGCACACACACACACACACACACACACACACACACACACACACACACACACACACACACACACACACACACACACACACACACACACGCACTCACACTCACACACAGAAACGCCCCAATAAGAGTGTTTCGCTTGCATTTGGCAATTTTTTCTCCAGCTGTTCCACCACTCAGAGCCTGTGGTGATGAAGACTATATGACAGGGGAGCAGACCTAAGATAGTACTACAAAGAAACAATGACAGAGATGATGAAAAGGAAAGCAGAGGAGAAAAAAGAACAGGAACAAATAGGATAGGAAAAGGAAAGGAACGAAGAAATGAGAGGAGAGGAAAAACGAGAGGTAAGAAAAGAAAGGAGAGAAAACAAAATAAAGAGAGTAGGAGAGAGGAAGGCTGAGAAATGAATAGAATAGAAGAATTGAAAAGAAAGGAAATGAAATAGAAAAGAGAGCAGAGAAGAGGAGAAAACGAACACCGGAGGCTAAGGGAATAACAAAAGAGACGAATAAAACAGATTCTATCTCCACAATCTTCTTTGTGTTCAAAGTGTGTTCAAAGGCAAACACTGATTATTTACCAAATGAGCCTCTTGATTAACTTACCATTGTGTAACAAAAAGGGCTGATGGCAGTTTCACTGCTGTGTCCAGTATTTAATTAGATCACAAAGATGCCTGCTAAAGCTTTAGCACCCCAAGCGAGTGTTTATTGGACCATAAAAACTAATGTTGCGTCATATCAGAAGTACTTAACACACACACACACACACACACACACACACACACACACACACACACACACACACACACACACACACACACACACACACACTTGTATTGTGATCAAAGTGTGTGTGTGTTCCAGGAGAAACTTGCTGTATGTCTCTGAGGTCCAAGAGGAGAAAGCATAACAACTAATAAACCAGCCTCCCTCCAAAAAAGACATAAATGGGGGATGTAGAGGCAGGTGTGATAACACCACAAGCACACAAACATGCTGTACACATGGTGTCACACACACACACACACACACACACACACACACACACACACACACACACACACACACAGTCATGTGTAAATAAACACAGGAGACAGGAAATCTGCCAGACATGAACACATTTCATCCTGCCACGTTCAGTTGCACATTACACCGTAACTCATATTGCTCTCTCACTTTCTAACACACGCGCACCGAAGGAGCAGCATGACACCCAGAGGTCCCCTGTCCATCCAGAGCCACCAGTCAGAAAACACCAAAAACAATCTGGTTTCATGTCAATCACAAAATGGATGCCTAGGTGTTCCCACACCTAGCAGGAGACACACACACACACACACACACACACACACACACACACACACACACACACACACACACACACACACACACACACACACACACACACACACACACACACACACACACACACACACACACACACACTTCTTGGCAGCATCATTTAGGTCTTAATAGTAAAACCAATAACAATGAAACTCTGTGACTCCCCCATTTGACCGAGAGAAAGTTTCCATTGAAAACAGCACTGATGAAACTCTTTGACACTCTTTGTATTCAGTCTGGGATGCACACCATCTATCCACTAAATCCAACTCAAACTCCTCAGACTGCACACAGTAAGTCACAGACACTAACTATATGGTACATTTATTTATTATGGATTCAGTGTCTGAATTTTCAAAATGCAGGTCATGCATGTTCACTTTAAATAATAGAGGGAGGGATTTCCAGTCATGCAGGAGAGGTTTCATCAGATACAAAAATGCATTTTTACTACTTCCAATAAAGCATGATAATAGCTTTTGGTCCTTTCAGCAGATTAAACGCAACTAAAAAATATTCAGATGTCTAATCAAGTCACCTTATTTCATGCAAAAATGTAGTTCAGTAATAATAATAAAAAAAACTATTAACAATATATCTAAAAAACACTATTTAAACACATTATTTTTGAAAAAAAGGGTGACTGAATGTGATTTTCGACACAAGTAATATAACTGCAGTTAATGAAAATGCACATGCTTTACTTTTTAAATTAATTCACTCAGTTACATGTTACCACTCATTTTCTTGGACATATTATTTTGAGATGTTTAAGTGTCACTGGTGAAATATTTCTCAGTGTAATCCAAGCTTTTTACCAAACCTTATGGCACTTTCTTTCTAAATCGGTCTAAATTATTATTAGCCCAAGGCCAGCAGGCAGTTAAAGAGCACACCACCAAGATACAAGCAGCTTGTTTGAGTCTCAGGGGGTTAACTTATCAGTCTGCTGTTAAAAATGACATTTCCACCATTTCTCTTTCCCTTCATGTCTGCAGAGACGATAGAGTTGGCGATGTGACGTCCTGTCCTGAGTAGAGAGAGGGACTGACGTTTCCAATTAAGATCCTCCAGTCCTCTATTTCTTTGTCTACCTACAGTATATTTTATTTGATCATCTCCCTCAATCTCAATTTCTTTCTTCATTCTATCACTTCTTCGCATATTCTCCATGCTTCTTTTGCTTTCTATTCCCATCATCACACACTCTCTCAGATTTCATACTCTCTATCCGTCCCTCCTCTTTTTACATTTCCCTGTTACACCGTGCCTGTCTGTCTCGTTCACCCCATCACCACCCCTCTGTCATCTGATCAGTAGAATTAATGGCTTTATTTCCATCGTATCGCCATGGTGATGAATCATGTCGTTAATCATCATATCGCCAGGGTGACGGATCATGTGATTAATCAGAATTGTTTTTTTTTTCTGGGCTAAAGCAGCATGTTAAAGAAAGCAAACCCACACGTTGGTGATTAGCAATTAACACAAGCTTGCACACACACACACACACACACACACACACACACACACACACACACACCGGAGGCACCACGCAGAGTTGGAGCATAGCCAGGCAGCAGAGTGACTTCATCACTGCTGACTTAATCAAACTGTCACTGCTAAGATCAGGGTATATATATATATATATATATATATATATATATATATATATATATATATATATATATATATATATATATATATATATATATATATATATATATATATATACACACATACACACACACCACAAAGAGAGGGAGACTGAGTGTCACCAACAAGTCCAAGCAATGAACAAAAAGCCGTACTTAAAAGAGAATTAATTTCTTGCCACCTTTCATTACTCTACAGGTCATGACAACATGAGCTTGCAGTGATGCTGCTGGATACATTTCTATAATTAAGTCCATTAAGGCAGCGGATCGCAATCTGGTGGTAACGCCACAAGAGGTTGCAAGATGATTTGAGTAGTAGAGAGATGGTTGCAGGGGTAGAAAATAAGAAAAAATGAACTCTGCAAGTCAAGTCAATTTCTTTTCATCACAAATCACACATTTGCCTCAAAGGGCTTTACAATCTGTACAACAAATGACACACTCTCCCCGTAGGAATTCCTTTTCCACACTGGACAGACATGCGATGGATGTCATGATGATGTTTATTTAACAAAACAATTTCACCACAAGGCCAGTAGCTGATAATATCACAATATCTGGGAGTTTTTTCTAGTTGTCATGGAATTGTAGATGTTTGAATTTCGATTTCTTTTTGTGTGTAAAAATACTGTTACCTGCATCAGCTGGAGAGGTACTGTGCTGTATATCTCATTCGTTTGACTCGGGACAAGTGCCCACTAGACATTGAGATGGCTCATTTGGTCGACCCAGACCAGTTTCATGAATTTACTGTACATGTCAGCAGAGCCATCAAGAAGCGTTGTTGCCCGCCTGCTGTGAGAAGGTCGACACACGCCTCTTTAATTACCCCTGACCACATCTGGGATGTACCATTTGTTAGAAGACATGTTTGATATTTTCATCAGTGGCCTTGAATTGGCACTCTCATCAAGTTCTACAAGGAAATTAGGCTGCATAATGAAAGACAAAATGATATATCTTGGGTCCCTGGGTGTTCTCAGGTGAACTCAAATCAGAAAACTGACCTGAACATTCAACAGGATAGGGGATTTCTCCTCTAAAAATATATATCCCAGTTAACCAGTCTGAAAAAAAGTGTTATCTCATCTAAAATCAAAAACAACAATCTGTTTTCTCTCTCTCTCTCTCTCTCTCTGACACACACACACACTCTTTCCCTCAATGATCCCCAGATGAATTTCATCTGAGATCATTGCTTCATTAGTGAAGCTCTAGTTGTTCAGATTGATTTAATTATCAAATCATCTATGCAGTTTGTGGTGTGTGTGTGTGTGTGTGTGTGTGTGTGTGTGTGTGTGTGTGTGTGTGTGTGTGTGTGTGTGTGTGTGTGTGAGGGAGAGAGAGAGAGAGATTATGCAGTGATCTTGGCTGACATTGATCAGCCTAGTCTAATTGGGAGCATCTAGCCGTGTAATTGATTCTGCTACACTTCACAACTAGATGAGTTTAGCAACATCAACAGCACTGATTCACACTGATGAACAGAACTACTATGAACCAAACTGAGCCGAGCCAAACCAAACTGAACCGAGCTGAACTGAACTAACCTGAGTGACAAAAATAAACTAAACTACAATCAGATTTTGTATTTAATAAATGAGAAATGCATTTAAGTTGATAAAATGTGCACAGAATGGTTGGTATATGAGCAGCCACGTGTCCAAATGTCACAATCAGAAGTTTGGGATTAATCTGGAGCTCTGCCCATACAATTTCAATATTAACATCCATATTTTACCATGCAGACTCTGACTGGCCACGGGATGCGCATTCATTTGAGATAACTGCACAGCTCTGTCATGCAGTAATGTCTTTATCATTGTTCACATTTTTCATCAGTTGAAATACTGTTGATGATGCGGTTGCATCTTGATATGTCATACATGTCAGGTGGATAGATTATTGTGACAGGCAAGAGGCTTGTTAGATCTTTAATTTCAATTTGTACAAAATAAGAGCGTAAACAAAAGCTTATATTTTTGTTCAGTGTAGATAGAAGGCTTTTTAGCTGTTACCATGTTACAGTGTATCTAACGTGTTGTAGTAGTAAAGTAGGTGATAGTGTAGACATGAAAGCCCCTGAAAATATGTTTTCAATTCTCAGAGTTCAAGTTATGACTAAAACATGCGTGCTTATTACTTGAGTCAAACTGTAGGTGTGGTGTGATTAACAGAAACCTGGCAAACAAGCAAACAACCCACCAACTATCATCAGATTTAGATTCAAATGTTTCTAAGTCCTGATTGGTGCATGGAAATACATAACATCACCTTTTCGCATCTGAGCCCATCCTTCTTTAAACCAGTGAGTGGGGCACCCAGAAAACAGGGTCTTTAAGGTTGACAGATAAAGCACCAAGCAAGATTTAAAGAAAACAAAAACAATATGCTGGCCAGTAACACTCTGACAATCCACTCTGACCCCTGGGTTGTGGAAAAAGAACACACTGCAGGGCCCACATCATACGTTATTTTCTATAACTGTTTATTGTGGATTATTTAGGGATGTAATACTCACTGATTACCCACCTTTCAAAATCCGCAGCATACACTGTCCAGTTTGCAGCCTTGTATAGAGGTGTGGATGAGAATTAGCAAGTCTCAAGCCTTGTACTGCACAATATGTAGGTAGGAAGGTAGGTTGAGTATATCTCACATGGCTTTACTGACTGCACCCACGATGCAGTATAGCAGAGATGACTAAGGTGTTACTCACCCTTTACATTTTTTCCACTACAGCCCGGAGGTTATTCCTAACACAATATCTATTTTGTCAGAAAAAGAAAGACAGACTAGTAATTAGGGCATTGCTAACTGCACTGATCTTTAGGATTTCACAAAAACTACAAACTGGAATCTTTCAAAGTGGCAGTGTTCACGTCTGCTTTGCATGTTTGGACAAAATGCTGGAATTGCATTGTTGGGATGGGCAGAAAGGATTGAAAACTGCCTTTTCAAGAGGCTGCCATCTTTATGCACCTGGTCAATTTGAATGAAAAATTACCTGGGCATGAGCTAAGTGCACTGGCAGGTCAGCACAACACTGGGAAATTGGTGTTTATGAGAGTGCCAACTTGAGTGTGTGTGTGTGTGTGTATGTCCCGAGGATTAGTCATGCTCTTCTGCCTCTGCAGCACTGCCTTCTTCCTGCCTCACTTGCGCGCGCACACACACACACACACACACACACACACACACACACACACACACACACACACACACACACACACACACACACACACACACACACACACACACACACACACACACACACACACACACACACACACACACACACACACACACCTGCATCCATCTGGCCAGTCCCCTCTGATAGCAGAGGTGTGAAACAGAGAAAATCAGTCGACTGAGAGAAACAGAGAGGGAAAGAAAGAGGAGCAGAGGGATGGAGGAGAAGAAGGAAGTGGGAAGAAAGAGGGGATATTAAAGAGCGATGGAGAGGAGGATAAATGGATGGGGAGGTGGAAGTAAGGGTGAGAACGACAGCAAAAGTGGGGGAGAAAAAGAGTGGGAGAGTGATATTAAACACCAGGGAGCTAACTGAGCAAATTCACCTGCCCACTCTTCCTTTCTTTTTCGGTGACTCTCTCTCTCTCTCTCTCTCTCTCTCTCTCTAATTTTACCCCCCTTATCTTTCCTTTTCTCTTTCTCCCTCTCTCATCTGTTTCTTTTCTCACCTCCTACTCTCCTAATTAGCTCAAAATCCTCTTACATCTCATCTTCCTCCTCTTCCTCACCGTCTCTCCCCACTCTCACCAAAAAAAACAGGTTGACCTTAATGAACAGATGAAGATAGGAGGGGAGCGATTGCATCGAGGGAGACCAGGAAAGGCTGGATCAGCGCTTTCTGGATCAGTGTTTGTTTACTCAGGACTCCCCCATATAAGGCTGTCAGATTGTCTTTTTGCCATTTTTTCCTTCAGAGGCAAAACTATAAGGCATTAGGACCATTTGGATGGTTTTAATCTTTCTCTGCTTTATCTAGAAGAAGAGTGGGAGGGGAGTTGTTATTGTTGGTGGTATTTCCTCAGCGTTTGACAGTGTACAGTGACAGGAAAGATGAGAGAAGATGCGGATCATAAATAGTATGAAATAAATAGAACCAGCCTCATGTGCCACTGATGCACCTAAATATAAAACATATCACTGCAGCGAAACTTGCATGTTAGCATTTACCTCAAAGAACATATTCACACACCTGTGCCCTAAATTGGAAGCTCGAGAGAAGATTTGAAAATGTGCAAATCAGTGTGACAGGAAAATGTAATTGGATATATATTTTTCAAACTACAGTATCTATTTTCTATCTGCTCTTTGGTCATTTGGGGGAAACAAATCTGTTGCAAAACAAGCACATATAGGCCTAACACTTTCTCCGCCAACATTTTACCTATAGACAGCAATACAGTCTCTCAGCATCTTTGTGGTTCTGTCATCTCTGTAACATGTGAGAAACAACGCTATGAGAAGGCATTTTTGTATGGTATTTTGGGCAACCGGGGACGGTGTCACTGTCTCATCACTATCTTACCCTCCACTCACACTATGTGGCTTTTGTTCCAAGTCTTTGTGGAAGCACAGGAAATTCCTGACTGCAGTAGAAGTGGACGAGGCAGGTTGACAGTGAATTCTGCCTTTATTTCACATAGATTTCTTTTGTCTCAACCACAAGTGGAGATTATTATATCAAACTAATTTAGTTTTCACTGGAGGGTTTTTAAGGGTTTTAATGGAAAGGTTTGACAGTGTCGTTTATGAGTTTTGGGAGACATTTGCACTTTTAGTTAAGGCAGCATTCAGGTAATGTAAAAACTTTGAACTATACAACACTATTAGAATCATCTCTACAAAAGTGTATTACTTATAGGTTGTATGCCAGTAATCATTAACAACCTGCTAGAAATGATATTTCTATACTACAAATTTTGCAAGTTGTAGCAGGGTGGTTGTGTTGGAGGCAGGTTTGACACTTGAAGCGCAGGTTCACATCCTGAGTCCTGAATTTAGGCAACATAAGCACTTTGGTTAGAGAAACCCTGACGAACTTCCAGCGAATTTGAGATTTGCTCTGCAAGTCAGTCTGGCCAAGAGCCCATTCAAGCCCATTTCCAATTTTTCCAAATCTAGGCACCAATCACAACCGTTGAGGCGGGCTTTACACAATGACGATAGGCAAGCAGCTTCTTGTTTACATTCAACATGATGCGCAGCAACCCAATACATCCATGGCAGCAACCCATTGATGCCGCTGTCGCTGCTACGTCACCCGGATCGTTGGTCTGATTGGTTAAAGGACTATCCAATTGCGCCCAGAGGCATTTGAGTGGCGTCCGCTGGTGACGCCCCTTTGGAAATGCGCCGTGAATGAAGCAGTTACAACTGAGAAGGGTCTGGGGTCAACCAGGCTAAAATGTTGATGCGCGTCCTGTCTCGGGCTTCAAGTCATACATTCCTTCATTATGTTGATAGAAATCATAATTGAGGCATGTATTTTCTGCTGCAGATTAGTAGAATATAAACATCATTTCGTCTTCAGTATGATGCAACTGGAACTTGGGAGTTTGTTGTCTCATGTTGATTTAAAAACTCAGCAACAAAAGCTAAAGGCCACAAATTAGCATTCAACCTGTGTAGCACAGTTTGTACTTTAGTCCTTTTTCATGTGATGTTTACCAAATTTTGTCCATCTCCGGTGTAGATACAAGTAGCCTATTTGAATTTGTGGCATTTTCTTTTAAACTCTCACTCACTCTCTCCTCTGAGTCATTCTGTGGAGTGACTACACCTCCTTCCTCTGTACATCCTCCTTCCTCAGTCAGTCTGTAGAGTGACCTCGCTAAAGCCTGGCCAGTGAGATAAGCTCACACCTTTCTCTCCTGTCCAGCTCCCCTTCTGCTTCCCTCCTTCTCTTTCTTCAGCACACAAGATTTCTCCCTCTCTCTCTCTCTCTCTCTCTCTCTCTTCTCTGCATTTTATGTTTCATTTTTCACTCTCTCTTCCCATCTCTGCATCCCTTTCTTTATATTTTACCTTTCCAGCTCCCTCATTCTCTATTTGTCTTTTTACGAGCGTCTAACAAAGTTAACATATAGCAAATCACCAAAGCGAAACACACCGCCAGGAGCTGTTTGTCTTGTGTGTGTGTGTGTGTGAATGCATGTTTGTGTGTCTGTCAGAGGGGGAGGGGGGATTTGTGCTGACTGGTAGGGGTAAAAGATTCATGACCCAACAAAGCTTGTCAGGGCCACACACACATACACACATACACACTCAATTTTGAGACCAGGTGAGTCGGCAGATTTTGCTCTTGGGGAGAGACAAATGGAGAGAGAGGTTTGTAAGAGACTCATAAGAAAAAAGGGGGGACAGAAAAGGGAGATCTGGGTAAAAAGAAAAAGCTAAAGAGACACAGAAGGAAAGAAGACAGCTCATGAAGCTGAAAGGTCTTTCAACCGTTTAACACATTTCAAATTTCTTGGCTGTGATGACACTTAAGAGGAAATGTACAGAGAAGAAGAGGGAAGGAAGCACAGCAGCAGAAGAAGAGGGAAGGAAGCACAGCAGCAGAAAAAGAGTGACTCGCGTATCAAATCACGACTATGCGGTATGCTTTCAACTGGTCAAATTTGGGCAATCCTAGGTTCATTTAATACTATCAACAGAATCAGAGAAGGTTGTGTTGTACCAAATGGCTTTTAACAAACAACAGGCAGCATCACATGTAGCATCATATCATAGCATTCACTACTGTTTCCCACTTAAAGCGTAACTCTCGCCAAAATGCAACCTAGGGTCTTTTTGTGAATGTAAAGCATAATTAGGACGGAAGCGCCACTTTTAAGATTTACCATATTCTCGTTTTTCGGTCAAATGGCCTTTTAAGGCACTACTATGATCGCATCAAAATCGCTATTTTTAAAACACTAAGAAGACTCGACACAACATGAAACTTTGCTCTAAGTATCAACAGGGGCTCTACACATGAACTCAGCATTGAGAACGTTCTTTGTGTACACAGAGTTTACTAAAAAGAAACGTTTTGAACGATCCACTTTAGCAGTTGGTTTTTCCGGTCGCTGCCATCTCGCCAGTCAAAAAGAGTTTTTGTACATAAACAATGTTCTCAATGCTCGAGTTCATGTGTGTGTGTGTGTGTGTGTGTGTGTGTGTGTGTGTGTGTGTGTGTGTGTGTGTGCTTGAGATGCACATCCAGCCCTCTGCCGGTTCACCCAACACCAGCAGAGAATCTCAGCGTAGCGTGAGAGAGCAAAGCATTATTTTATCTAAATACATTTAACTCTTTCTCTGTCTCTCCGCTCCTACAGAATCAATAGTCATTACACTCAGAGTGAATTGATCTCTTAGTGCTGTTTGCAGATTCCTCTGACTAAACTGACACCAAAGAATCCCGGGCCGTCTGTAAAGGTCGATGGTATCAGGTGAATGAATGTCGAATGTGAGGCAACCGGCAGGGGAAGTCAGAGAGTAGCGGAGGTCATGTGTAACAGGATCTGCTTCCTCTCCGGACGCGGCATCAGTTTACTATGATCTTATGTGTTTACCTGGTAAACCTGCATGTTGGAAGCAGCTAACAGGCAGGACCAAATGACTGCTGATTTATGAGCGTTCGGTGGTGGTGATAAAGGGATGAGTGGTGGGTCAGAGAGGAAAAGTTGAGATACAGATGAAAGGGAATGATGGAGAGGAGGTGTGAGTGAGTGGGAGAGTGAATATCTATAATTGAGAAAAGACATCAAAAGAATCCTTTCATGGCATTTGGAAATGATCATAATATTTTCAAAAGTGAAAATATGAAGTAGATTCTTGCTAATGCAAAGAACCCTTGCTTGAATGTGACTCGGTTTCCTTTTATAGCTCATTTCTGCCTTTTTTATATTCACTTTTGGTAATAAAAAAAAATTGTTGATATCCTCTTCTGTCTACCATGTTTTCAGTCAATTAAAAGAAATACAGTTTTAAAGGATTATTTCGGAAAAAATAATAATAATAATAATAAATCTATATAAATAATCTGATACTGTAGATCCATCCCTCAATATAGTGGGAGGAAGGAGAGAGGTATTACTCTGTGCGTGCGTGTTGTGTTGAGTGTGTTGAGTATGTGTGTGTTTTTGACTTTCTGTCCTCCAACACAAGGATTTTTTGTCAGTTTTCATTTCTTAAACCGCCGTAAACACAAACATTTAAATATGTGGCGGAAGGCATCTTAAGCTGATAGTCAATTCCAGCTCCGAGCGGATCTGCGGTGGAATGAGATTTAAACGTAATGTCACGTCCAAAAGTTGTGACAGCGTAATCAAACATCGACTTGCGCACGCTCAGACGCACTTATTTATAGCATAATCTGTGGTCATGGATATGGGCTTATGGCTTTGGATCTCTCACACACACACACACACACACACACACACACACACACACACACACACACACACACACACACACACACACACACACACACACACACACACACACACACACACACACACACACACACACACACACACACACACACACACACACACACACACACACACACACACACACCTCTCTTTGTCTTGGTGTCCAGCCTGCCGCTAGTAAAAAGACCAATTCTGATAGATCTTATCCAGGCCTGTATTGAGGTGGTTTAATGTCCTTTTATCCTCTGTCGCCTCTTGTCTGTTTTGTTGACAGAGCTGACACCAATATCTGGAGCTTTAAAATCGGTCCTTGCAGCAGTATTTCGGTTCTGCTCTGCACAAGAATAAAGAATGAGGCGTGAAGCATCATGGCGTAATGCAGCTACATCGCCAGTGTAGCATAACTACTGAACCAAGAGATTAGATTTGGAGCTACTCTCTCACAAAACACATTATTTGTTTTGTGGTCTGACTGTACGTGGTTCATAAAGGAGGGAAATTCTGTACTGACAGAAGGGCTGTCCTTAAAAGAGACTAAATCAGTCGCAGAGTTGCTGAAAGCCAAGGGTGCTTCAGTCAAGAGTCACCACAGCAGAGCCGCCGGCTACATGCAAGTTTTAGGCAGTAGCACCAGTGTCACTCTACACCTGCTGCTTTTGTCTTTCCTTCAAGGTTTCATTTCCAAAAACATGATTATGAAGTAGACAGTACACACTCTCTATGAAAGAGCTAGCTTCTAGCAAACTGCTGTGAATGAAGTTTAAGGACAACACAAGTTTTTTGGAGTTTGGCCCATTAGTGACAGTATTTAGGCTCAGTGTTCTCTAACTTACCTCTGCTGGTATCTACCCATGCATTCTGAGATTGCACGCCAATACAATGGAGGTAAATGCAATTTAGTTTGTTTTCCTCATAAAAGTGGCACCTTAAAAAGTCCAGCATGCATCTCCTTACAGAAACAGCATTTCTCTGAATAATCCAGAAAGAAAACATTTGGCAACAGATTAATAGGCACTATTACTTCTGTGTTTGCAGTGAGGTCTGTGGATTATCCAGAGTAAATGGGACATTATTGTTTGAGTTTGTTAATGGAGTTAAATGCTATGAGCACCAAAACTAAATTGCATTCACCTCAATTGTATTGGGTGGAGGCAGAAATCTAAAAACTGGGAAAATAAAATAAAACTACCTGCATGGATAGATACGACAGGAGGGCAGTGTTAACATGTTTTTATGTGATTTGGGTGACCGACCCTGTCAAATATGACAAGTCTAAAGTAGGATTTGGACCAAAGTCAATTCTGTGAGCCTGCACCCTCCAAAAAATAAAGCTTTTAGTTTGTGTGTGCTGGTTTTCATTGTACAGCCTGTTGATTCCTAAAACAATATTCATCATTAGTGCAACAAATTACAAAAGAAAATCTTAAAGGGGGACCAATAACTTTGCATGAGGCCAATCCAACATTTCTCAAATTGTATATGGTCCCAGTTACCTAATCAAGTCTGTATGATGTATGATCATGTAACCTTATCAGCAACCATACCTTTACTTACATTTAGAACAATGCCTATTACCTGCTTCTCATCATCTTTAAAGATAAAGTACAATACAGAACTAGCTTTACTGTATCTCTGCAGATATTTGATGACATACTCCTAAAATCTTTTCAGTGATCCTTAGGCTGAACAGAAGTTGATGAGAAGAGCTGACACAATAAAGTGACAAACATGCAACAAGCAAGTCCATTCTGGATGTAATTAAACTGCAACTACACTACTGCTTCACTCTATTTCACCCAAACCACACACACACACACACACACACACACACACACACACACACACACACACACACACACACACACACACACACACACTCCTCCACTATGACAGTTGCATTAGAATGAATGAGAATCTCCAAACCAATCACTTTATAGCTTTATGGATCATCTGTCAGCTCAGCCATTAGACTGCCAACTTCTTGACATTTACCAACAAATTCATATTCCTCAAAACACACACACTTGTGTGGACACGCACGCAAACACACAGAGAAAAGCTTGGTCTGTGGTAGAACTACACCCACAAACAGCCACACAGACGCACTGAACGCTTGTTGACATTTGCCAGCTCTACGCATTTTTCTGCCAGGCATTTTCAAATGAAGGACATGAGATAGATCCCTGCGACTTAAGACAGATTGATCCGTTCCCGCCATAAAACTTGTTTCACAGCCTCTGAAGATGTGCTTCTCAGCAGCGTGCACACACTTGACACAGACAGATCCAATTCGAGGGTAAAATTTACCCGCCCTGTCTTGTTAGCCTCTTCTCTACAGTGTGTGTGTGTGTGTGCGCGTGTGTGTCAGATTATGTGAGGTTGATAGAATGGATGAAGGCTGAAGGCCCAAACCAGAGCTAGTTTGAAAGAACAAGACATCACGACTTAGTTATGACACATCTTAAATTAGTCAGCGAGAGAAAAGGGATGAAACTTTCAAATGCCAAAATCTATATCCAAATGGCAAAAAGATCAGCTGCTATGAAATACCATGAAACCAGTCAACAACAACATCAAGGTTGGGAAATACCCTATGTGACGTGTGAAGTGAACCTAGTGTTTCTTTAACACATTAGCGAAGATCATGTGAATATTTCACCGGGGGAATCTGTTGTAATACCTCTGTAGGATGTTTATTGTTGTACATAAAAGGAGCACAGAGATGGACGACTACCCAGAGCGGCTGTTAAACAATAAGGCAGGCAATACTCTTAACAAATCCAATGAATACACTAAAAGCAATGAATTGGTGCTACTAACAATTATTGTCTGTACACCCAAAACCTGATATATCTTCCTCTGTGCTGTAGAGCTCCATTGTTGTCCAAAAACTATTAAAACACATCATAGAGCCACTCCGTTGTTCTGGCTCACATAAGTCAGTAAGTAAGTAAGTAAGTAAGGAACACTTTATTTATATAGCAATTTTAGAAACATCTCTCTCAGAGATCTGAGAAGCAGTTAGACATAGTACTCATGAATCGACCGGAGTTTAAAATTCCAACACAAAGAAAGCGGAAGGTAATGGACATCCGGACGAAATCTGGCGGAATTTCTGTCGGTAACGGAGTAATCCCGGGACTGGAACGTCATGTAGGCCCAGTTTAATATGCAACTTAATTTTCTACAATATTAGGGGTCCCTGCTCCATCTCTCTATCAGTTAAGGGGTCTTTGGCTTTAAAAACATTGCAGACCCCTGATATAAAAGGATAAACAAAATACAAAAACAAATGTAAAGAATGCAGAGAAAATATGTGCACTTGGCCAACTGCTGTGAAAGGTGGACATTAAATAAAAGTTGGGCGCCTTGGAGCCCCATTATCAGACTTCACCACGTTCCAACTCTTTGTACAGCTCGTCTAAAGAAGCATGTGAAGGCCCTTAAACCATAAACTATCTCAACCTGCTCAGAGAGACCAAGACTCCACGGGGCTGGTCCTAATTCCTCTGGTGTCCATGGGAACAGAGGTGAGGTCAGCAGAGGTTGGGACCAATGGGAGGCCAAGGGGCCGAGAGGTCATGTGTGAAAGGCACAGGAGGTCAGTCCCAAGTGTCCAGCCAGACACCCACCAAACGCACATACAGAGTAATGAGTATTAGGTATTAATAGAGCTGTAAGGACCAGGCCTGGTTTAGGGCCTAATGAGGCCCCGGGGTTATCAGAGATTCACAGTAATATGACACGTTCTGTGCTTTGTTACAGGGAGAAATAGATATGACACATTCATCTTTAAAAGCTTCACTTTCAACAATCACACCTGCTGGACGCTTCTGAAACCTTTCAACTCTGGTTTATTACGAATTTGGTTTGACTTTTGTAATTTTGCCCATCAATCTAGTTTCACAACTCACTATATTTATTTACTACAGTATTTTAATATTTATATAGCCCTGCTTATATCCTAAATGTATTTGCTTTAAATGAATAGCTTTCTTTCTATATGCTTGGTACCTTAATATTAATTTTCTTCTAGCCATTATGACTGTAATATCTCAACAACTAGATTTCCATGAAATTTGGTACACCCATTTATGGTTCCCGTGGATGAATCCTTCTGACTTTGGTGATCTCCTGACTGCTAACTTGAAGCACTACCAGATTGACATTTGTGGCTCAGGCCGCCTACTCTGTTTATAACCAAGCATCACAGAAATGAAAGGCCTCGTGTAACCTTTCTTAAATATTATTTTAATTAGTTCCACGCCTTACATTTAGAAAAAAAGAGAGCACTGGTACTGAATCAGCACTTGGTATCAGCAGATTCCAAGTTCAGGTATCAGAATCAGTATCAAGAGAGAAAAAGTTGGATAAATGACATCCCTGCAGATCTCAACAAGTACTTTGGTGAGTACGATGTTACCATAAAGGCTAAAACGACAGAAAAATAAGACACAGGTTTTAATAAGCCATAAAGGAGAATTCATTTTGGAGAATATGATGCTAGCACTTTCTTTACCATCATCTAGCAATTGCTCTTCCTTTACTTGATGTTACATAATAAGATGTATGTGTCATTTCACTCTCCGCATCCTTTTACCCACCAGTCAGTGTCTAAATTTAGAAACATTGGGTCATACATCTCATTCCCACCACCAAGTGTTCAAGGTAACATGGGAGGTTGCTCCATTTGAAATATTCACGCACAATGTCAGAGCAGGTACAGCCACATGGCTAACGGTGGACCTTAACACAGTCTGTGCAGTCACCGCTGGATTTTCACACACACATCTACTGTACAAGGTTACTGCGAAGCTATAAAGTCACATCAGCATGCAGGGACCTGCTGCACGTGTGTTGCCTGTAAAGCACTTTGGGACATGTTCTCTGATCCACGACAGAGTGAAGGGCTGAGTGGGAAGGGAGGGACAGAGCAGGGAAAAAAGGGCTGCAGACAAAGAGTTTGTGTGTGGTATGCATGTGTGTGTTTGACTGTGCCTTCACACGGGCAAATCCTGGATCATAAAGCTGTTGTGATTAATGCAGCTTCACTGTAAATTAAATGTGATGTGGTCAAAATGTTTATGTGTATCAGTGTACTGCCAACCTTTGATTTGTTGATCTAAGAGATGAAGGCACAACACTCTCTCATGGCCAAAGTGGAACATGTATTAGAAACCAGAAGCAACCTTCATCCAATCTTCAATAAACAATTTGTGTATTAACAATGAATCAAATGACTACTTTTAATGTGAAATAGGTAGCTCAACAGTGACTTCTTTACTGACTATGCAGTTCCTCTCAGCTCTACATAGTGTTTTAGCATCTTTCAGCTCATGGTTTTGGTTTTACAGCCTGAAATTCTACTTATTTATGGTTCACTTTCACTGCACTCCCCAGTGTCGTTTCAGGCAGCAGCAGGACACGGTTTTCAGCAAAAGGCTCTAAAAACAACACTACACAAACACCCCAGCAGCAGACAGACAAAGTTAGCAACTAGCTGGTGTACATAGTGGAACATTTGGCAGCTTAAAAGCAAGATATGTTTTTCAGATGAAAAGCAAAAGCAGAGCTAAAGGCAATTATAGATCATTAGGCACCAAATTGGAGTATCCCAGTTGCAATTACAACGTGAGTGCTAAAGTGAACGTTACAAGTTGGAAACAGGTAATTACATTAACTCTGATGTCATGAACATAGTATTCAAGTATTTTCTCAAAGATAGGAGTTTCTAAGAAGCTACCTTTCTGTCTGTTTCTTGAGAAGCAAAAGGGATATTAACGTGAGACATTTCAGTTAATCGGTTTCTGGCTTTAGTGCATACTGTCATCATCCCAAATGCCACTTTTCTCAAGATAATTACCATTGATTTTCATGCATTTTTGAAACATTGCCATGTAGCCTATTAATTAAAGGTTTGGCACGGTTCCAAGGCTACAGACCACAGGGACTAGATAAACTTAATCAATTAAAAAAACACACACAAAACAGGCAACATGGAGCTTATTTTGTTTGTACAACTGAGTACGATGAATGAATTAAAACAAAAGTCAGCGGTGAAAATTGAGGTGCTGCTGCTCCTGTTATTGGTGGCACTGAGGTTGTGTTAGTTCATGCCTGTGTGTGTCCAGGGGAAAAAAACAAAACATCAGACAGACCCCTGGAGCAGCCGTTGTCCCCAGTGTGCCCAATGCCGCACACGCACACACACACACACACACACACACACACACACACACACACACACACGCACACGCACACGCACACACTTCTTTCTTTACCAAACTGCACTCTGTTCCTTTGTTTTTCAATTGTGAGCTCTAAGCTAAAGTACACACAGACACACGGAGAGACTGTTGCTAGGCTTATGCAACCTCACAGAAAGCCAGAATCAAAGGGTTACCAACAGATGTGAAAATCTTCAGTGATGTTTAGGGTGAGGTGGGGGGGTTCAGAGAAATCGCGGTCATCAGTTAGTGTTGAAATTAGGGCCATAACACCTCCATGCATATATTCAAACCACCCCTCTTTACATCTGCTCTCAACTCTGATCTGACCCACACTCACCTCTACTACATCTTTTTAGAAATCTTCAAGGTACTGCACCTAAATACATGCTCTTGAGGACCTCAGCTACCTTTCAGTTGTATCAAACACGTCCACCAGATGTCTTTTTCTACAGTATAAATCTTTCCCTCATCTCATCCCTCGCTCCTCTTTAACCCTCGCCTTTCTGCCTCACCTCATGTCTCTGATTTGCTCTCTATCTCTAGTTGTCTCCCTGGAGGTCAGACGGACAGATGTGCAGCCTTGTCTCTCACTCTCACACTCTCACACTCTCACACACACACACACACACACACACACACACACACACACACACACACACACACACACACACACACACACACACACACACACACACACACACACACACACACACACACTTTTGACCTAATTTCTCCAAGGAGGCCAGTTTAACAGAGCCTATGAAAAGACAACAGCTGTACAGTAAAAAAAGACACCAAGGGGGATGTCCTTGTTTTCTTTATAACGACATTGTGACAAAAGCAGTGGTTGAAATCTTCAAATTACTCAACATGCCTTAAGGCTGCAACTAACAATTTCCATTTTTGACCAATCCTTTTTTCCACGCAGTGCCAGAAAAAAAAAAGCATTAAATGCTCATTATAATGTTCCAAATTTGAAGGTGATGGATTAAAAGTTCTTGTTTTGTCTGACCAACAGTTTAAAACCGAAAGACATTTAGTTTTCGATCATGAAAGACAAAGAAAGGCTAACAAATCATCACATTTGAGAAGCTGCAACCAGGGAATGAATGAGGTTTGTTCAGTTAAAAAATGTGACAAAATATCTCCTAAAATTGCTGGTAAATAGACATTGAGTTTAGATTTCTTTGTCAAACTATTGTTTCCAAGGTCAAAAATAATCTTTCACACTGTAACCAGAAGTGTTTTTTTTATTTTATAATTTATTGACTGTTTTACCTCATAGACAAAAACAGCTTCATCTTAATGTCAAAGACACATCTCAATATAAACGCAGTATATAAGGTGCAAACAACCTGATGGTTGTACCAAATGTTTGGTACTCATGATATGAGAAACATGCATTAAAATGCCCACAGAAATCATACATACACACACAAATTAAGGGCTTACATCATTATCTGTAAAAGCATTTGGTGCAATCAAGTCTTTTGGGAAAACATTTTCGGACCTGAGGGGATGACAGCGCAATCGTGAGAGGCTCACAAGCTCACTGGGAGTTCAACTCCAGGGCCTTCATCACACCAACGTGAATTCATAGTTTGGTATGAAATTCAAGTTGTTTAGATTTACACAAAGTGTGTTTTTGGTTTAAAAAAAAACTAAATGAGTAGTTGCAAATTACACCCACTGCATCCAGCTACTGAAATAAATCGTATTTCTCGATTTT
Source organism: Gymnocephalus cernua (assembly GCA_023631565.1). Taxonomy (NCBI): domain Eukaryota; kingdom Metazoa; phylum Chordata; class Actinopteri; order Perciformes; family Percidae; genus Gymnocephalus; species Gymnocephalus cernua. The sequence continues at coordinate 13,227,699 of CM042438.1, forward strand.
AATTCGTTTCAAAAGATGTATCACTCTTTTCATAATCAAAAAAAGCATTGATTGGGGCGACCTCTAGCTCAGTCCTTTGCAGTGGCGCAGGTTTGAATCCAACCCACGGCCCTTTGCTGCGTGTCATCCCCCATCTCTCTCCCACCTTTCCTGTCTATCCACTGTCACTATCTAATAAAGGGAAAAGCCCCAAAAAATAATCTTAAAAAAAAAACATTGATTAAATGTGAAAAATCTAAACTACAATCAACAATCAAACAAGTAAATCATTGCCCTTCTATTTCTACATTTACTTCTTCTAGAAGAGTTTTTCATGACTTAAACCTGGAAATAAACTGTTCTCTTTAGTTAACTTTAGACATGAAATCGACAGCATCCATCTTCTTTCTTTTACATCTTGGTTGGTTTCATTAAACCCAAGTAACATCCTACTCTCATTTATCCATTTTATCTAATGCCTCTGCCAGACTGAGACCAGTGCAGGTGTTGGTGTAAGTGTTTGAGTGTGAATGTGAGAAAATAACAAAAACAAGGAGAAAGCGTCTGAAGCGCGCCAAGAGCCAGGGGCAGGAATTAAATCCTCATTATGATCTGGCACCACCACCACTCTCTCCCTGTGTGAGAGTGTTGTTCTACATTGCACTAATAATACAACTGCATCTTGACTAATGTCTGAAGATCAAAGATCCTGGTCAAAGGGGGTTTCCCCTGCATATTTATGTCTTAGGCAGCCAATCAAGTGCAAGCAAGGAATACATGCAAAAACTTTAAAAAAATCAATAAAACAGTTTTATATCAATCACCCGTTTCCAAGCATCATAGATGCACAAATGCATACTATCACTTTAAAAGTACAGCCAGTGGTAATGGAATGTACTTCACAGCAGAATGAGCTGTTTGTGTAATAAAAGCAAGAGGCACAACCATGCAGCATACGGATGTAAATTGTTCCCTTTGCAACGTCATTTGTTTATTATTTCAATCTTAAAAGTGAGCTGGCACATGAGCCAAACATACTAGGCTAGCTGTTCTTCCTGTTTCCAGTCTTTGTGCTAAGCTAAGCTAATGGGCTGCTGGCTGTAGCTTATTTAACGTACTTTAATTTAGACCCTAGAGTAGTATCAATCTTCTAACTATCTAACTCTCGGCAAGACAATAATCAAGCATGTTTCCAAAAATGCCGAACTAGTGCGATTCATAAAGACAGTATTTTATATGTAAAATAACTGGAACAACTTTGAAAATACCGTATAAACCTCAGACTGGTGATTAAAAACAATAATAATCATTTTTTACTGCCCCACTTGTTCATTTTAAACACACACATTCATAAAATCCAATTAAATGTTTCACCATTAAATAAAAAGCCAATCAGATTGTTGCTCTGAAAATAAATAATTAGACTGTTGACAGTTTATATTGAGGCACCTTGAGTACCCTAACAAAACAAAAACACAGATGCCCAGCCTGTTATTGCAATTAATCACATCGGACACACACATGTAATGATGTACAGCTTGTCAGACTGAAAAGTAGAACATGCAGAGGTCTATTCGAACAACCACTACAGCTTACTGACTGACAGGATGTCCGACCTGGCTTGCAGGCCAGCTGACTACCTGAGTTACAGGCCATTGATTGATTTATTGACTCTCTAATAAAATCACTGAATGATTATCACCAATCAAAATCGCAGCAATTGCCATTTTCTGAAGAATGCCTGAAACTAACTATTAATGGAGTGATAGATTGATTGACCAGTTTGTTAACTACTCAGGTCTGCAATCCTTCTCAGATCGCCCTGAGGCTAGAAATGGAGTAGCCTAGATGTGTACAATGCATGTACTACAGTCATGTCTTACAAAAAAAAAGCACAAACCAGTTGAATTCATACGCTACTAAAATCAACAGGGTAAACGTCACATCCAATCTGACTTCCTGCAAAGATGCGAAAAATTCATATCTGATGACGGAGAAAGGAGGGATGAGAGTGCTCTGACTGAGTGAAGTTGTGTTAACAGATGCAACTCGGCAACATGCTGGTAAAAGCTGATAAATATTTCAGAATATTGGTCGGCACACAGAGCATGAATTGCTGTTTGGAGAAACCCCTGTGCCCTGTAAATATGTATGTACCTCAGTTGGAAACTGGACCTGTATTATTAATATTCACTTTTCAAACTCAGTGACTACGTTTGGTCCAACAATATTTACAGGGTGTGTGATGCAGGTAGTTTACTTCTTTCACTACAAGAAAAATAAAAACCCAATTTCACATATTTTAAACTAATTACTGTAGCTGTAAAATGCTGAAGAGAAATACAATGAAGAAGAAGAACTGAGTCCATGTACTGTAGTTCTGTTGATGACTGCTCAGTGTGGATGTGAACGCAAACCCAAACCTCTTCAATATTTTAAGAACGCAGAAGTACTGGTCTCTTCCCCATTTTCATTCAGTAGTGGTAGGCCACCACAACAGCCAGAAAACTGGTTCAGAAAAAAATAAAACATAAAAAAAATATGCATTTCAATAACTCCTGCAAAATGCATCTGCAAAGGCCCACTGCTTGCATTGAGGGCAGCGTGCAAACCGTATGTAATGTTTACATGTTGGGGCAGCAGCAACACATCTTGTGCGTCAAACTCGACTGTTAATGTAACTCGCTGACACCTGGAGTAAAGCAATTAATACCAGTGGCTCACAGGCAAAATCACTCCCTCCATCTTTCCCATTTCTCCCCTGCTCTCCTTCTTTGCTCATAACTGGAAGCTTTCAGCAGAAAACACCGCTCTTTAATAATTTGTATTCATGTGTTATCGTGCTGGCTAAGGGCACTTTTGGCTCTCAGATATGGCTGCTGATCCAACAAGCGCACTAAAACACTGTCAACAGAAATGCAACGAAACAAGCATGACAGTCTTAAAACGAGTTATCAGCTAAAATAATCAGCTAACAGCAAACACACAGAGAGGCGTGTCAAATGTTACACCGATGGTACCGTGTGAGCAACAGCCTGAAAAAGCAAGATGTGTTAGTGTCTCACATGCATGGATGGCTAATGCAACAATGGGCCCCTGGACATAGGAGCAAGACACAAAACGACTGCAAACAATGCGTTAAAGTCTTGTTTTTGGTCATTTTGTATGTCTTTGTAGTTGTTTTGTGTGTCTTTGTGGTTGTTTTGTAGTCATTTTGCATCTCTTTGTGATCGTTCTACATCTCTTTGTGGTCGTTTTGTGTCTCTTTGTGGTCACTTTGCATCTCTTTGTGGTTGTTTTGTGGGTATTTGTGGTGGTTACAATGACCCTTTAAAGCAAACTGTTAACAGTCACTTCATACAGAGGCTCTGGCCCAAAAGGCCCAAGCGGTCAGAGGCCCCGGTAGGCTTGTTCAGTTATCCATCCATGCTCACATGTGGTATAAGGTCTGGGGTACCCGCTCAGACACAGACAACACACATAAACCTGCTGACACACATCCTGAGGCTGGCTAGTATCTAACATATGTTCAGTGTGGTTGAGTAGCAACAACCTGTTTGGCACCAAGATAACTGACCTCCTCCTACTTTCCTGCAACGTTTCCTCTCAGCAGGAGAAACAAGCTTCAAGTCTTCACCGTCTTTGTTTGTGTGTGTAATTCTTTTTTTTAATTGTCATCTATCTGAAGAGCAGATATGTGTCTGCAGTCGCCGTGTGTGTGGGTGTCTAACGGTCTAAATCCCCACCGCCACGTCAGAACAGTTGGAGTAACACCTCAGGTCCCCAGTCCATAGCTGTCTGAGCCACAGCGAACACGGCCGCCCCGAGCGTAGCGGACAGCCCCCACACTGCCATCTTCACAATCCTGTTCCCCTTCCCCCACAGCTGGCCGCGGTCTTGGGGCAAAGCTGCTTCCAGTCCTGAGTGTTGAGAGGCTACGAGCACAGAACAGGAAGGAGGGGTCAGAGTGTGAGGAGCGGAGACATGGAGGGGTCAAGAGGATTCATAATGCTGGAACCTGAACCAAAAGGAGGATCAAGCTGCATTTTGTGACTGGGATTGAAAACAAAAAGGGGATCAAGGGATGTCAAAACACAAGGAGTAGAGAAAAGAGGGGCAAAAGTATTAAACAACCAATCTTGCTCCATGATCTGTGCTAAGAAGTACTCTCACTTTAATTACCTAGAGGCCCAAAGAGTTATAAACTCCACTTAAAGTTAGCCAACATTCATCACTTGTTTAACATTTAGACAACAGGCTGTCTCTTACTGACTCCCATCCATTGTCTGCCACAGTGAAATCAGGAGGTGCTCTTTCTGTCCGTTACGCACCTCATATTGCTGCTAATTGAATTTTGATGAAACTGCAGGGAATGATGTGCATCAATTTTAATATTGCATTGTTTGGCCTGAGGGGAATGTTAAAGCATATTTTTGATTGCCTGTACATCACAGACAATATGTCAGAAGCCACTGATCAGATTCTCACAAAACCGACGGGAATAACACATCTCTTTGTTCTGTTCTGGCATATTGCACGTGATTGGTCTGATGGGGGTACTACATCAGTTGTTTACTTCTTATTGATTGGCCCAAAGGAGGCAGCGTTTGTGGGGGATGACATATTTATTGCCTTGTTCTGAAGAGTTGTGTTCATGTGTAAAATGTGAAGAACTGTGGATCCATCAAGTGATTTTGATGTTTGAAATGTTTGTTCTTACAATCTCCCAGTCAGTAATTATTTGTTCCCTAACTTCAAAGAGCATCCAAAATAATTCACTTTTACTTCACTCATCTGCACGTGTGTCTGTACTGTCTGTACATGTGCAGTCCTTCTTCAGTCAGTATTAAGATTAAAGTTACTATTTTTACCGTGTCTGGAGGTGGTGGAGCCCTGGGCCTTGGTGAGGCGTCGGAGGACTGAGTCGGGCCTCTGGTGGAGGGTGGCGAGTTGAAACGCCTGGAAGGTGTTGATGGACAGACTGACAGAAAACAAAGGAATAGAAGGATGGAAAGATGGAGGTGGGGAGAGTTAGTCGGTGATGGAGAACAGAGTCGGGTCTAAGGTGAAGCATAGGCAGCTGGAATGACGTGAAGAGATGGATTGAAGGATCAACTGATGGATTAAGACAGGTGGGGGAAGACAATTTGAGAGATCTGCTAACTCCGTAGTTCTTGTAAATAGGAAGCTATGGGAGTAATGCATTATGGGACATCTTTCAGTCAAGGCCTTGTGTCAGTGATGTCATTTCCTCTCCTGAACAATGGCTGTAAGTAACACAGAAGGACAAAGAGAGGGAGACGGATGGAGAGACTAGTGTAGTTGTGAATCTAATGTTTCCTCCTCGATAATAAAACATGTGGAAAAATGGTCACATGCTTGGTTACACACACATACACACAAACTAAATGGCCTGTGCATGGAAGCAGCACCACTGGGTCTGGAAGTGTTTTTAGAGCACCCCCTCTTTGTTACTAAGGAATTACATAATGTAATTCCTTAGTAACCCTCACCTGTAGTTTACATCACATGCAAATACACCACCTCAAAACATTTGATAAACTTTTGTATTAGTGTCACGTGTTCTGATGAAATTCTTGAGCACAGAAAGTGCAGGAGCAATTAGTCAAGTAATTGATTGAGTTTATTGACGGATCACTTTCAGACAACAATTTTGACAACTGACTAATCGTTTAAGTCATTTATTTTCAAATATACACGGTTTCCAGCGTCTTAAATGTGAACATTTGCTGAATTTCTCTGAACAAGTCATTTGAAACTAATAAATGGTAGGCTGGGATTCATTAACCAAAAACTGATTTACTGATTAAGTGATGATTAAAATAATCATGATTTCCAGCCCTAGATGCAAAACAGTTCAAGTAAAAAATGACATGCATGTCTTTTATTAAATGTTTTTTCCCACTTGCTTGAGCAGAATGCAACAATTATTATTTATAGAGCACAGTGGGCTTTACACCTTCTATCCTTAGACCTTCGATTTTGCTAAGGAAAAACTCTAACTTATAGATTAAAGTGCTCATAATTATGATTATTACTGAAGTATGACACCTCATTCATCTTATATGGATGCATAGTAGTAACATTATTATTTATTATTATTATTATTAGTAGTAGTAGTAGTAGTAGTAGTAGTAGTAGTAGTAGTAGTATTAATAACAATTTTTTGTTTAAATTATTGTCCACTCACCTCTTGTGGGACTGCAGTGCTGCCCGCTTGGCCAGTAGAGATGGAGGGTACTGGTCAAACAGGTCCTGGGCCTGGCCAATCAGGAGTTCATATGGGAGGTCCTGGGGGATGCGGGAGAGGAGGTGGTGGACCATGGCCATGTCACACTCTGTCATCTTCACCTCCTTCTCTCTGTGCAACACAATCTGTGGAGTAGAGGGGATAAAGGTTTTTCTGGGTAACCTTGGAGAAAACGTGAATTAGATTCTAGATACTGTACACTGCGTACCTTTAGTGATACTAATGAGGCAGAATGAGCACTTAGCAGTAAAATAGGCAGATGAAAAGTTCATGCTGTGCGCTGTACTCAGTCTTGGAGGAAACATGAACTTCCTTCTGCTTTGTTGTTTCACACACTTCAAACAAAACTCTCCCTCTGCCCAGCCCCTTTGCACAAGCACACACACACTAAAGATCCTCAACTGCAAAAGGGCAAAATGTGCACACTAGTACATGCAAATTAACAAAAGGCATTTCCACAAACACACATGCACACATATTTGTTCCAGCAGTAAACATTTCTGCCAAAACAGTTGGTTTGAGCACCACTAGAACAAGTTTTAAAGAGTACCAAGTGAAAAAAAGTCACAAATATGAAAATGCTTTTCCTCTGTAGTTTGTTTATCCTTCTCAGTCACACATCAGTCATCTCTCCTTGTCATTCTGTTTCCTGATGCAGTCCTTGTCTTTTTCCCTCTCTTTCCCATTTTATCTCTCCCTCTGTACCCCTCTTTCTTTCACTCATCTGTTCATTAGTGTGCATGAGTACATATGTGTGTGTGTGTGTGTGTGTGTGTGTGTGTGTGTGTGTGTGTGTGTGTGTGTGTGTGTGTGTGTGTGTGTGTGTGTGTGTGTGTGTGTGTGTGTGTGTGTGCGTGTGTGCGCGTGTGCGTGTGTGTATTCACGTGTGAGTGTCCTGGATTACTGGCAAAACAAAGTCACTGCCTCTTTCCAAATTCCCTCTTACCGTAGCGGCCAGGTAAATGGGCATCAGTGGGTGTGAGGCCAAGAAGAAGTCGTAGAGTCTCATGGTGTGTTTGAAGTCTGACAGCACGTGGCCGTACCACGTAATGAGCCAGGATAGTGCAAAGATGGTTCCCACCTCCGCTCTGAAAGAAAACGACAAATTTATAAAGAGATTTTAAAGTAAACAAACAGAGGAACACACATGCAATGCTTTATTTTTAACATTTATTTAACCAGGAAAGCCTTACTGAGATGGATACAAATGCAAATATAAAATAACAAATACAATTTTAGCTTATATATTTATTTTATATTCAGCCATTATATTAAAACATGTGGGATGATTACACTGTTTTCCTGTCTTCTAGGCACCTACTGGTTTCATCACATCACAATCCATCACAAAGAGCAAGTCTCTCCAAGTTGATTTTCATACTGTAATCGAAATGAATGAAAACCAATGGCTGCGTGGAAGGTAGGAAATCATTTGGAAAACTAATGGTACACCCAGCGGTGTGCAGTACTGTACTGTATAAGCAATTCTTAGATAAAATATATGAAAGAAACTGGTGTGATCCAGTTAACCTTAGCCAAAAAAGAAAATAAAAATGTCTAAGCAGAGAAGCTGAGGTGCCCTGACTTTTAATCCCTAGAATGGTTTGAACGCCGCCGCTGGATCCAACGATTCCCAAAATCTATCTCAAATGGATTTTGGTTAGACCCTCCCTGAGAAACTACTACGATTTTCAAACATGTCTTCAGAAAGATTGGTAACACAGGTTTTCCCTTAAAATGTGTAGTCTCCACATTTTCCAGGGATGATGACATCATCGTTATTATTATTATTTTCTCAGACTTGACAAAGCTCCTCTAGAGCCACAGAAGACATCATACAATATCAGTAGTACTTTCTCTGATTTGTAAACTGAACTGATCATAAATTGTAAGGCTTAATCCAAACGGTTAGGATTTTTAAAGAATTGGCTTTATGAAAAAAAACATTTTATTTACCTTCACATACTGTGTATATCCCTCCTATGCCTTTCCCTTCTCTGTCTTTGTTGTGTGGAGAAATAAATATGTAGAAAATAAATAAATAAATAGGTAGTTTTTTTTGACAGTCTCAAGTAAATTGGAGGTTGTTGATGAATATTAGATAGGAACACTCAGGGAGGAAGAAGGATAAGTACAACGGAGTGACAAGTGAAAAGAAGTAGGGGGGGGTGATGGACAGGGGGAGGGGTAAGGAGAGAGAGCAAAGGGCTGGGAGCATACGTGAGAGGGACATAAAAGAGATAAAATGAACTGGGAAAGAGAGAGAAAAGGGAAAGAAAGAAAGGAGGCAAAGATAAGAAGGCAGGTTAGGGGAAGTGGAAGTGCTCACAAAAAAAGAGCGTTCCAAACTTTGAAGTCTGGTGTTGTTTATCCTGCCGTTTTTCTGCGAGAGCAAAGTCTTGTTTTTTTTCTGTTTGTGTGAGGTTCTTGTATGCGAGTAGACGGGTAATTTGCAAATATCGAGGATGCCAGCACAGAATCAATTATGAACAGGGAACAAGACAGCAAAGTTACTGTAGATACACACAGGCAAGCATGTACGCACGCACACACACGCACATCAAAATTCCGTTGAGGACATTTCATGACTCACAAACATCCCAAATCCTAGTCCTCACTACAAATCCCAACACTGACCTACAGTAACTAGTTGTTTCAATAAACTGCAAAAAGATCATGAATCATTTTTTGGGCTAATTACACCTAACAAATAAAAGTAAATGTGGTGCTTCAACAAACTGCTCTGAAACAGCTGTTGGGCCATCTGACACGAGAACTCCCCAATGAGATTGAGTTCCAATTCAAACACAAACCACTCCACGGTTTGTCTCTCTGTGAAGCTCTCAGGTGAAAATCAACACTGTGATGCCCTCTAATGGTTTTAGCTTACATTACCATGTTTAAAGCAACTTACAAAAAGTACATTGATTTTTTTAGTGTGTATCTCTCTACTAAAAACAGCTAGTGTGTTCAGTGCAGCAATACAGTAGTGTGTGTGTGTGTGTGCGTGTGCGCGCGTGTGTGCATGTGTGTGTGTGTGTGTGTGTGTGTGATTACCTGATCATGAAATCATGTAGTTCTCTATCAACCTGTTCTAATATGGGCATCAGATAGTTTAAAATGTGTTTAGTGCTGTCCATGGTTGGATCCATGAAATCCCTACAGACAGAGAAAACAGTCAGACAGAGAAAACAGACAGAAGTTGTACAAATATTATTGCTAAATAATTTGTAATATAGGTAGTTGTGTCCTGTGGAGAAAAAAATATATACAACCTGAGATGGTGATTGGACAGAGTGTCCAGCATGGCAATGGCCATCCGCTCCCCAACTACCAGCAGCAGAGTGACGGCCACATCATGGTAGCCTTGGTAGTAATGGAGCTGAGGGGTGCATTTCAAAACCTCCAGTATGATGTCAATCAGCTGCTCCTGAAGAATGGCTTTCTCTGTGGCTGGCATACCTGAGGGAGAGCCAAGGATCATACATAAATACAATGTTAATGGAAAAAACAACACACCCAAAAACAACTGGGAAATGCCTGTGATTGGCATTGTAGTAGTCTCGCATTGCCAGACCTACCCAATCATCTTGGGCGGCACTAAGCACCGGACGCAGCAACGGTGCCTCTGCAAAATAGCCTCGGGAAGGAACTTGTTTTGGTGGAACGTGCACATTGTTTTAGTCGTGCAACAGAAAATTCAGATTGGACAGATAGTCTAGCTAGCTGTCTGGATTTACCCTGCAGAGATCTGAGGAGCAGTTAACCATAGTTCTCATAAAACCACCAGAGTTTAGAATTCCAACACAAAGAAAGCGGAAGGTGAGGGACATCCGGCGGAACTTCCGGCGGCACCAGAACTATCCCAAAAATGAAAAGTCATCGTAATAGACTAGCATTGTAGTGAATAGGTCAACACAGGTTATAACCAGGGTTTTACACAGACTGCTCAGTTGTGGTGTGAAAAGGTAAACATAATTCCCTTGCACATGTGCATAAAACATTAAGTTTAACTTCCCAAAAGTACAATCTGAAAACATATTTATGCATACACAAAAGTGCAACAGCAAAAAGACAAATTATGCATTAATGTAGCAGCTTAGTATACAGACCGAGACCAACAAAACTAAATTAGTCTGTAAGTCAGTAGCTTTTTCCAAAAAATAAAAAAAACTTTGCTTCCTCCTGACAAAAAGCTTTATGTAGTCAACATCACAATTAACTGGGATTGAACTGACAGCTTCTAGGTTAGATAAGACACTTTTCTTTGTTGCTTTCCCAACTTTGTGATTTTGGCTGACAACACAGGCGTCTTGTTACATAAGAATATTCCCTGTTGCAGCTTTTACTCAATACTTCAATAATTATTAAGCCTTGCCAGATATCTGCATGTTTCTGGAAGTACGGGGGTTACAGTTTGATCAATGGCACTGTGAGCTAAGCTGCTATCTTTAGAGATAACACACACACACACCACACCACCACCCACAACCACACACACACACACACACACACACACACACACCTTTAGGGAACCGCTTCATGGACCTCCTGACATCCAGGACTACTTGGTTGTAGTCCTTGTGGTTCTCCCTTACATCTCGACCTATAACAGAAGAAATGTTATTATTATTGTTGTCAGTATTAGTAACTGTAACAGTATTATGTAGCACACATCAACCCAGTACATTTTAGTATCAATCAACTACTAACCAGGTTTATGTGGTAGATCATACACATTGATGTTCAGTAGTTTGGGCCAGACTTTCCTCCTCAGTTCATTAGTGAGCAGTCCTCCCTTACTGGCTGCTGCTCTCCTCAAGGTCTCAATGTCCACTGGATCACTGCACATTCAAAAGTCAGAATTGGACAATTGACAATGTGACAGCATGATGTGTGTCTACATGCCTAGGTTAAATGGACAAAGAAAACTGTTGTTTTGTTCTTTTGCAATTAAATGTGAATTCACAAAATCAGCCTGCTCCATTCTGCATGAGCTTTTCTGAGCCATTTGCCCAACCAGGTCTCACGTGGCTTCTGACACTAATGTCTTCATGATCCACGTCACACTATTCCTCTGGGCACATGTGAGTAATCTTTATGTGTGAAATTAGCATAGCAGGGAGTGATGAAGGTCACTGTCTATGGATAAATGCATACCATCTAATTGTGGAATAGCGAGCAGCAGAGAGACGGCTATTCCCACTTGGGAAAACACATCCTGTGGCTCATTGCTCTGGTGCTAATGGAGGCATTTTGTATGATGAAAACTGTCAAAATGTTATAGATTTCTAGAAATGTTGGCATATCAAGGCGTATTTTAAAGAAAAGCTACTGTGGGGTAAGAACCTTGTATCTACTGGGCAAACCCAGTGTTTAAAAAAGAATTCTGTAGTATTTCATCATTAGAACATACTTGTTAAATGCTATGTATTTGTACTTCAGTATTTCTCAGCCATTCTTCATCAAAAAATCATAGGGTCTCATGATTAGCAAGATAGCTCATTTGTAGCAGTTTCAGGTGAGGAATGCTTTAAATAAACATTACAGCAATCCAGAGGATGTTTGGACTGAATGTGACAAACTCGTAGGCCGGGAGGAAAAATGAATGAATATGTCCTCCTGGATGCCATTCAGGGCAGAAGAAAAAGAAAGCATCCTTAACAAGAAAACTGTATCTGATAATTATAATTTTAACCTGATCAAAGCCTGATGAATCTCAGCCAACTTCTGTTTTCTTCCACAATGTGGTTCTGTAAAAGAGAGACAGAGATGAGGAGGGAGAGATAAAGGTAATAGGGTGACAGAAGAAGGGACGGGGAGGTGTGACAGAGCGAGAAAGAAATATTTGAGGAATGAAAATAAGACAAACAGAGAAAAAGAAGGAAAGAGACACATAGAAAAGAAAGGGAGAGAGGAAAGAATGACAGATAGATGATGTGGAGAAAGAGAAAGGAGAAGACATCGAGGGAGACGAGAGATCATGTTGGTGTTATAAATAGAGGCTACCAAGTGGAACACACTACAGACACACATACAAAAACAGTTTGTAGTGTTGGGACAAATAATTAACACACATTTAAAGTATGACTTTTACAAAGATATTTGCAATTTTCGTAGAACTTTGTTTTTTCTCCTCAACATAATTGCGGAAAAGATTTGAGGTGTTCCTTATTGTATCCCTATTGAATAATTATTGTGACACCATTACGTGCCTTTCAATGACTGAGTATAATGAGTCACAAATATGACCATAGTTATGTAAGTGATATGCAGTGAGTTTGGATCAAATTCAAAATAAGGTGTTTGAATGACTGGGTTGAAAGGGTTAAACCAAAGTCCAGTGTTTATAGTGATGACAGGTTGTTGTTGTTGTTGTTTTTTATAGTGAATAATGACATAATCATGCCCATCGCGCTCTCTCTGGCTAACAGCTTTACTACAAATTGTCAAAGTTGGCTGACAGGCTGCCACGCAATCACCACTGGTAGACAAGTAGCTGACGTTTGCTTACTTTGACAAACGTGTAAAACAAACAAACAGAACAACTGGCGGTTCGATACAGGTAAGGACAACAGCGGACAACTTGTGATTCGTGTCTTGTAGTTTGTGTGACTGTGAGCTGGCTGCAGTAATAGTATAAAGTTAGCTGGCATTTTGCACTGGACAGGTTAAGTTCCTGTCTGTAGACTACGATATAAGTAAATATATAAGTATACAGGCTGGTTTAATGTCTAGCTTCGTGTGGCTATGTCTGTATCATAGACTGTAAAAATCGGTATTTCTGTCTAGTATACGTTTATTGAACACTACCTAGTTAGCTAACTGTTGGTTACCTCTTGTGACAGATCCATCCCCATTCACTCCAACTCCAGCGTTTTGTTTCTTCTTCTTTAGCCTTTTCATCCCTTTAAAAGCTGACTTCCGAATGAACACGTTTGTGTTGTGCCATAGGCAAGTTAAGAAATAAGAAGTATGTCTCTAAACAGGTGAAAACACTGACGACGTGAACGTTTCTCTCAACAGCTGTCCCTGAAAGAATCATACTAACGTGAGATCATCGCGCTACGCTCCAATTGGGCAGATATGACACGCAACATAGCGCATGAATGCCATTGGCTCCCATTGACTCGCACTGCAAGCTGACTTGACTGTGTAGTTTTGTAGTTCTGATATTCGGGGACTAATGGACTGTTTTATTTTATGTTATAAAGGCAAGTATAATAGGACTAAGGGTTTGGAATGTGGAATAGGAACCATAACTGCCCCCTCTTTAACATTGTGCCCCTACTGCAACTTTCATAATCTCATTCTCATTTATTGATTAGTGGAGTTTGTGTAATGCTGTCTGAGAGTCTAACCTCGGGGCAATTTTTCAAAGACTCCACAAAATCTTTATTAATTAAACTGTATACATATTTAAAGTGTACAGTTGGTGGTTTATGAGTTAATTAATGAATACATAATAAAATAATACAAAAGACAATAGATTAATAAACTAAATAGGTACATACACATAAATGAGCAGCACAGGTATATTGTCCTGTAAAGCTATTAGACTGTCAAAGAATTACTGCTGTAGTTGTTGATGGTTAAGAGAATGTCTTTAATCTTCAACATCTTTGTTATGGCTAGGGGTTCAGATTTTACAATGACATATGTACATGAATTCACCCAGTCAGTTTTTGTAGTACAGCTAATCCGGAAGTGGATTGGGACATCTGCTCGATAGGGGGATGTCAGTTGCAAACACAGACCTGGCAACCTTAATAACAATTGCAACTTGAGCTGTAGTGGTGATGAAACGTCTTCTCATAACCAGTGCTGCCACTGACACGACATGGTGCTATTCATTTAACGTTAGCTCTTGATGTAATCCTACGGATGGAAACAGAGAAACAGGTTACCAGCGATGCCATGTGTGTAAAAGCTGCGTGATTGAAGTTGCAGAAATGAGCGATAGAGCCGAGATGAGAGGGCCCGTATCCCGCCGGAGGAGGACGACCATCTCCGGCGGAGGTGGCAGCGGAGCGGTGAAACAAGCCAACGGGAGCAAGTGGCACGATGCCGGAGAGAAACCGCCACTGTATCCCGCTAAAGCCACAACAGACGAGGTGCCGAGGCATGCGAGGAACAACGGGAAGGTGGACAGAGAGATGGGGATGTCAGGACAGCAGCAACAACAGCTCGCAAACCGTACGAGAAAACAGAGGAATCTGGTGGAAGATATTAACGAGAAACTCAGGTAACCGTTGATTTTTTTATTTTGTTGATTTTTTTATTTTTATTTTTATAAATGGTACGTTTCAATGTCACGTACACAAAGTTACGGTAATGAGGTTACAGTAACTAAAGAAAGAGATTTAAGAAACTAACTAGCTATATTTTATATCAGCATTTAAGGTTTCTGCTGTATTCATAGTAGGCTATGTGTTATTTAGGCCAGATGTTAACATTACTCATTTGTATAAAATCAGTTTTTTTTTTTCTTTAGCTAATTGCCTTTTTCACCGGGGGATAGCCGTCAGAGCTGTCCTCAAAGGGCCACTTCAGCACTCTTGTAGCACTCAGGTTTAGTGACAGAAAATCTAGATACTGCATACTTCTATATAGAATATAACTTTTCCTTGAGGATTGGAAATTTACCTTCCATGTCCAACAGCTTCTTTTGAATAAAATAAAACGTTTGTAACATGCTACTGGTATTTATTTAAGCACAAAACAAACTGCCACAACTGTTGGTGTTGTGAATTTGAGGCTTTGAGTAAGAATTGTAAATGTGTCTGAGTAGCAAGGTCATATAGAAATCATACATGAAAGATTGGTATACAAATCAAGCCTTTAAATACCATGTGTATTTGTTTACATGTGGTGTCATTTCAGCAGCCTTGCTTTACATGACACTTTTACTTTGTGAAAGAGAGAGGGTGTGAGTAAGTTCTAAGTTTGGATACATGTCAAGAGAATAGGTAGTAGGTACGAGCGAGAACAGACATTGTGAAAGAAGACACAATAGCTTGACCTTTACCCTCAACATTTTATGGTAACACAACCACTTTGCCAGATATGTCTTTGCCTTTGAAAACATACATTTCTATACGAGTAAAGCTGCCTCTACTTACTTATTTTTGTAAGCTGCCAAGAGTCTGGCTGGTGTTTTACACACACTTTTGGACTTAAATATATAAAGATTGGTATAAAGGGCACTAAGGTGACACTGCAAAATAAAATGATTATTGTGTCACTTTCCTGTATTACCGCAACTGTGAAACATGGGCTTTTGCAATCCTGTGCTTGCCAACTACCTGTCTGCGTACACATTCTTCTGCTGGTCTAGTCTTGCCATGTGTGTCCTGGCAATCAGTGAGGAATCCTCTCTATTATTTCCTCGTTCTAAATGCTCATTCCTTCCTTACTTCCACTCAAACCACCCGTCTCTACACCCCATCTTCCTTGTCCACCTTTCTCTCTTTAATACTACATTATCCCCACTGTTTCTCTTCTCTTTGTACTTGCTCATCTGTTTCTCCTCTTACTTTTTCCAATTCTCCCTCCTTCTTTACTCAGTGCTCTATGTTCTACTCATTCTTGCCTGATGAAGCGCCTCAGTTTTTTTACAATGCCCTTTGAGCAGTCGGGCCAATACCTTTAACCTAAATTTTCACAACTCTTTCATTGCCTGGCACAGTTGTAGGACCAAGCATTAGACTACTGGATGTGATTCATTTATTTAAAAGCCAGTAGGGCTAGGAATAATTTGCTACCACAGTACACAATACACTTTAATGTTTTGAAAGTGCTGCAACAACAAAAAATATAAATGTGTGCTGCATTGTATAGTGGGTACTCAACTCTGTCATGTCAAATTAGTAAAATCTGTAATTTGCTCAGTAGGGAGGGAATGTAAAGAGCTTGATCAGTCCTAAACATCATCAATAAAACTGTTGACTTTATGTTACCATGCAGCTGTCACGTCCTCCAAGAGTCTCTCTTAAGTTCAGCCAGTGGCTACAGCAACTACAGGGGAATTCTCAACTGGTGTGTTGTCATGCTGGTGAGTAAAACTGCATGTTCATTCAGAGCAGAAAGTTGTACTGCACTGACTTTCACAAACTACATACCACTAGAAATATACTGTAGACCTTGACACTTGGAGCAAAGAAATTACTCAAAATACTGAATGAACATAACATGCAATTTATAATTTTCTCTTTCATGTCTTGATGTTGCCTCAAATTACAGTGTCTGTGGCCTTTTTCTATATCGACACATTGGTTGTTCTGTAAATTATCAGAAAGTAGAGGGATTATTATGAACCAATTGCATATTCCTCTACTTGTGTCTCACTATCACGCACACTCAGTTATGGACTCTTTGTCAGCTGTACTTGTGGTTCAGGTATACCTATAGAGAATATTATCAGAATTGAAGTGACAGACAATGTTCATAAGTTGAGCACGCACTGAGGAAAAAACGATGAATATCAATGCAGTGGGAGAATTTTCTATCATCCCTAAATTTGCTCGAGTAGAGATTATAGGGTGAAAAAGCATGAAGAATCTGTGAACACATACAAATATAAAAAGTGTTGGATTTTTAGTGTCTTCTTTAATTTGATCCATATCCATTTAGTATCATATGGTTTTATTTTAAATCCTTGGTTTTAATCATAGACAGTTAAAGAAATGGACCAACAGATCCCGTTGCTCTGGACGGAGACCAGTGAAGTCTATTAGAAGCACTTTTCCGGTGAGGGCTGAGCGTTACTGCGCAGCTGCAAATTGAGCTTGACGACGTAGATGTGACGTGAGCAACGTGTCTAAACGTTGTAAGTCTTCTGGTAGCTGTGCCAAGAGAAATCTCAATCATTCCCAATCTTGCAGAGACGGAGAGCGTAGGTATATGTAAGGAGATAACATAGGCACAGGCTAATTATTGCTAACTGAAATGCTAGTTAACATTAGTAATTAAACTTAACCAGCTAATGTAAGTACAAACTGCCTGCGAGCTTCTCCTGTACTGTACGGTAATTCCTCTACTATGCGACAGTAAATTGCGTGGTTATGACACAATCGTTTTTCCAAAAACATCTGCTACGGAGCCATAATGTAAGATAGAAGGTAATGAAGCCTTTTA
Organism: Gymnocephalus cernua; assembly: GCA_023631565.1. Lineage (NCBI taxonomy): Eukaryota > Metazoa > Chordata > Actinopteri > Perciformes > Percidae > Gymnocephalus > Gymnocephalus cernua. Next base: position 13,245,085 of record CM042438.1, read on the forward strand.
TACATTGTCGTGTTTATTTAGAAATAAACAATGGACAAATAAAGTCTTTAAACGCTTCAGATGTAAAGTTATTCGCTGTCAAAGTGGCGCCAAAATGAATGGCAGTCAATGGGATGTTAAAGGAACGCTGCAACTTATTGGGACATTAGCTTATTCACCGTAACCCCGATGGTTAGACAAGTCGATACATACCCTTCTCATCTCCGTGCGTGTCGTAACTCTGACGGCTCCACCGGTAGCTTAGCCTAGCACAGATCCTGGAGGTAACCGGCTCCAACTAGCCTACTGCTCCGAATAAGTGACAAAATAACGGAAACATGTTCCTATTTACATGTTGTGATTTGTATAGTCACAGCGTGTACAAATAACAACGTCACTTGAGACATAGCCTCAAAATAAATAAACTGGGAACTATATTCTCAGAAAGGGAAGCAGCACTGCTTCCCTTTCTGAGAATATAGTTCCCAGTTTATATACAGTTAGACGATGACTGTGTCTCAAGTGACGTTGTTATTTGTACACGCTGTGACTATACAAATCACAACATGTAAATAGGAACATGTTTCCGTTATTTTGTCACTTATTCGGAGCAGTAGGCTAGTTGGAGCCGGTTACCTCCAGGATCTGTGCTAGGCTAAGCTAACGGAGCCGTCAGACAGAGCATGACAGCTTATGCATATAAATCTTACAGTGAGCTTGCTAGTAGTACATACATACTTCCATCTTTGAAAGTTCATATTATTTTGACGAGCACATCTTCTACTTTATGGTCACCAGGGATGGCTGACACCGCTCAGTTCAGACTGTTTTTAGGAAGCCTTCAGGATTAGGCTGAAGTGTGAAGTGTGTGCGTGTGCGTGTGTGTGTGTGTGTGTTTAGAAGCTTAGTTGTGTACTTTATCGTCAATAACCAGGACCCTATTTCAGGAAGGAGGTTTAACAAACTCTGAGTCTAACCCTGACCTCTGAGTTGATTTACCCTGAGATGGGAAACTCTGAGTTTTCGGTTTCAGAACAGCTGATATGAGTTGGTTCAATCAACTCGGAGTAGGTTCACGCGCGTGCACCACCATAATAAAAAGGCAGCATGAATGGAAGTATGATACTACAATTCACCATGGCAACAACCACAAAACAAACGGGTAGGCGGAAATACTCATGCGCTCATATGCGAGTTTGAACATATATTTAGTTAAAAAAGCAACACAGCGGCTGCTGCAAGAAAGAGAATTTGCACTGTAGAAAATTGCTGCTAGAGTAAATGTGTATATTCCAATATAATATCATATTTAATCATAAGTATAGCCTAATATTACTGAAAATCTATTTCATTTAGGTGCAATAGGTTACTGCGGGCGAAAAAGTCCTGGCCCTAGGTTACTAATCCCATTCTGAGGCTGCAGCACCATCATTAACAGAATTATAATTCATAATCTTTTATTTCAAAGGGTTTACATCATTCACCTGCAATACTGTGGAACTCCTTTTTAATGGCTCTGACTGGTTTGTGTCCTGGGAACACTAAAAACGTTTAAAACACATTTTAGAGCAATCTCTTCTGACGGCGCTTTACTGAAATGCTCCGCATCACTAAGGTTGTAAAGAAAACTGTAATGTGACACAAATAATGTGCTGGGATGTACAGCATGTCCACGATGGGTGACATTAGTGATATGAGGATGGATAAGGTTATGTACCCTACATAACTGATAGACTGGGAAGAAAAAACGATACCGCTCAAATAGGAAGTTATCTGGAAATTAAAATGCGTCGGGGCCTCAATATCATCTCCTGACGTATGTTTAACTCCCTGTGGAGTAATACAGCGTCTTCATCAACGGGATCGTCGACAAAAGGAAATGCCATGTTTTGAGAAAAAAACAATGTTTTAAAGTCTGCCTAACAGTTAATAAACCAACAATGTTTTTTTAATTCATGCCGACATAACAAACTGCGCTAAAATGCACCTGATACAGACTGAATGAATGAATGAGGAAATGAAAGAGCGCTGTGTCAGAGGGAGGAGTCTGAGAGAAACTCGAGGTTTCTTGAAGAAAACCTGCTCCAGACCAGGTTAGGTTCACAGGCCCAGTTACCATAGTAACTGACTCTGAGGTTAAGTTACCTCTCTTTCTGAAACAGAAAACCCAGTTTCCCTCATCAAACTCAGAGTTTTCACTAAACCTGCTTTCTGAAATAGGGCCCAGGACCGTCAGCTAGATGTATTGTTTACACTTTGAATGTTGAAGCCAAGTGTTTCGAATTACTAATTCAACTCAAGCACAAACTTGAAATATAGGTAATCGGCAAAATAATAAAAAGAAACCACTAGTTGCCTTTTAGAGAAGCTACGCTTCTTTTAATTCTCTTAAAGTGCTTGTGAAGTGAAGTGTACATGGATGTGATTGATATCAGACTGTTGTTGTTGAACATGGCTTTCTCAAGTTGTTTGGAGGATGAATAAAAGTGTAAGCTGCATGCATCACAGATGCTTCCGTCTCGTAACTGGGAAATCCATGAAAGGTTTGCCTTAATGCCGGTTTGACTTAATGCAGGTGTTCACGGAAGCACTCTTGATTTAATCTGGTTTTCGAAAATGTTTTCCCGTTTCTTACACGAGCCAGTATTAGCATGTAATAACATATGACAGTGGCATACAGCATCCAAGTTGTCCTTGGTCTACAGGCATAAGGTTTAAAGCTCAAGCAAGAGCATGACACACACACAATGTTAAGCAGATTTAAATTGGTGCTAAAACATCTGTGCTAGTGAACCAACAAAAGCATTAGTGTTTTGTTATTAGATGCTGTACCTTTTTCAGTGTGGCTGGATGATAAAAAGATGTAGTCAGAGAGTGAAAATATTTGGCATAAGACACAATGTTGATCCTTAACAGGCAAAAATAATCCCAGGATGTGGTACAAACATACCATTGTTCCCTCTGATGTACAGCCAAACAGAACATGTGAGTCGCTTAAATGACCACAAGGACAGCGCATAGCAAAGCAGATCAGCCAGCTGTAAGTTTGTTATCACACTTAATACATTATACCAAGGTATATTAAGGTACAGATTTTTTGTAATATAAATACAAATTGACTATGTAGATACAGAACAAATATGCAGCTGTAGTCTTTGCTGTTTGTCTAAAGAAAACATCTAAACAGAAGACCTCGGCCAATGCAAAATGTTTAATAATTCAATCTTTGTTGGCGCCAGTTCTCTTAGGCCTCCTGCACACTGCCTGCGTGGCGTGAGCGTGGCCTTTCTTGTTATTATTATTATTATTATTATTAATATTTATTACCCACTTAGTGTGAGAATGGGCAAGTTGTGTTTTTATGCAATGGTTAGGATGTGCTTGCAGAAAAGATGAGAGAGGGTTTGCTATGAATGATGGGTGAGGTGTGTGTGTGTGTGTGTGTGTGTGTGTGTGTGTGTGTGTGTGTGTGCGTGCGTTTGCAATGAATGTGTTGTGAGATGAGTTTTTTTATATATGTGTGTTACAATGATGCACCTTACTAGAGTGGCTCTACAATCTCATTGTACTTAAATGCAATGGCAATAAAGGCATTCATTCATTCATTCATTCATTCATTCATTCATTATGTTGCATGTCAGTGTGGTGGCTGCGTCGCGTTTTCTATGTCTTTACATACCACAAACATGTCTGACGCGGCGCTGCTGCTGCTAGCCGCTTGTCTGTACACAATATGTTTCTCATTGATAAAATGCAGTAGTATACTTCATGTTAAACATAAATACATACTGATTTGATTACATCAAAGACAACGTCAGCAGTATTGACGGAAAAATAGGCTACAGAATATTTCGTTCTGAAATGACAGGTGCAATATTTGAAAATCGATAATTATTATTATAATTTTTTTAATTACATTTATATCTGCATTTATGTCAAAACCTAGAGACTTTCAAACATCAAAATGTCATTTATTAATATGTATTTGTGTCAAAATTACATATAAACATCTTTTCATATTCTATTTTGCCTGGAAACGCTTCCAACACGCTTGCGTGTCGTGTGAAAAATAGGCGTCGGCCCCATTTCTAGCATGCACGCGTTTTCACCGCGGCTTGAGCCGTGCCTGAGATGTGCACGTCACGCAGGCAGTGTGCAAGCTCTAACCTGTTAACATGGGAGAAATAAAAACTAAATAAAAACGGGCATGCCACGCAGCTGACACGCTGACGCCACGCAGGCAGTGTGCAGGAGCCCTTAGGTTAGCTTTGTATGTCAGGCTAAAGTTCAGCCAACGCATGCAACTATTTCTATTTTTAAACTTAACAAATCTGATATGTCTCTCCTATCCACAGGACACTGAGATACAACATAAGTTAATTACTGAAACTTTATCGTCATATTTCATCTTGTTCATCATAATTGTTGAAATTACAGATTATTCAAGGTGATACAAGTGGTGTCTATAGATTGTAAATTTTGTATTACTTGGATATTATTTGATTAAATGAGCCATTTTATTCAAATTGAAAAGAAAAAATCTATTTTAATGTCTTATTTGTTTTATTACTGAGGAAACTAAATGATTATGAAGACAATATAAATATTCTAATCTGTGGGTGCTAAAAAATGTGATTCAACAAATCAAGGCATGGCAGCTTTATTTGTATAGCACATTGCAGCAACAGGGCAATTCAAAGTGCTTTACATAAAACATTAAAGAGCAGTTAAAAACGATTAAAAAATTAAAAACCGATAAAATACGAGAACAAACGTTACAGTGCAGTATAAGAAATTAAACATTAAAGAGCAGTTAAAAACAATTAAAAATATAAAAGCAGATAAAATACGAGATTTTATGTTGCTAGTATGGGACAATGTATAAGCCGCTGCTCTATACACGTAATCCACCCACAATCCTTGCCGTTCCCAGCGGTCGTACTTTTTAATTCTCTTTATATGCTTATATAGATTGTCATACAGTTTCAACAATGCAACTTCAGTATAACAAACGAACAATTATTTAAAGAAAGGCAACATCAAAAAGAAAGGTCTTCATATGTGGAGCATAAAAAACTGAACGCTGCTTCCCCCTGTTTAGTTCTGACTCTGGGGACAGAAAGCAGACCTGTCTCAGACGACCTGAGAGGTCTGGGTGGTTCATAGTCAAAAAAGGAAAAGACATTTTTGAATTATTCCTACAAGATAGCATTCCTGAGTTTAAGCAATGCAATGGATATTACTGACTATAAGACAGATAACAGACTGCAGAAAATCCTCCTAACTGCAATTACGGCTAGACAGAAATGGTTCTTTACCCGGCAGCCTGGGTTCACTTAATATAGCCCCTGCTGAAGTGTCTTTGAGCCAGAAACTGAATTGCTGCCATCTCCCATGGGGTTGCTCTGTATCTGACTTTGCACACTGACCTCTCTCTTAAGACACATTTATTGCAAAATTAGATTTTGCAGTGTTCTCTAGTAATGCTCTAGACGGGCCAATGTCCCAATAATCGTGTTCTACGTGATGGCCCTCTCTTGTCCATGCTAAAGGTTCATTAGGCAAAGGTTTCTGCTTTGGACAAAATACATAGTTGACTCAAACCCACACTGCTGCAGGATCTTGGCAGGTCAGTGGACTGAGGCGCCACATAATCACTACTGCATGACCTTATCGTGTGGCATACCCTCACTGTCTTCATTATCTTCACTGTCTCTCTAACTCATGGACTGAACACACAATACAAATCATCAAAAAATGAGGGTGGGTAGTTAGCTTTATCTCAGATAACTGATGGCTGAGTTAAAGCTGTACTTGGACCTTGAACTTTAACACATAATATAATGATAAACATAATTTACCGGGCACTTTTTAACAGTGAGCAGCAGCAGGGTGTGACAGGTATGAAGGTGTACAGTATGAAATGAATCTTATCAATGCAGTCATTTAAACAAATCCTGTAGATATGAGCATGTAACTTTATATTGCTTGTGTTGCTATTTCTGTAAGTTGCTCTCACACAGGACAGGTGTGTGTACCTATGTGTCTGTGTATTTTGTGGGCAGTGACTCTTTAAAGGGGCTGTACTCAATATTCAGAACATTAATATAGCAAAAAAATCAACTATTTGCTATGTAAAGATATAGTGTCCTGAGCAGAGGATGAATTCACGCTCCCTCTGTGTGTTGTAATCTGAGCTTCTGTGTTATTTGGTTTGATATCCGGTCCGGCCGCGCATGCATATTAGTGCCTTGTGCCTCAGTATAAGCCACTGAAGGCCGTGACAACTCACTGTATTCGACAAGTTGGGGAAACAGTCTGTGAGAGCCGTGTTGAGGCAATCCCAGACCACTTTATTCTGAATATGGAAAACAGCCCCATTAACCATCTAAAGTCACAGTTGTTTTTAAAAGTAAACATCCTGTTCCTGTTCTTGCTTTGAATACATACTCACTCAACACATACAAACAAACACCTTAAAATCTGCAGACTAATCATTAGCAGAGCAGTGTTGGAAGAGAAAATGATAAGCCAGATTTTTAGCAGAGAGCTGGAAATATATTTGGGTAAACAACGCCCAGATTAAGTGAATGGCCAGATGCAAAACAGCCTTGTTGATACTGTGAACTCATTATCTCCTGTTGTCCTCTCTTTCAGGTGCTGAGTAATGCACGCCTCTTCTTAGAAAACATTATAAAGTAAGTATGTATCTACACACACAAACTGACATTGATGTAATGTATATACAAGTACGTGCTGTTACATCTCACTCCCATTTGGTTATACAACTGGCCATCTCCGCTCATCTTCTACTTCACTATTACTCCCTATTTTATTACATTACATTAAAGTGCCCATATTATGATATTTGGGGTGTTATTTTTTGTCTCTGGTGCTTCCACACACATACAAACTTGGAAAAAACAAACATCCATGCTGTTTTGAGTGAGATACAGGTTTCTGAATTTCTTCTGCCTTCAGTCTCCGGGTGAGCTGTTCAAAATTGGCAGGGCTTTTTACGTCAGTAGCTGAGACGAGGTGGCTAACCTGCTAGCATGCTAGCTCGTTCTCAATGGCAAAACACTGCGACAACACACACAAGTTCACCATAATCTACAAAATAACTACTTACATGTCCCTGTTCTGCAGGTATTCCACGCAAAGTTGGAAGTGTGCCCTCGTTGAGGAGAAGTCTCCCAGCTAATCCTGCCTTGTACTAACTGTTGTAGAAACAAACAGCTAGCCTTACCTAGCTACTGCGCTTGTGCCAACAAAGATAATACAGAAGTGAGATGTCTCACTCTCTAGCTAAAACAGAGACCTGAACACGGGGTGAAAAGAGGAGTTGCAGCAATGTGCAGTACAACAAAAATATGGTGATTTTTGAAAATTAAACCATGTAAACCTATTCTGGTAAAACCTCAAAATACAATTCTGAACCTGAAAATGAGCATAATATGAGCACTTTAATTTTAAACTCAGAGAAAGGAACAGATGTACTTAGGAATTGTTATTGTTTGTTTCTATAGCATTGACACATAAGTGCCAGCATGGTGTGTCCAGGTATAGCCTGAAATATTATAATTTCATATTAAATTAGATAGAAAACCGTTTCTTTGTTGGCTGACAATCCTGGGGGGGGGGTTCACTCCTATTGTTATAGATCACACTGTTGTTATGAACAGAAGGAGGTTTCTTGCCATAACCTTAACCACACCAAGAATTTACACGACCACGCCAAGTTTCAACTTTAAACTTAACCTCACTTACCCATTTCCAGCCTCCTATCTAAACAAAACCTTTTTAAAAATTATGCCTGCTGGGATCACTCATTTTACTTTTCTCTTCTCTAATGTAGGTATGGTATCTTGGTGGACCCTATCCAAGTAGTGTCTCTCTTCTTGAAGGACCCCTATAGCTGGCCGGCAGCTTGCCTCATTATTGGTATGGAGCATTCATTTTACTGCCTCAATGTCTAGTAAACAGATGTTGAATGACTCGCAGCCAATTGTCCTTCTGTGACCTCAGGATTAGCAAACAAGTGTTGTACCTGTAATTCCTGTACTTAAACTAGGAAGCATTTGTGTTGTTGTAGACTGTGATGAAACATGTTTTACAGCCTCTCCATGTGCCAAATAGCTGATATGATACAGCATGTTATAGCAGATGAGCCATGATGAGCCAGATGGTCAAAGATAGCATATAGAAAAAAATCCTTTCCTGAACATTCTAGCACAGCTGTTATTGATTATTTAGGTTGCCTCCTGACTTTGTCTATTTTCTGGCAACAACCAACTTCATCAAAGCAGTAAAACAAGTTTATACAAAGGTGAATGAACATAGTTGTCCTCAGCAGGGATGGGCACTGGCCTGCAGGGTAACAGTAGCACAATCAATCTGAATAAAATGATGCTATTTGGAGGAAAATACTGGACTATTATAGCAGCTGAAACTTTCCTGTGACCATCATGCTCGAGAAAATCAGTATTCACCACCATTCATCAGTGTCTGTGGTTAATGGTGTTACACTGAGTAATAAAATAAAGGTAACATCCTACTGTGGTTCACATATATGTGCTGCTGTAGCTGTTAAGTATGTTGTTTGACTGTTCTGTGTTTCAGTGTCGAATGTGTTCATCTTAGCAGCCTTGTACACAGAAAGGCGTCTGGCTGTGGTGAGTGCTTACAATGATTTGCATGCATTCTCCTAGTTGCAACACATTTTCTTTTACTATAGTGGACACTGCAAATTTTGCTTCATTATTTTTTTATTTATTTGCCTTTGTAAGCTTTGCTTATGCATTACTAAACCTCCACCTTAATCAGGATTTGGAAGGGTGACATTATAACGTTGTTTAGGGATTTTGTGGAAAATATTGCTGCACCGTTTGATGAGCGTGTAGGTTTGTTTTTAATGTATTATTCAGGGTTCTCCCATCAAGGATGTTTACCTGAAACAGGTGCATTACACATCCCTAGATTCTTGTCAGTAGATCCGCTTCACCGCACTCTCTTTTTACCTACTCTTAACTCTGATAAGAATGTCACTCCTGGTTCAGATTAGATCACATATCCTCTAAAACGCTTCTCACAAATGTAATATTGTATCTGTAAAAAGCACATTAGATCTAGTGTTGCACAGTGAAAAAGCTGTGATTCTCTGGTTAAATGAAAAAATAATGAAAGTATATCCTCAGTCACAATGTTTTACAGTGACAAGACAATTTTCTTGTTTTACTTTCATCATTCCTAGGGTACCATTACCCAAATGACAGGACTGATTTTTCACATTTTTAACCTGACGTCCATGTTGATCTTCCCTTCAGCCACTGTACTCATTGTGACCTCCATGACCCCAGGTACATACTAAATATATACATGTTGTTTACATGGCATATGTATTAGGCATTAATGAAGCATTTCAAATACAAATGAATGCATGTGCATTTTGATGGTAGCACAAGAAAATTACAAAAATCACTATTTAAAAACAGCCAATCTATCTGCTCCGTTTATCTGTCATTCATTGCTCCTAGTTAATGGCGTGTGTGTGTGTGTGTGTGTGTGTGTGTGTGTGTGTGTGTGTGTGTGTGTGTGTGTGTGTGTGTGTGTGTGTGTGTGTGTGTGTGTGTGTGTGTGTGTGTGTGTCAGTGGGTGGTGTGCTTTCCCTAGGAATCTACACAGTGCTGTTTCTCAAGCTGTACTCGTACCAAGACACCAACAGGTGGTGTCGAGAACTCAGACAAGCAAAAGCCAAAAGACTAACACGCTCATACTCATGTAAGTATGTCACTACACACACGCACACACACACAAACTGTTGATGAAATGTTGTCTAGATTATGAGTAGGCAAACACATGTAAAATACAGTACAAGGGCAGAGGTATGAGGTGCTCTTGAGCAGGTTGCTCCAATGGAGCTGCTTAGTGGCCAACAGGTCAGATTAGCAGTAAGCCTAACATGGCTAAAGAAATAAAGGTTTAAAAATAGACTCATACACACAATATTAGTGCACACTTAACAGGATGATATTGTTGTTGTTTCTTTTTAATTACTATGCTGCTACTACCATCTAGTGGTGACATGAAAAACTGCAGCTTTTGGCAAATACTGTAAAGTGGCTGTTATCACTTATACCTCTTTCACACCACCTACCAGGGTTGGGCTATGGTTGTCTGGTCAGGGTTCAATCTTCCTTTTGGAAATTCAAACCAAGCCAGTCAACACGGGTATATCCCCGGTCATGACAATTCAGAAATCACCTGGGTCACAACCCGGGAGCAATGCATAACAATTACCTTAAGCTCTAGAAATGGCCGGGGCTTTATACGTCATATTCAGTGAACAGCTAACATCACATATTCTAGTCCAATGGTTCTCAAAGTGGGGTACGGGGACCCCGAAGGGCACCTTGGCGCGGTTCCAGGAGGTCCCTAGCAAAAAGTAGAATCATTTCTTTTCACTATAATTCCATCCATAATTAACACAATGACAGAATGCATGATTATGTTGGCTTTCATAGACCTTCTGTAATAAAACATCTAAAAGCAAAAATCCTATCAGATGGGGACCCTTGGACAAAATCTAATCAAATGGGGGTCCGTGGTCTAGTTTCTGTCAGTTTGGGGGTCCTTGATGTCAAAAAGTTTGACAACAGCTGCTCTAGTCCATCTGTATACCAGCAGAACTACTATGTTTTGTAGCTACTTGAATCTGTCATTGTACAGTAGAGAGAAATAAAGCTTACTTTGATTGTTTTGCAGTGATTACTTTCTAAAGCCCAAATAAATAACCATCAAGCTGCCTGTGAAAATCCTAGTTTTATACAGTCTATGGTGAAAACCCAGCGTAAATCACAGTGAGACAAAATTGATGTTGTTTTTTCAAAGTGTGCGGCGAACTGCCCCACTGTCATTTCCAACCAATCACATAATTCGTCCCAGCTCGCTACCTGGGTCGCAAAGCTGTGAAGATCGAGGAGGGTTACCCCATTCAAACACAGTCTACCTGGGTATAACCCTGATTAAGCCATTGGTGTGAAAGGGGTTTTAGTGTGTTTTGAAGCTATTTTAATCCTTAACGCAACTTGATGGCTTTATCTCTTAGCTGTAGGAGCTAGAATAAATCGACAACACGCACAGAAATCCAACATGCTCTTTGTCTGTTGTATTTGTAATGTAATTTGGTGGCTTGTTGTAGAAAAACATGGGTATGGTAGGTGTATGAAAGACGGAAAGTGAGTTAATTACCGTCTCCATTTTTTTTTTTGCATGCATGTGCATTTCAGGTCCATCTGTGGCGCAATCCAATGGTTCAGCAGTTCATACTCATGTCTCCTACCCAGGCAACCTCACCCACAGAGGTAGCAATGACACCTGTATAGCTTGGAAAAAATTTTTTTTAATTATAAATAACCCTAAATTAACATTTTGTTTCTTTGTTTGTCTTTAGACATGTACTACTTTGTCTTTGCCCCAACTCTCTGCTACCAGCTCAACTTCCCACGGTCACCTCGAATACGCATAAGGTTCCTGATGAGAAGACTTTTTGAAATGGTGAGAGGGAACTTATTGTATACAGTATGTTCTTGATGTAAACTGAGATGGTGGAAAACAGACATGCATGTTAAACATTTTTTCCTTTTGATTCGCTCTTTCTTGTAGCTTTTCTTCATGCAGCTGTTGGTTGGACTGATACAGCAGGTATGTTGAACATAGAATATACTCTGCACACACACACACACATTGAAAACACAAAGTTCAACACAAAGTCATTTAAATCTCACCAATAAAAACAATGCAAATCAGTTTTCATTTGCGTCTTTCAGTGGATGGTTCCCACCATACAGAACTCGATGAAACCATTCCAGGTGCGTACACACACACACACACACACACACACACACACACACACACACACACACACACACACACACACACACACACACACACACACACACACACACACACAACTGTACTGTATATGAAGATAAATAGCTCTCATGAGAGTAAGAAGCAAAGGATCATACACTATAATTGATTTTGTCTAAAAGCTATAGTGCGTTTAATTTCTGTCGCCCCCATGACAAATTCTATGTAATGACAACAACACTGTCGGCGCATCCACGTTGATGCAAGCCTTCGGTGATCGCGCACCACCCCCACCCCTCCTCCACGCAGTTGCTAGTAGCGCTTAACACGTCTAATCAAGGAGGACACGGAGGATTAAAACAAACATCATTGACACTTCAGAAGATGTTATTATCTTGTAATTGTTATGTCCTCTTTGTCTCCAAAGCTGAACGCTGCTGCTGTGTGTTCTCATCACTCGAGCTTCTGCCCACAAATGTCGCCGGACTACACCCTTTTGTAAACATAGCCATACTGAGAAATACAGAGAGAGTTTTGTGGAGCGTATAGGCTTAATAGCTTTGTATCAACTCATTTGTCATAAAAAAAAGCACTATAGCTTTAAGGACATAACATTGTTAATGAGGAAATGTCATTGTTTGTGTCTTTCACAGGAAATGGACTTTTCTAGGATGGTGGAGCGCCTCCTAAAGTTAGCCGTGAGTGTCACGACGTTCTCTAGCTACACTAGACACAATGATGTCCAGTCATAATGTAGCACCTCTAACCTGAATTAGATACATAGCTATATATCAAATACCTAGGCTCTGAGCAGTAGTTAACAAGACTGACGAGGAGTTACTTTTGAAACAGAACAGCTGGCAGGTTCACAATCACTGCAACACACTATTCACAGTTTTCTTTTATTATCTTGCATTAGAAAATACCCCAAAATAAAATAAAGCTCTTTCGTTTTATAAACAATAAATAGGAAATCTGAAATAAATTGTCCTTGAAAAATAGTAAACAAAGTAGTAAACCAAAAACACATTCAAGCGTTGCTTATCTGGAATCCAGTATCCGAAATCCAGATGCGAATCAGTTCAGTCAATCGCAGAAGAGAATCCGACACAGCGGAATGTTGCTCAGTGGGACAGGCTCGCCATCCAAGTCCTCGATCAAAAAACAATCTGTAGTAACAGTACAGAATAGATAAAAAAAAACAATAATAATAATTTCTATATCATTTTCCATATATGGTACGGTACCTTATTTACTTTTCTTTTCTCAATAAACCAGTTACACATTTAAAACCATTGGCTGATTAATTGGTTTAGAGAACTGTTCAAATCACACTACTACTACACAACTGTGCTCCATACAAGTCTGTTTGACTAGAGACCATAAAACATGGTACAAAATGAAACAATAGCATTTCCACATTTCTTTTCTTACAATAAATGATGTTCCTTAAATGATTCATGCATTTTTATATCATAACATATGATGAAATGTATGCTATTCAGTTTAAACATGAAATGAATGTAATGTTATTTCCCCAAACTTAACTAAAGTAAAAAAACACAGAACACAGTACTTCTAAATACTCTGTTCAGCAAAACATAAAAATCACACATAATGAACCAAGTGCAATATATAAACATCTTACAATACTCTCATGTCATGCCGACTGTTTTTTTTTTTTTTTTTTTTAAGTAGCATGAGATCTTAAAACCTAAAATTGTTCACTGATAGCATCACCTTATGTTAGCTAGCAATATAGTATCTAAGCTAATGAGACAACAGAAACTCACCTGAGGGTTCAGCAGGAAAACACGGTGGAAAACAAACAACAGAAAAAAAACGTCTTCCACAATGCAGTCCTCATGTTACTAGTAAAATATTATCTTATCCACACAACTCCTGATAAGAATTGACTAGATATCTTACTTTATTTCGATCTATTTTCGCCACATTTTCTAATGCAACTTCATACAACAATCTCTCATGACGAATGTAACAACCGCGCGAGCGCGCCCTCTGCTGGCATTATGTGATTTGACACTCAAACAGTTAACCCTTTAGTGGCCGCATATTCTATATGGGTTACAATAACCTTATAATGAAACATAAATAAAGACAATGAAAAAACACCACTTTTACCACTTATTATTGCATATTGAACTATGAGGTTGTCTCCTGATAACTGTCTCACATGTGTATCAGGACTATGTGTATTAGAGGGGAGGTAGCAACATGGCAACCATAGTGGGACCTTACCAACCTGGACAACTTTCCTAAAATCTACCTTGACTCTCCTCTCCCAGGTCCCTAACCATCTGATATGGTTAATATTCTTCTATTGGTTTTTCCACTCTTCTATGAACTTTGTGGCAGAGCTGCTGCAGTTTGGAGACAGAGAGTTCTACAAAGACTGGTGGTGAGTAGAAGGAACATGTAATCATACACCCTTCATGTGCAGTTACACACACAAATACAGTATGCACACATTTAAAGAAACACAGCTAAACATTTGGATCACAAGTAATAAAAACAGGCACACATGTTGAGGGTGTCCCATTTAAGCTGCAGGGTGATTTGGTAGATGTTTCCATCTAGCAAACAATTGACAAGTGGGCTAAATCCACATATTTACAGCTATGATCCCCCTAATTTAAGCGGACCACGTGTCACAAATCCAACAGGAATAAAAGTGTATTTATTTAAATATGTAGTCATCATTCAGAACACCCAGTGGTCTTGAAGTCAAATTCTCAAACTGTACCATTTTTGTTCATTTCAGGAACTCTGAGACTGTCACATATTTCTGGGCCAACTGGAATATCCCAGTTCACAAGTGGTGTCTGAGGTGAGCACCAAATTGTTTCAGCATTGACACCATTAGATGTTTTGGCTTCACATTCTCATTGTAGTCCGTATGAATTAAAATCCAAAGTACAATGATAGAAGAAATCAAGGCGTGGACTGTGTCATTGTGTGTTACAGACACTTCTATAAGCCGATGTTGAGGAAGGGGGTCAACAAGTTTCTGGCTCAAACCGCCGTCTTCCTGATGTCTGCCTTCTTCCACGAGGTAAACCAACAGCATTAAGTCTTCCTATGAGACCCGAAACAACTACTAGTCTACATATCTGCTAATTCAACCTCAAAACAGCTGTCATTTTTTAAATTAATGTCTGTACATTAAGTGGCCTGTTGGATAGTTGTTAGCTGATAGCTGTGAGGTGCTGGCTTGCAGGTAAACTAAGTCGAAAAATTGATTGCTGAAGCTGAAAATAAAGATTAAGTCTGAGTTAAGAGTGTGCAGCTCTTCCCTCCAGTCCTTACATTTACACATTTTTAATATATTTTTTTAAGTTCTGTATCTGATTTATTGTATTTCTGTCTTTCTTCTTCAGTACCTGGTGAGTGTTCCTCTGAAGATGTTCCGACTGTGGGCCTTTATGGGAATGATGGCTCAGGTAAGACACATTGAACCGTCCATCATTTTCTCTCCTCTGCTGTAGACAAACACACTTTGACCTCTGAACTTCTCTTCAGGTTCCTCTGGCTTGGTTTGTGGGTCGTTTCCTGAATGGAAACTATGGCAACGCCGCTGTGTGGATGTCACTCATCATTGGCCAGCCTGTCGCTGTGTTGATGTACGTCCATGACTACTATGTCACTCATTATGGGAGCACTACGTAGTACCGGACAAACTCACACATTCAAGTTAAAGTGACTTTAATGGAAAGCCCTGCTAATATGAACCTGTCAGTGAAAAGCAGCAACAGCAGGAATTTGACTTGTTGATTTTTGCACTAAAGAGAAATTAACCATGGTATTGTCAGGAAATGATTGTAACATAAGAAGTGCGTGCTTTAAAGTGGTATTCCACTTTAATAGGACAAACATACCTTTGTAGTCTGCCTCCTGTATTAGCAAACCTCAGGATCCACCATCACCACACAGTGGTTTCTAGCATTGGACGTTTCAACTTCAAACAAACGATCCTGGACCCAAAGTGAAATAGCATTTGGATCTCTGTTATTGGAATTGATCCCTCACTGTTAGAAGTATGATTTCATCTTAAGCTGATTAAGCTAAACAAAAATAAATGTGTGGTGCTAAGGTTTCCTAAAGTGGTTAATATTGGTGGTTGATGATTCATGAGCTCAAACAAAGGTTAGGTGCAATTTCCTCAACTTTAAAAGCAATTCACTGCATTCAAAAGTGGAAACACTGCGTGTAACCAAGCACTTCTCAAGTTCTGGGAAATGTGCGCGCTTTTGTGTGCAACAAATATGAACCACTCCCAAGTGAGCAAAAACCAGAAGAGGATCCTGCCTCCACAGAGCTGATGTGAAAATGTTTTTCCTATAACAGTGGTTGCGAAGTCTTCACGTATCCAAAGACAACAAAGAAATGATGAAGCCAGATAAACAGTTTGTTTCTCCGAGCCAAGGCTTAAAAATGGCAATTTAGGATGTCTCCAGGTCTTCAAATTGACCACAGTGAGTTTTTTGTACGTACATTCTGCATATGCACCCTGTATCCCTCTTTTTGATGCAGCGCAATTCTTGAGTATTAAAGAAATTTATAATAAAAGGATTTGTAAACATAGTTAAAAACAGGAAACTGAAGGAAAATAAGCTAAAACGTTTAGTGGGAACTGCAAAAGTCTGTGACCTTATTTGTAGTCGTGGACCTCCAGGCAGCCTCTCATCTTCTGTCTCTCAACTCCAAACATCATCAATGCAAGCTCTTAGTAGAACAGGACATGCCACGTGCATTATTTGCCTGTTCTTTGCTTCAGTGTCTTTTTTGTGTTCCGATTTGATTTATCAGATTTATTTTATATTGCAGTTATGCTGTGCCAAATTATAATTTATGTTGTTTTAATTTTATATCAATGATTTAATGCAGTAGTTGATTTACTGATTTGAACCAATGAATGTTTTTTTGCACTTTAAAGAGATGCATGCTGTTGACTAAAGCAATATAGTTCTATGAATGTATTTAAGTTATATCAATCGTGTAAAGAAAATATGATTGTTAAAATAATTTGTATGTTTTGCAATTACTTTGTTGACATTTTGTTGTTGTATAAGGTTAGCTCAATTTCAGCTTGATTCAACGCAGCTGCGGTGGTAATGAGTTTTAAACAACCTTTTCATGCCACAGGTTTTTTCAGTATATAAATTCTAGAGCCTATTTCTTGGTTTGACCTGCTTTAAAAGATGCCAATATGATTATTGCCATATAATAGTTAGATGCTGTGTGTGTTATTTTACTTTTTTCTGTGTTAATCTGCTTTCCAAGTACAGTGACGGTTGACTGATCATGATAAATAAGAGCCTTTTTATTTTTCTTTCCTTATTGATCACATTTCAGGGAAAACATTGTTAAAGAATAACACCACTCATCAAGAAGACTGTGTTGGCATTTTCCTTATTGAAATTTACAAGTGCCTGCTGTAAAAATACGTTTAAACTCAAAATGTCAAACATATACCAATTGTTCTACATGAAAGACAGAGGCCAAATACTTCCTTAACCTTATTCTATGTAGCAAACAGATTCACAATGCATTTATATTTAATTTTAAAATACTTGGCAACTGAAAACTTACTGCCCGCAGTTAAATGCAATGTTAACTTTAAAGCAATACTTTTTCTGTCATCTTAGCTTGAGATGGGACTATTAAAACTCCTCTGAGAATATGTTGCATCTCCTAGTTCATTTGTTTTGTGTTATTTTACTCACCTGAAGCCTGGTACTTCCTGTTTTCACATTATTACTGCACTGTGTGTGCTCTTGGAATACGAGTTAAAAAAAATGCTTAAGATGCAGCTTTAAAAGTTAAACTGTCTTTAGTTGTTTTTGGGTGATTGTGTGACACAACCTGTAGTAAAATGAATGTATTACTGATCTGTTCATACTGTACACAGAAATCCAAAGTAAAACATTGTTTTGGGAATGCAAATCATTTTTATAGCCTTTCACTTGATTTGTGTCAATTGATAAAGACTATTTATATTTCATGAATGACTTGTCTATTTTTCTTTATATTAAAAAAAAAAACAAGCACCTTCATTTTTATTAGCAGGTAACAGAGGAGTATCCTGAGTTTCCTGGTTAGTTGCCAGCACATATAAGATGGCTGCTGGACAATGTGTTGTTTTCTAGACCAAAATTATTGTGTCTAGAAAACGGATTCTATCATCTTTAAACCCCTTCAGTTGGCATTGAAAACTGAGGACAGAGAAGTCCATTAAAAAAAAAATTTACTGTGCAGAGAGCAACATAAAACAGCACTCAAAAGTCATAGTTTCAAAATTACATTACATTTTAAAGTTCATGACATTGTATGTATACACAGAGAATCTGAAAGCTAAACTCCACATCAGGTCTGGGGGAAGAGTGCAGGGTGAGAATCTCTACTGCTGCAAGAAACACAGAAATGGATAAGTGTTAGGCAAATATCTATCAAAGATAGAATATTTCCATTTTTTGAAAAATACTGTATCGTGCAACATGATTATGTGGTTATATGTAGTGCATGTTTGCGTTCACCTTCGTTTTCTGGTTCTGGACAGGCAGGTAGAGTTTAAACTCGGCTGGGAGCTCGTCCTCAGCGTACAGTCTGTCTGAGAAATACACTCTCCTTATTCGACAGTTAGCGTGGATCTGAGACGAAAAGAGGTCAAACATAAGCAACAGAAAGTGGTTACAGTCTTAGAAGTTCACTGTAGAGATTACAGTTAACCAGAGACGGTTCAGAATTATACATCTTTTCATCCATCCACAAAGCGTTCACTACACGAGGCCACGCCCCTTTAGGAGACAGAAGTGTGTACCGTTTCATGCTATTGGCGCTGCTTGAAATGTGCTATCTTTAGTATAGGGGATCTTTGAGTTAACTAGTACAAGTAGCATCTGGAGACAGCTGGTTCCTGGTCCATCTCTGAACTAACCTGTACACGCAGCGTCTCGATGTAATTGGTCCCGTAGGCCCTCCTGGTGAAGTCCGACAGGTTGAACTGGATCTGGTTCCAGCCATCATCCAGCCTCATAGGCATGGTGCAGATAAATGGCTTCACTCGAGTCGTGCTTTGATAGTTACTCGCCCGAAACCGCCGGCGAACATTTTTATCATCTAACACCTGAAAGTTGGAAAAGATTGGAAGAAAGCACGAGTGACCATGAATCCTAACACACATGTACTGTATGTTGTGTGCATATACGCATGAGTACACATGTTTGTATCTGCAGGAATGCCTACCCTACCTGGACTTCAAAGGTGAAATACTTCTTGAGATTTTTGATGATCATAACGAGAAAAGGAAGCTTGATGCCCAATGTCTTCTTGGGGTCTGCGGGACATGTTATATACGTGGTACTGCAGGGAGTAGAAGAAATAAAAAGTCAAGGGGGATGAATGCGGGTGACTGAAGCTTGAATGAGTTCACCTGAGCTGAAGAAGAATCAGTTAAACAGACACAAACTCACCTGACGTTTGTCCCCTCAACTTCCAACACCAGTGAGTGGATGTCATTGTCTGTGATTCTCTTGATATGCCCATTCCTCACCTAAGGACACACAGAAATATTGTTTTTCTTAAGGTTTATACAAAGAAATCAAGCTATATCTCACTGATAAAGGAGCGCTGTCCCCATCATTAAACGTCAAAGACATAATCAATGATGAAATCTATTATGCAGATAGATTTGTATTGGTGTATATGGTGTTTTTTAGCAGTACAAACATGCCAAAGATATGTTTGAGGTCATTTAGAAACAGTGTGTCACTGCGATATAGTCAGCCACCTGAGACAACTGATGAGTTTATTTTTTGACTGCAAATTGTCCTACAAATGACTATCAGCTGATCATATTTGTAATCTTTAACATAACAATATTAGTATTGGCCTATATAGAATATATATAGAATCTACTGTATATGGAATATAGCCAAACATTTTACATCTTGTTGTCTTGTTGGTGTTAATGTGCCTCACACTTCTGACAAACATTGTTGTCCTCCAACTGTTACTAATGTGTACCTGTTGCTTGGCAACCGCGCATTTCGGCCCACCGTGTATCCTTCTATAGCTAGCTAGTTAACGCTAACGTTATATTTAAGAATCAGTGAAAACTCGGTGCTTTCTAAATTGAAAAGGCAAGATTAATGTTAATACACATTTCCGTAGTCTATCATCGCCACAAGTCCCCTATATTCCATCCAGATCAATACTGGCGCTTTGATCACTACCGTAACCTGTGTTTAGTTTCAAAATATCAACAACAACAGGAAATGGTAAAGTAAAGTGGGAAGAGAGCTGGCGTAATGTCATTTAATACCTTAATCAGGGAGTTTACCGTACTTTATTCTTTGCTTGAGCAGATTAACCCCACTTATCAAATTAACAATGTAATAGTCGCCTATTTAACGTTAACTAACACAAGCTCAAGCAGCTGTTTGAACACTGCATCCAAAACACACTTCACCAGACATGAGTTTCAATATCATCCGTTTTAATGTTAAGCCAGACACATCAGACACATAACGCTAGATAGCTTTAGCACGGCTAGCTAAGGAAGCTACATTGGGTTCATAGCATTCATTCTGAATCGCTGCTCACCTTTTTATCCCATATCTGAAGTGGTTTGCTGCCAATGCTGTATAAAATGGACAAGAATCCGCTTTGAAACGTGTTTTTAAACATATTCTCTAGCTTAGTCCACAGTTGTTAGCACGTGTTTACGTCTTCCAACTAAAACTGTTGCTAGCTAACAAACGTTAGCTACGTTTGTTTACAGATTTGGTTTCCGTTCCCAACGCTACCTGTTCCGTGTGGTACAAAATAACCAGTTCCGCTGGCGGAAATTAAAACGTTTCGGTTAAATAAAAATCAGACTTCTCGTGAACTGTAGCTAACTAGCTAATATCCCCACACGTCCTTACTTAGAACCATGGATGTTTTAAGAGAAATGTCGTCACCCCTTCATTATTTTGGTGTTGCTAGGGAATAGAAGCTTTTGACGTTGTTCACGTCGGTTCTTAAATGGTGACGCATCTCGCTCGCCATGGCAACAGAAAGCCTGACCAATGCATTATGAGTGTTTTGGCTAATGGTTTTCTATATTTAACATAAACTATATTAATATTAGGTTATTGTTAATTTAACTTACATCTTTCATATGAGGGCAAACGAGGCAAGGCTCGGTGGTATGGACTAAATGAATCCCAAAAATTACTATTTATAAGCTATGTTCACATTTGTTTAGCTAGCTATATTATCATGAAAGGTAAAAGTACTACAAATTTCAAATAATCAAGTGATTGTTGATCTAATTTCCAAAATAGCATCGAAGTTGTTTCAGATGTAATTTTGTGAAATATAATTGCATGTCACAGTAACTTAATTTAACTTTTTATTTATTTCAATATTGAATTATTGTCTAGCAAAAAGCTTTACAAAAAAACAAGTTTTATATAGACTTTAATATTCTTTAAATATTTAAGCTATTAGCTTCATTTTTCCTAGATTAAGATGCTCTACAACAACTACACCACAAATCTCTGCTTCATTTGGGCAGGTCTTTAAATGCATATCTGCTCATTGTCAGTATAGTCATAATTCTGCACTGCAATTAGTACTGCATTTCCATAACGTTGTGGACACAAAGACTTGAAAATAATTGTCAAAACCGTTGCAGCAGAAGCAGAAATATCCTGACTTTTCCTCCCATCCCTAGTTTGGATGCTACGCTTAGCATAATGCAATTTATTTTTATTTGACCCTTTCTGGCTGGTTAAGGCTCACAACTTTCAAACTCTATCCAAGCAAAGACAATCAAGCAATGTTACTTTAGACATTTTCTCAGACTCTAGAAAGCTGTTTCAGACCCACAGAAGGCATTTGTTGTGCACTAGTAAATTGACTTAGAGGTTAAATTGTTGGAGTGCCCCTTTAATTAAAAATTACAACAAAGTAACAGTCTCTAGAAATAGACTTCCCACATACAACTATATGTCAGCACTCCTTTCACCCACTAAATCCCCCTAAAGTGTCAAGTAGGACATCCTTCCTCTCGGTCTCCAGCACTGTAAACAAGCCGGACAGGGATAGATACGACAATGTTTTCAAATATTTGAACAAGCCAAGAAATATTCAATCAAACATTAGCCAGGACCTTCGCAAAATGACATCACCAGAAATGCAATATAAATCAAAAGTCCCTTATTAGTTTCATTTGAAGTGAAGATGAATTCCTGCACTGGCATTTGGGCCAGGTATGTGCTGCAGTCTGTTTGACAGTTTGACATGTACTGTACACAGCTGCACACATGCACCTGGATGTACACAAACACACGCGCATGCACACGCATGCACACACACACACACACACACACACACACACACACACACACACACACACACACACACACACACACACACACTCTCTCTCTCTCTCTCTCTCTCTCTCTCTCTCTGGAGTGGTGGCCATTGTTTATGTCACTCTGGTTTATAAGGTGCTGCTTCACTCCAAATAGTATATCTCTGTTAAAATAAATATAAAATACGTCCTCTCCATCTCCAACTCTATCCATCCATCTCTCTCTCTCTCTCTCTCTCTCTCTCTCTACATGTGCTCTTTCTTTCTCTTTCTCTTTCTCCCCCCTCTCTTCTCTAATTGAGTCAGGTATTTATACAGAGACTAAAAGAGTTGGGGAAGGACTTTTTCCCTTTTAGACCCTTTCAGTAGGGGACCACCCCGGAGACAGCTTTAAATAAACTTGAAATTGAAAACCTACTTGAGTAAAATAGTCCATTCCGGTCTCTCCTTCCTTTTGTCTTACAAAGACAAGATGCTGTTTCTGTGTCTTTATTTTTGCACATTTCTCCTGTCTCTAGTCACTAAATCAACTGTTATTTCACATCCTGTTATTCCCAATCCAATCATCAGTTGTCTTCATTAACCTATACTATACAAGCCTATCTACCTACACCTTGACTTTCTGACAGTTTCTTATCTGCCTTTTTGGACATCTATCTATCTATCTATCTATCTATCTATCTATCTATCTATCTATCTATCTATCTATCTATCTATCTATCTATCTATCAAGAAGGGAGGAAAGGAGAGATGGATGGAGAGAAAAGTAAGGTTAATACAGTAAAATATGGGGAAGAGAGCGGGAGAGGTGGAAGAAGATGAGGATAGAAGGAAGCTACCAGAGAGGAAGACTATTCTATACTGTACTGTATTCTAATTTGAAAGAGTAAGAGATGAGGAGGAGGTCCAGCTTTCTCATTGTACACTCTGTTCTGCTGGAGGAATTGTCCTGTACAGAGGTGTTCACATCTCTCTACTCATTCTATTCTGTCTACTAACCGGCTACAGAAAGAATAAAGAACACGGTAAGAAAGAAAAAGTAGAAGACTTTCAGCAACTCGGTAGTTTTATCATAAGGATATCAACATCAAAACAAAATAAATTGCGGGTTGATCTACTGGAAGAAGGCCTTTTCACTCTTTCTTTGACTTCACAAGGTAGGCTATGATTCAGAAACATATTTTATAACCTGTTTAGTGATCGTTTGACCTTTGTTTTTTTCTTATTTTCTTCAGACAAAAAACGAGATTTAAAATGCTGCATTTTAGCAAATTTTACACAAGGGACTGGATGCATTAAACCTAAGGGTTGCTCTGTAATAATATTTGAATTTGAAGCGACATATTTACAATACTTTGCCAACACCATTTAATCACAGATGTGCTTCTCTCACCTATGTTACATGCAGCTCATTGGTTTTTGATGGGACATTATGTGAAAACAGGAGCTTTCATTCATTAAAGATTACATTAAGTCAATTTTACCGTTCTGTCAAAAATTGTTGGGATTTACTGATTTAAGGTTTAGGTTAAAACAAGCTTTGGACATTTGATAGTTGCTTTTCTATGATCCAATCTTAGTACTTAAATGTGCTGGGTGCTGGATAACAATAATCTGCACAAATCTTTTATTGTACTGTATATGGACATGCCATGTCAAAGAAATGGCTGAATCAGGAACCAGAAAGCAGCATGTAGGACATGTTTTATCCAACTGTCTATATGATGATGAAGAGTGGAAAGACCATCCTTGGCAGGACGTGTCAACAGATAGGAGCTCATCCGTCTCTGGTATTTATAAGGAAAGGAAAGACATTTGTTAAGGGTCTGTAAAAAAAAAATTAAAAAGACTTGTAACAATAAGTCACAGAACTGTGATTTAGGGAGAATCCATTTGGTGATCTGCCTTGTTTTTGGAGAAGAAAGAATTTACCAAGTCCAGATTAAAAGAGGGGTAAAAGCATTCACTCAGGTGTCAATCTGGTGAAATTTCATTCAAATCCGTCAAATGCTTTTCCTCATTTAAAGTAATTTACATTTGTTGAAATACTTATTTTATAGTGCTTATATTTACTATAGTAACTTAGATTTAAGTGATCATTGCTCTGGTAGTCATACATGTTTTAAGGGTTAGCTGCTCATAATCATAATTTATAATTGAATATCCAAAACATGCTAACACAACTTGACTGTGACAGGAACAGAGATGTTAAAAGCACTGTGTACTGCGTGTTTGATGAACTGTCTCTCCATTTCTGTCTAATATATATTTATATGTAAGAGCTGAACACACGGAAATGTGCGGAAATCTTCTGCAGCTATGACAAGGATAGAAAGCCAAGATGATCAAACTACTGTATGAGCATTAAAGTTCATTCTCGTTTCACAAATCAATCACTCCAACTGCTGATGAAGACCATGTAATAAAGCTATTGCGTTGTGATGGCTTTGTCAAACTATTGTACAACTTATTTGGATCTTGAAAGTTACAGAACAAATTTACTGACACATTACAACTGTCTTTATTAGTAGCTTTTATCTTACCTACATGTACATACTCAAAGTCAAACCAGAATTTCTTTCAAATTCTTGGTCTATTTTTAGCTTAATGTATAGTTGAAACTGAACAGCATCTGCACTTTAAACAGGATGTGTCACATTCATCAAATTTATGAGACCAATGTATATCTCGTGTTCAACACAACATCTGTCAGCAGTGTGTTAAATAGCAGCACACACACTGACATGGTTCATATTAATACTGTGCTTAAAGTAACGCACAAGGTCACGTACTTAACTTTGTTGAAAGTGTCACATCCTTTTAGAGCGCATATGAAGATGGATTTAGTCATCACTACAGTACGAGACAATGTTGTTTATAAAATGAGGATTTCCAAAGTCTCTCTCTCTGGATTAACTTCTGCTGATGTTGACCACTTTTCATCCCCTTTCATTACTCTTTCTTTTAGTTTTTAGTATGTGTGTGTCTGCTCACCAAGATGGAATATGTTGAGTTATTTAAGCCAAATGGCGCACATTGCATCACTTTAGACCTGAGCTGTTTAAGTCTATTTATAATAAAATATCTACAGCTGACTCCAGGGTATAGGGTTGAGGCATCTGTCTCCTATAAACATTATGGGAGTTCCTGTCATTAGTTAAAATCCCTGCTGGGAGATGGCTAAAAGTAGACAGCAATAGCACAAGTTTGGAAAGATGCTTTTAGCATTTAAACATCAAACAAATTAGTCTGGGAGAATATTCAAGTTTATGTTTTCACTATGACAAAGACACAAATGAAAACAAAAGTCATGTAATTGCTTCAATGAAAGAAGAAAGCTAATAGTGACATCATTGGACTTCAACTCAGCAAACACAACACAAAACTGCCCTGTATGCAGATGATGTATTACTATTCTTACAGAACCCTCATTTTATTGTTTCAGACTAATATCTTTTTTTTTTTGTCCTGTCTTTTCTTCACGTCTCCCACCACTCAGACACCAGCCTGCCATTTATTCATCCTTTTCAACCAATGGAGAGCCTTCTCACCAACATCAGCTCCACCTCCGAGCCCCTCTTGCCCCTCTTGCCCCTCTTGACCCCTGACCCAACTAACTGCAGCTCCTGGGACCAGCAGTGGGGAGCACCATACCTGCATAGGTTAGCTCACCTGGATGTGCAGCTGTACCAAGACTTCTACGCTGTGTGGGTCTCTCTCATGGTAAGACAAGATACCAGTTAGTAGTAGGAGAAGGGATCATGTCCACTTTTCCACTCAAGCATTAAATGTAAAGTAAGCATTTAATGATTATCATTACTGATAAAGATACAATGTAATATAAAACCTATCATTTAAAGCTACAGTGCGTAGTTTCTGCCACCCCTATGAGGAATTCTAAGTAGTGACAACAAAACTATCGGCGCGTCCACATGATACAAACCTTACGTGACCGCGCAACGCCCCCACGCCCCCTTGACACAGTTGCTTGTAGCCAAGGAGGACACGGAGGATTAAAAAAACATGATGGACTCTTCAGAAGAGGTAATTATCTTCACCAGAGTTTCTGCACGGGAAAGTCACTGGACGCCACAATCTTCTGAACATAGCTGTACTGAGAAATACAGAGAGAGTTGTGTGGAGCTGATAGTCTTAATTAGCTTTGTAGCAGCTCATTTGGCAATGGCTTGAATGTAACGGACATTCATAAATATCAAAACGTTACGCACTAAAGCTTTAAAAGATGTATGGCAGTAAACTAGATTTTTGTCAAAATACGTTAGCAAAAAAAAGACAATTAATAAGAATTAAAAAAAAAACTGAGTGTGTGAGTGAGTGACTATAATATGACTTTATATTGGTTAGAAGTACAGCCGCCCTGCCTACTTGGACTCAGTTTGACCATTCAACCAAAGAGAAACATCCACAGTTGTATTCCTCCCTGCTGCAGGTGTGTAACTGTCTGATGCTGGTGGTCGGTGTGGTCCTCAACAGCCTGGCTCTCTATGTCTTCTGTGGGGCGTCCACCCACTCCTCAGCCTCTGTGGTTTACACCATAAACCTTGCTGTAGCTGACCTGCTAGTGGCGCTGTCGTTGTCAGCGCGCATCGCTCTGTACCACAGTGGAGGGAGCTGTGTTGCTTGCTCCTATGTTCACACCTTCAGCTACTTTGTCAACATGTATTGTAGTATACTGTTTCTGACCAGGTGGGTGGGTCACTCCTTCATTTAACATTTAAAATGAAAACACACTATCAGCAAAAACCTTTTTACATCTACTTTCCTTTGTGACTCCCCCCTTTCACCACTACTTTTTTCAGTATCTGTATAGATCGATACCTCGCTGTCGTCCACGTGTCCAGTACTCTCCATCGATGCAGGAACCCAGGAACAGCCAGGTGTGTCAGCGCCATAGTTTGGTTCATTGCAATTGTGGTCACCTACTCCTTCCAGGTGAAGACACATGCACTACAAACACAACACAAACAAATAAATACATAGATAGATCTTCAAACTATAGTCTAAACAGAATAGATTTCTGTTGTTTAAGCCTCTTATCTATCTAGTCTTTTCTCCCATCCGCTTTTGCCATGCAGACAACATGTTTGCTGATGAAGACACGCTGTCTGTAGTTGCTGCACCTTATTACAAAGGCTAGACCTATGATAATCTTTGGGTCAGCTTACCCGCTGAGGTGCTGTTTTCTCAGGGTCCAGAATTACATATAACTTCTATACATTTTCTGTTGATAACATTTGAACATTTGTAAGTGCCACTTACTTTGTTATCTAAACAGATAGACATGCCAACTTCACATTTATTCAGTCTCTAATAATCCAAACAAAACGTTTTTTGTGTCACTGGAAATGCACACTGCATCACTTGAGCTAAGTGTTTTTCCAAGGAAAGGCCCTTTTCAGAGGAATTTGGTACGATTGGCAGACCCTAAACCTTTCAAGGCTTTAGCAGTAAAAACTTGTCCCTATGACGTAAAACATTTCATAGAGTTAAAGTAACTGCAGCAATTCAGCCCACTAAATGGTTCACCATGTGTTTGTGAAGATTTGAATTGCCTAGGGCAGTGGTTCCCAACCTGTGGGTTGTTACCCCACAAAGGGCCCCAATATAAATCTAAAGGGGTCACAAGAGGATTCAAGTAAGTAAGTAAGAAAGAAAGAAAGAAATGTGCCTGTTACAGAAAACTAAGCTTTTTTTTTTTAACTTTCTCTAATTTTTGCTTTTTTTCTTGTGAAATATCTCTTCAGGCTTTTAAAGAGCCTTCAAAATAAACAAATCACAAAAAATTTAAATCACTTACTACAATAGCCTACATGCGAGGATAAAGGAAAATCTCAGACAGGCAAACTCAGTATGCTCTTTATCAATTTCTTTTTGAAACTCACTTTTATTTTATGGCTCATTTGTTGTAATTATTCAAAATGTTATCTTGTTTTATATTTTATTTACTTTAATTATTTGTTTGTACTGTAAAACACTTTGTAACTTTGTTTTGAAAGGCATACTATATAAAACATATTATTATTATGAACTCATATCCACAATGAGGCCACAACCGGTGGTGAGGGTTTTACATTGTATGGGGTCACAAAGAAAAAAACGTTGGGAGCCACTGGGCAGTGGGCACTTGTGAAAATGTTGAGTATTATTACTTTGAAGCGGAAAGAGCGCTTTAAGACTCTTGTCTGCTTTCTACAGACCACAGCGTTGGAGTTCAGCTCCTCCTGTGTGCTCCTCCCTGCCCTCTTCTACCTCACCATTCTGGAGTTCCTGCTTCCCCTGCTGGCCGTGGCGGGCTTCACTCTGCGCGTCGCCTGCTTTCTCTCCTCCAGCCACGGCCTGATGCCCCAGCAAAGCAGGGCGAGGAGGGCGCGTGCTGTCAGACTTCTGGCCACCGTCCTGGTGGTCTTCACTATCTGCTTCACGCCATTCCACGTCCGGCAGGTGCTGGTTTATTTCCGTGTCAAAATCGGAGGGGAGGTGCTAGGGCAGGGGGCGGGGCATGTACTCGCCTATCACATCACAGTTACTCTGAGCAGCCTGAACAGCTGCCTGGATCCAGTGGTTTACTGCTTTGTGACGGACAGCTTCAAGAGAGTGTGGAGAACGAGGAGGAGGGGCGCGAGGGAGGGGGACGGGGAGGCGGGTCACACAAGTGGGTTAGAAGGGGAGAGGAACTCTGTGAATAAATATTCAGGTACGGCAATGGCGATAGCTCACAGCGTGGCCACATTTACCCTCACAAGCTCTCCCCTCTCTGCTGCCAACATGGAACAGTCCTCTTAAAGACAAGTGACCCCCTCGACACCGGTGAGTGGAACAGTCCAGAGGGAAAGACTCACGAGAGTGATGGATAAGCAGATACCGAGAGAGATTTGGAGGTTGAAAAAAAAATTGGAATTTACAAAGAAAGACGTCAAATAAAATTCTCTTTTAGTTTAAGAAAACATTACTGCAGTGGCTGCCTCTCTCCGTCCGTCCCTTTATGTCTCCATGTGTTCGTCTTTTCGTCTCCCTGACCTTGCTTGGATGTTGTCCTGAGACTGGTGAGAACAAATACTGGACCACAAAGGGAAGGTTTTGATGTGAAACCGATGAGCTTGTACTGTTGGAGGAAACGCATGCTTTATTAAATTATGATGTTGAAAACAGAAAGAAATGTCCTTGAGACATTTTGAAAAAAATATTGAAAGAGTGGATTATTATGAAGCTATTAGAATGTGTACAGAGTTGAAATTTGGTGTCAGGCCACTATATGAAAAATACACTTGTAAAATCGAATGCAATCCTATACACCAGCTCCGCCGTACATTCTTACTAAGACAATAATGTTTTGATTGACGCTGTCAGGTATTAAAGGTGCTCTAAGTGATGTCACGCATTTTTTAGGCTACCACATTTTTTGTCACATAGAGCAAACATCTCCTCACTATCCGCTAGCTGCCTGTCCCCTGAAAACACTGGACTAAAAAAAAAAAAACGCGTTCTCTGTAGACAGCCCAGGCTCCACCAACGGCAACAAAAACAAACTGCGCCAACCTGCACCACCAAACATAACGAACATCTTCCAGCCAATAACCGACAAGAAGGATTTAGTGGTGGGGGTTGGGTGGGTTAGTGCGCGGAAGGGAGGGGACAGGATGAGGAGGAGGGAGGGGCGAGCTAGCCTCGAACGTCAACAAGAAGTGACATCACCCAACATCGCTTAGAGCACTTTTAATTCTCCTAAATGTTTATTATTGAGCTTGTAGTTAGCAGTGAACTGGACTAAACTATACTGAAAGGTGTTTCTAATGTTTTGTCATTTACAAAGTGGGGGGAAGAATATTTGAAACGCATTTCAATATAATGCTTTCCAGTACAACACCACCACTAAATACTAGGTAAGGTTTTGCCTCATGTAATGTTCTTTCTTTGTCTAAAGTTCAACTTTTTTGTTAAATAATTTAGGACACATTCACTGTAATTAAAGCCACGTAAGCCATGTAGCTATAAGACTCCAACAGGGACCTTCGTTGCATGTTATACTCCTGTCTGTCTTACTACGTTTCCTGTCTGGATCTTTACTGTAACCTGACCAATAAAGGCAACATACAAATGCAAAAGTGGTATTTAGTTTCAACCAAGTAATGTGGCCATATTATAACCTTTTAAATGGAAACACTCTATTGTGTGCTGTCCTATACCCTTTCCGTCGCTATGTTTGATCAGTGTTGCTATGTAAAGCCAAAAAACATTCCGAAATAATAACGTCAGCGACATTAGAATGACAGAATGACAGAATGAAAGAGTTGGAGAGCAAAACAATGGGACAGAGTCTTGAGTCTACACATTAAATAAGCTAGCAGCAAAGTTCACTTCAGAGGTATAAACACTTGTAACAGTTAGTCACTCAAGTACGCAGTGAAGCTCTCTTTGTTTATCGTTTTATAAGTGTCTAAATGGAGGGGTGTCGTCAGCGTCACACAAAACTTACATCTCTAAAACACTGACGTTGAAGGCAATTATGAAAAACAAACCCACTAATTGAGTTCAAAATGTTCCATTTTTCATGTTCCAGAAAAAATATTTCTGACATTTTAGTGGACATGATCACTGCTGCGGCTCGTAAAACATCTCGGCGAGATAGTCAAGTAGGTAATGTAGATGCTATGTGTGTTTTAGAAAGTTTTGTTATTTTTTTCATGTACGTACATTTGGGAGCACTGGACTCAGTCAGAGAACTAAAAACCAACACAATACCTACACAGACCTCAGTGTTCACTAAATGTGGCCATTAAAGGGATGAATTGAATGTATTTACTGTCAACTACAGCCTTGACACCATTGCATGTTCTTGGCTTTTCTTACTTATTTATTCTTTTTATTCTCATTTTTTGTTTATGTTTTAACCATATTCTCTGATTTTTGACTATTGGATGATTTGTTAAATCCAAAGTTCTTTTTTCATTTTAAAATAAATAAATAAATGAAACCTTATTATTTGCAGTAGTACAATTAGAATAGTTTCAGCAGATTAATGCTTCTCTTCCAATATTTATTAGCAATTAAGACACAATCTTTTGCTGCTGTTGCATTCAGTGTCACACTGTTTCAAATGTGTGTGTGTTTTTTACTGTGAAGCATAATATCCAAAGATAACAAAACATGGTATTGCCATGCTTCTTTTCCATATAAACAAACATGTAAAAAGAACATAAGAGGTAAACACAATTTAAAGAATGGTAATATCAACAACAATACTATTAATTGACATCAAGTGTCACTCTCTTACATTAAACTATGCATGTTTACATAAACAGCCAATATATTTTAGCAAATAATTTCGTGTAACAGAAAGATTGTACAAATCAGCTCGAACAGATCTACAGCTAGAGGACAGAGTCTCAACACAGCAGAGTCTTACCCAGGTATTTTGTAACAGAAATGAAATGAAATCCAAAATATACCTCTTAAGAATTTGATATTTTTAAAAAACATTTCCAAGGCACGTGTAGCTGCTGCTCAGTTAAATATAAGAAAGTTGATCTGCGCAATTTGTGTGTGCTGTTTTTTAAAATCTTTCAGGATACAATCCAAACAGCAAACAAAATGGAATTGAAAACCTTGACAGATATTGTCTTCTACTCCAGAAAAACTCCAAAAGTGACAAATTATTGATTTATTAGCTTTAGCTGTAGTCTAAACTAAACTAAGATGTGGTAAATATAATAGGGTTCACTCTGAAAACGTTTTTATTGATTACATATTAGAGAAGATCTGTTCAGTCTCATATGTGTCAGTCACAGCAGCAATATGAGTCATTATATTGAGTGGAATTTCCCTTTAATCCCTCTAGAGGGACAGCAGGTCATTACAGTTCACTTCACGTAATGTTCTGGCCTTGTAACTTTAGTCACATGACAAGCACACGCAACACACACACACACACACACATACACACACACACACACACACACACACACACGTTTCAGGTTCCTTCTCTTGTTTCTCTGTGACCCCGAGAGAGAAATCTGAATCTGCAGAAACAAAGTGTTCCAATCTTCCTCTCCTCTCTCTCAGCAGTCTGACCACACGGCATCATGGGAAACCAGTCGGCTGCTTTGGGGTTGCTGAGCGAAGATGTTTTTGCCCTGGAAAAAAAGTTGAAGTTGTCCTGAAACTGCAGACGAGCAGGTTACTTCACCAGCAGTCACGTTACATGATGACATGTGACACTCAAACTCTCCATAGATATGAAATACTTTATTACTTTATTACCCCTGCAGTGCTGAAAACCTCACAGCAAACTATTTAATGTATTTTTAATGACGACCCTGTGAGGTCCGTTTTAAACCATTATTCCTAATTTGTAATTATTACTAAATTAAGGTTTTTAATATATTTTTTCTTGTGCCTGAATGTGTTTTGTTTCTGTTACCAGTATTTCATAAGAGCTCAATTAAATGAAAAGTTCCTAACATGCAATCAGAGTGAAACTGACTGGGTAAAATCAATGGAATTAAAAGTCTGCAATGAGAGAGAAATTTCCAATTCTGATCATTCACTGGTAATGAGTTTAGAACATTTCTGTGAACAGAATCTCCATCCTTCTGAACATCTGCATCCCCTCATACTAAATGTACATTTAATCAACTATAAAGAAATTGCAAATTGCTCAGAATAAGGCCGCACGGCGTTTACTACGGTGCCCATTCAGATCTAGCGTTGCTTGGTCTGACTATCAGTGATCAATGTCATAATCTCATCTCTACATTCTGTGAATAATT
Source organism: Gymnocephalus cernua (assembly GCA_023631565.1). Taxonomy (NCBI): domain Eukaryota; kingdom Metazoa; phylum Chordata; class Actinopteri; order Perciformes; family Percidae; genus Gymnocephalus; species Gymnocephalus cernua. The sequence goes on from CM042438.1 coordinate 13,278,103, forward strand.
TAAACTAGGTCCTGTGTTGTGTTGAGTTGAATGTTATGTCTTATTTTGGTTGTTTTTCTTTCAATTATGTATTGAATGTTGTTTTGTTTGGTGGTTGTTTTTAATGTAATTATGCACGGCAATGTATAGCTGCACAAGTTTTGGGTGGACTCCAGGAAGAATAGCTGTGGCTACGGACCCAGCTGATGGAGATCCCAATAAATCAAAATCAAATCAAGTCCCTTCTTGTTCTTACACGTTTTAAAATGTTAAATAATGAAAGGAGCCATTGTTGGTTTAATTCTGAACAGATTTTAAAGGTGCGTTCCATACAGTGTTCATCCAGAGTCCTACATATGAAGGCTCAAGCATATTTACAGAACATAGAGATATATACAGTCTTTATATAGAAAACAAAACTAACAAAAATAATCATCTTTTTTATAGCAGCAAAAAAAAAGAACTAAAAGAGAAATATGTATATTTACATCTTTTTTCAAATAACAAGGCATATTATATATAGTACACTGCACATACTTGCTTTCCCATTCTTTAAGTATTCTTCTTGATTTAATCTCTGTGAGGATCTAAGTATATATATATATATATATATATATATATATATATATATATATATATATATATATATATATATATATATATATATATATATACGCATCTCTCTCCTCCATCATTAACAGTTTACCAGAGGCAGAGCCACACACATACACACACGCTGAGTATGGCCAGGTTGGACTAACTGCATGGCTGCCACGCTGCTGCCACTGACAGCTGCTGGCTTGGAACACGAAACAGCATCGCCACGACGCCACATTCATTCAATGATCAGGACGGTGGAGCCAACATGACTGCCACTGAAAAAGTGCAAAGGTCAGACTCTCATGTGTGGCTCTGCCTTCAAATTTGAAACAGATACTAAAAACTAAAAACATTTTCTAGCCGAGTTAAAACACCAGAACAGATACAACGACTCGTATTTAACCTTCGGTATTGCAGCTATCGATTCCAGAGTTGTAAGTGTAAACCAGGTGAAGCAAAGAACAAGAAGCCAAAACAAACACTGACATTTTTAACACACTCTTGCAGTACATGACGACTGCTCACGCGCACAGACACGCATGCATGCACGCACGCACACGCGCACGCACAAACACACACACAATCCACACACACAATCCAGTCCGCTCCTCTAACATCTCCCGTGACAGCAAATAGAACAGCTTTAATGTACTCTTTTGGAAACTAAGTGAAAAGTGTTCTAGACAAGAAAGTTAAAAATAAATAAATATCAACAGTTTTGTCTTCCTTTTTGCAAAACACTTCGTTTTTGTTTTTTCTTAATTTATTATGTGCAAGTTCTGTGCAATGTCTGGCTTGTTGAACAGCAAAACAAACATGATTTCAGCTTAAACCACTTCACATTCATTGACTTTGTTTGAAACATTTAAGTCACAAGATGGAATCAAAGATAAGAACTCAATCTCCCAGCAGACCATGCTCCTGTCTGAACATTCCAGAGTCTGCTGTAAATAAAAGGCTTGGGAAAAAACAAAATCAAAGACTTTGTTGCATTGGAACAGAAACACTCAAGTTGCACTTCAAGTATTTGAGGGCTGGAGTTTCTCGTCTACACTTTTAACAAAGGGTGTTGCTCGGGACGACACGCATCTCATCTTTCATCCACATGCATGTTGTGTTGAAAAGAAACGAGATGTATGGCGTCTGAAACTTTACTCATAAAACGTACAAAAAGTTTAGAAAGTCACATGCCTGTTGAATGTGTACTGACCCAGACCAAGCACAACGCTTTAGCTTAGAGAGTACGTGTTGGTTTTTCTTCACACATTTAAGTTTAAACGAAAAGACATAAACAAACATCCAGCCATGCATTAGAAAATACATCCCTGACCTATTAGGACAATAAAGAATGGAGCTCGAGTGATTTGTACAAAGTCCTACTTTGGTGTTCCACACATGCATATTGCTGTTGTTACATGCAAACCTCCAAAATCCAAAGTTTTTTTTTTATATATATCTTCATGTTTATCATTGAACTGAAGTTGTGTGTCCTTTAGTTAATCCAGAATATTGTATTGCCCCAGTGGTTACAGAAGCCATTCAAATCTCTGGCATCTGTACCTCCTCGTCTTTCGTCATTGCTGCTTTTTTTTGTCCCAGCACCACAGTCAGAGCAGGATTCAATCCAGGAAGCAAAATACGCTCTCTCTCTCTCTCTCTCTCTCTCTAGTCTGCTCTGAGACTGACTGAATGTACCTGAAATTATGGAAGGAATCTACTCTGTTAGAAACAAGGTAAACTCTGCACCAACTCGCAACCAAATAATTACAACAACCACATCCTCAGTGAGTGAATTCTCTTCTAAAACGAAAAGTAAGTTTCTCTGTTAAATGCTCTAATACACACTAGAATAAAATGCAGTTTACATTTTGATTCAGATGCAGAGAAAAAACACCCGGATTTCACCACCACAAAAAACCCTGATCTGCCTGCACAACCCTCACACACAGTCCTCTCCCCCAGCTGATTAACAGAGGCCCTTATTGCAACAAAAGATCTGATTTGTCAGAAAACAAAAGACACAAGAACATCTTATCAATCAATATTTCTTTCTTACTACAGTACAAGTTTGTTTGTTTTTCAAACGTCAAGCATTGTCAGCTATTGAAACATTCCAAGATTCAGTATTAATAAAAGTTTAGCTTTAATTTATAGAACTTGCATGTGTTTTAATGAAATGCACATGTGATGAGTCCATTTGTCTCGTCACTGTGTAGAAATGTTAAACTGGGTTAAAGTAAAGCTAACGTCAACAATTTTACTTCCTCATCCACCGTCACGCTTGCTGCCGCTTGCCCTCATGAAACAGCAGAGGCAGCATGGAGCATCGCCCATCGCTCACAACACTTTAATTAAACTAACTTAAGCTGTTCGGTCCAAGAAATAATATATTCTGGTCAGCTCGCTGCCTTTTTTTTGTAATTCAGTAAATTATTCTCGCGATTTGTTTTTTGTTTTTTAGGAGGCAAAGTTGGTCGACGACCAGTAAAGTTGTAGTTTTCAAGACGTGCAATTTCAATTAACTCAATAAATCTGTCCTGCAAGGACTCTCTCTTTTTTTGGATCAAGTTAAGACATGCATGTTGCAAATTTGTAACAATTCAAACTATGCTTTAGTTTAAACATTTAAAAGAATGGTTTGGCATTTTTGGAAATATGCAGACGAAAAGATCAATATCACTTCCATGTCTGTGTGCCGAATATTTTTATAACTTTTTTTTAAAGTGAAAACATTTCCCCAGCCCTTCTTTCATCCCTGTATCTTCTTCTATGTCCATTCAGCGTAAAACACACAGATGTAATGAGCATCTAAAATACTATATTATACTTATATTTGGCCCAGTACAGTGGAACCAAGACACTTAAACCAGGAGCGTAAATCCTCCACTAAGACTCAAGCAACAAGCCTAAACTATAGGCTACTAGTTCTCAACACAAGAAGAATTTATTTTGCCTCTCTAATATTATATATTTTTCTTTCAATATATCTAGCATCCACTGTAATACTCCTGTGTCCCATTGCAGACTCTTGACGGTTACTGGTAGAGTTGCTGGATCCACTGGAAGCCCCGACCTGCTGGTGACCTAAGACGCATGAATCCCAACTCCCAACTCTAAAAACAAGGCTTTTCAAACTTAATGCTATTTAACACTCTTTCAAACAATGGCTTAGCTAATGTGCAGTTAGTGACTAATATTGTACTAACAGCATTTTCGAAAAAAATAAAATATAAAAAATAAGCAAGAAAGTAGAGAAAGAGAAAACTCCACATCTCTCTTCTCTAGTGTTTGGTTTGTCTCTTCTCTGCTCCTCTTACATGCAGCATGTAGGTTAGCCTAGATTATTTTAAACACGCATAGGCATCATTCTGGGCCCTCAATAAATCATGAAAATAATATTTGGGATTGTAATGCCCTGTATACTGCACATATTGCATCTGTGCTTCTTTCCTGGAATTTCCCTCAATACACATCTGTATTCTTGACCCTCAATATACAGGCAACTCCTGAGCAGAGCCCATTGTCAACGTTGCCCTGGAGCAATGGCTAAATGAAAGACTTCAGCACTCCTGCTATTGGGAGGAGGGCAAAAAAAAAATAAAAAAAAAATAACTCACTTGCAATCCATCTGGGGACTTAAGATCAATAATTTTCCCCCAGGAACCAGGCTTCGGGCTCTTAGTTTCAGAAAATGACACTTCCAAAAGTCTTCAAGTCTTAAAGCTACTGTCGCAGAGTGCTGTAAAATTCCCCCAAATCTGAGTGTGTGATTGGGTTTATTTTGGTGAAACGTCAGAAGACACACACACACTCTCATCGATCTCGTTTGCATCATCTTAGCAGAGATTCAAGCTGATTCTACAGCAAGGAAAAACTACTTTCAGCATTTTTGAATGATTGCAGCTTCGAGGACTAATGTTCATGTGTTCATTTGATTGCGTTACCCCAGATGAAGAGGTGTGTGTGTGTGTGTGTGTGTGTGTGTGTGCGTGCATGCGTGAGTGCGTGCGCTAGTCCCCTGAAGATTCCTGTCCAGGTAGCTGCTCAGTAGCACCTCCTAGAGGCCCTGAGAGAGAGACAGAGACAACCTCTCCGTTAAACCTCGACCAATGGATTACTCACTTCTGGACGACCCGGATGGATCGGTCAAATGTCCGTGGGGGCTATGTGGAAGAAATTTCTATGATGGCTGAAAACAGCACTGGGACCTGAATGCTTTTTTTTTGTAGGGTAAGTTTGTCTGGTGTGACACTGGTCCCGTGTCAAATTAAGTTGTTTTCTTCAGCAAATCAATACACACCGAATCAGAAAAAGCCTGTCAAAGCAAGAACAGACACCTAGAGTAGACCAAGCGCACACCAACCGCCCTCCTCTCTCTTCTTTGTGTCTGTAAACTCCAGCACGACGACGATGGTGATATTCGTATACGTTTCCATCAGCAAACGTTTCAAAAGTGAAGTTAGTTGGTTCTGCAGCAACAAGTCTGTCGACTCGAGCCAACCAATCACAGAGCCGACTCATTCTCTGTGTAGCAGGAAGAGATGGTGGTGGTTGGCTGGCCCTTCTTGTTGAGTTTCAGGAAGCTGGGTTTTTCTGTCACCACTGTAACAGCCACTTCGTCGGTGTTGGGATTCTCCAGCTTTATCAAGGACCGTTTTGAAGCTTTGGCTGATTCCCCATCCCTGTCAATCATAGTACAAACCACTACTGTTAGGACTGTATTCTAGGCTTAAAGGAATAGTCTGACAATCTGGGAAATATGCTTATTCACTTTCTTGCCAAGAGCCAGAAGTTGGTTAGCTTAACTTAGCATTAATACTGGAAACAGCCAGGCTAACTGTTTCCCCATTTCCAGTCTTTGTGCTAAGCTAAGCTAACCAGCTGCTGGCTGTAGCGTCATGTTTACCATAAAGACATAAGAGTTGTGGTAGTCTTCTCATCTAACTCTTGGCATGAAAGTGAATATGTGTATTTCCTAAAATGTTAAACTATTCTATTAATCTCAGCAAAAGACTAGAACCAGGTGGTTTTCTCACCCGTTAGGAGTCGGGTAAATGACCAGGAAGAGGGCCGTCAAGAATCCGAGGAAGGAGCCCCCAGAGGCCACCATGGGAATGACACGGACACTGCCAACAGCCTCCACGACAGCACCCAGAGCGGAGGCCACCAAGATCTGACTGATGTACACCTGCAAAATAACCAATGATTATATAACAACACAGTCCTTTCTGTATACTACAGCATAGAAACTACGGCACAAAGACTTCATTAAGACAATATGAACACTCACCTGGCAGGATAAGATAGCACAATCTATGCCAAAGCCTCTCCGGGAGTTACCAGGACTGTGCCTGATGTACTGCAGGAGACGGAGACAGTAACAGTTAATGAAAGCTACATATTAGAAAAATATCTATCTATACATATTGGAAACATATTTATCTATCTACATATTAGAAATCTATCTATCTATCTATCTATCTATCTATCTAGTAATTCTGGGACTGTACACATTAACTAACATCATATCATCATCAAATTATGTCAGTACCTCTTTCATTTCGTGATACTGTCCCAGCAGAGCATAAGGACAGTAGGAGATACTCATGGAGATGATGCCCATGCTGCTGATCATCACCATGGAAACATACACATTAGGAAAGACTGCCATAACAGCAGTTCCTATGAAGGGGGAAAAAAATACTTAATAGCCGCTCACATTTATTTTTGTAATATTTTGTATCGTGATTCATACCTATGGCAAATGCAAGCGTTCCCAAGATGTAGATGACCTTAATGCTGAGGTCAAAATTGTCAAGGTACTTCTGAAGGATAGCTGGGAAATGTAGATGAGTTGATTTGGTTAGAAAAAAGTGCACTTTACAGCCAGAGATCTTGTTTTTTTGAAGACAGTTAGCAACCCAATGTGGAGGTGTGTATGCATGAACGTTTTTCCTTTGCTTTTTTTGAGTCTGGAGCTGCCGTAACAAGTGAATTTCCCCAGTGCGCAATCAATAAAGTTTCTCTTATCTTATGAGACAATGTGCATTCCTGTGTGCTTGTGTGTTACCTGAGCATGTGGCAGCAGTCATGGCATATATAACTAGTCCCCAACATCCCATCTGAACTCCTTTGTGATAATCCTCCAATAAAGTAGAGTTAACAGGAGCCTGAGAGAGACAAAAACAGGCTTAGTTTTTTAGTCAGCTGTGGATTAACTAAGGCAGAGACCAAGTTTAGTTCAGCTTGAACCAGCTTGACATGACACGTACACATATCAGAATAAGAGACAGTTGGAGCTGTTTTCTATTACTTTAGATTAGAGATTATGTAATGCAGCAGAGAACAAGTTTCCAGGTCAAATGATGATTAATCTCACTACATTTTGTATTGTCCTTCGTCTATTTCTGAAATTTTACATTTCCACCTTGGCTTGGACCAGCCATCACACCATTGAAGTAACTGAACTAAAAGGGAATGTAGGGATATATCCATCTATCTATATATACATATATATATATATTTATATATTCTCTGTGTGTGTTTAGCTGCTGCTTCACGTACAGTAGGATCTCCATGGTAGATGACTTGTCCCATGAAGTCAGTGAAGAAGACGGCCTCGGCAATAATGGAGAACCAGGTGAGCAGGTGACAGGCGCACAGGCGCAGCAGCTCCGGAGGCATCTTCAGCATGGAGAGCCACAGCAGCCGCACGGTGGTCTCAACCTGAAGACAGGACCAAGAAGAGACACTTAAGATGTTGGAAAGAAATGACGGGGCTAGGTTGTTGTCATGGTTACAGGTTAGTTAATTCCCCCTCACCTCTCCTTCTTCGCTCTCTGTATCCCCGCTGGAGGAGTTGGTGTTTCCGCTGCGGTGTCTGTTTCTCTGCCTGTGACTCCTCCTGTGTCTGGCCTCCACTTCGTACAGGTCGTTCATGCTGCGAGACGGCTTGATGAGATAAGCCGCATTGGCCCGGCGATAGCGGTAGCGGTGGCTCCCCACTCGACCGTAGTAGGAGAAGGTGTAGGACGGCTGGCGGTAGAAGACATGGCGGTGACGGGACTGCCGCATGGGGGCTCCAGTACTGGAAGCTGGAATAAGAGACAGATTACGGATTAACATTAGGTGACGGTTTACTTTTACAGGTTAGGAAACCATAATAGACTGAGGATAGGGGAAGACATCTCCCCATTGGTATTGTACATCTCTTCTACACCAGGCCCACTGGTATGGGATTGGAGTAACGTACACTCCTTTTGGCAGGAGATTGCACGGATTATCTCCACCTTGACGAACTACAATTTTCTAGAATCTCCTTAATGACTCCTCAGAGTTGATGCTCCCAGAAAATGTGAATAAGACATGGACCCATTCCTTTAAACATTTCAAACGCAGTTAATAAAATCAAATAATGTTAAAGTATTCCATCATAGCAGTTAATATGGCACTAAAAGAAACACTGGATAATTCATTTTTTTCAGTGAATCTAGAATTGCACAAAGTAAAATTTAGTATATCAGTATAAACAACAAATGAAAACACCAACCTTTGACCATCCCAGCGCGGTGTGCCTGTCCTTTAGAGCTCAGCATGTTGGTGCCATCCCCATCCGGATTAGTTACACCGGCTAACAGACGCCCGTTCAGTGTCCGCTGCTCATTGAGCTGGTTGTTCAGTAACGCCTCCTCACCTTCGTCATTTTCCATTTCCTGTAGGAAAGCAGAGAGGCGGGAAATCCTGGGGGTGGTAGCGTGTGTTTGGTGTTTGTTGGTTTGGAGCAGGTCTTGACTTCCTGCGCTGCTGCTGCGTCTGATGTTGCCAAACCGCGGTGGCGGAGTGCCGCGATTGGCATTGAAGAAGTTACCACTTGTAGGAGGCGAGCTGTGATAGGGCGAGAGGCGGTCAGCGAAGATGGACGGCTCTATGTGGCACAGGAACAACGCTTCGTGGTCCAGGTGGTCGAGAGTGGCGTCTGCCATGGCTAGAACACTGTCACTTTTACCTGGAGACAGACGAGGGGAGAGCCGATTAGTTTAGATGTGAGGAATCCAGAGAAAAGGATTAACAAGTTGAAGGAAACCAACCACAACCACCGGCTTTGTTAATTATTTTTTGCGATCACTTTGCTGCTTACCAAGATAGCAATTATATCAGCTGTCAGAGGCTAATGTATTGCCAATACAACATTGTTGGACTAACTCTTTTTTTTTTTTTTACTGTGGTATGTTTACTAGATTAATTACTGTGTTTTACTTCTTATGGGGACATTATTATTTCACTAGTGATACTAGTCTTTACTTTAAGAATCCAGTGCCCTTAATTAATTTTCAATCTCATTCAATACTGTAGCTTTGGTTGTTTATGATATCTAATCTTTTCCTAAAACTATCTAATGTGACAGCTCTGATAAAAGCTAGCTGAAATCTCTAAATAACAACGAAAGTAGGGTCATTGCTTCCTTTCCTACCTCTTTAAGCTTTGGAAACAAAGAACCACCAGATAGTCCCATCCCACAACTGATTTTCTTTTCCAAATTTCTTTGGATTTCAAGGGCAAAACATTCAGATTTAGCAAAAGAGGCAAGAGTCTGTGAACTTACTTCTCACAAGCTCCATCTCTAGGAAGTCCATGTCCATATCCCCACGCTCTGAGAGGTTGTCTCCACAGTGGTCATAGAGGTTATAGCTGTCCATCGTTTCATCCTCTCCAATTAATTCCAGGTTGGGGGCTGGAAGTCCAGTCCTGCCATTGGTCGATGGTTGCAGTTTAGTGCGATCTGGAGTCTCCTGGTGACAGGACAGAAAAACCAAAGTCTTAGGTTTTTCTTTTTTTAAACTGAAATTGATTTTTAAGAGTACACACACACACACACACACACACACACACACAGACACAGTACCTGCTCCAGCCGGTCATGTTGGGGCGAGTACTGCTGCTCCTCAATGCTGAAGAGATGTAAAACGACAGAGATGGAGAAGAGTATGGCGGCGAAGAAGAACAGGATTTGCTCCTGGGACTTGAAGATTGCTCCAAGGAAGGTGTGCGTCCAGTCTAAACCTCCGAGGGCGTAGCCGACCGCACCACCAAGACCTGCACACATTGGACAAAAGTTTAGACGTACAAAAGACATAAGCAGAAAAGGATTCTGTCTGGTCTCAGTGCTAGGTTATATCAAATGTGTGTCCATTCAACTCAGTTAAGTCATTACTGGCAGTACAACACATTATATTACAAAGTATAATTTTTTTGTGTGCAATAAACCTACCATTGCCGTGTGTGTGTGTGTGTGTGTGTGTGTGTGTGTGTGTGTGTGTGTGTGTGTGTGTGTGTGTGTGTGTGTGTGTGTGTGTGTGTGTGTGTGTGTGTGTGTGTGTGTGTGTGTCAGATGTCAGTGGTACCTGCTGAGGCAGCATGGATGTTAAGGGCCATGTCTTGTTCCTCCGTGTCCGCCACGTCTAGCAGGTACGCTCTGATTGGTCCCTCTGTTGCGTCCGCAGAAAAGTCCAACACCACCACCCCCAGCACAGTAAGGACAATTCCTATTGGTTGTCTCCCCTGCTCATCACCCACAGCCAAACCTAACAGACGAAAGACATGAATGGACAGTGTTTTAATTGTACAATGTGTTTGTTGTTATTAAACACCATACAGACAGTTTGATTGAGCCGTTGTTAAACAGATAACAAAAAGAGATGTGGATAAAAATAAGGCGAGTGTGATAGATGAGCTTTTTTTTTTTAATTGAAAGATCAATTTTATAAGTTTTTACTTTTCAAGCGTTTATATATACGTTTATATAATAGGCGTGATAGATGTAGGCATAGGAATTGTCCATGTTTCAATTTTAAAGTGTCAGTTCACCCACATGACAAAATAAACATGACTAGTGCTAGCCTCGTGAGACCATCCTGATCTCGCGAGCTCCAGTTTTCTGCTCGCAGATCAGTCTGGCATCTTGAGGCAGAGAAAATTTGGAGCCGTTCGCCAAACGACCGGGCCAATCAGCGTTGGTTTTGAGGCGGGTTTAGGTGTGATGCAACGAGGAGCTCGCGAGATCAGGATGGTCTCACGAGGATCAGCAAGCGGAAGCAACGCATGCAAATCTGACCTGATCTAGACACATTTTCAGACAGCGGTAGCCCTGATTCTGTTAGCCGCTCCCTAATGCTGTTTTCTCTTGGATCCTTCTTTTGGAATATGGGCCGGGAACCTGAAAGGGGGCCTTTTATTCCTAAATTCTCGTTACACAAACGGCAAATATCCTTTAACGACATGTTGCTTGCTTGCTAAGCTAACGAGCTATGCTTTGCCTGCAGCAGCAGGGGGAGCCTGGCGTCGTCGTTGCTCTGTTGGTACGTCATACGCTTCGTTGATCTGATTGGATGGTTTATCCAATCAGCTAACCAGTATTTTCGCCCCTTCCCAAACGTTCTCCAATGGAAAGTTCCCAGATGGATATGCTGAGCAAATGTGAAGCAATCCATCTGGTGGAGTCAGGTTAGACTAGTGGTATCAAGCTATCTTAATAGTTTATTTACATTTGTGTACATTTTTATTTCACAAATACATATTTAAGTAGGAAATGTGATCACGCTCTACATCCAGACAAACATCTGGAATTGTTACACTGATGTGACCCGGGTCAGAGCTGCACATGTAATCAATAGGTGATTATTGAGTCACAACAGCTGCACAATAACAAACACAAAGACATACACGGTTACTGCACATTTCCGATACTGCTTTGCATCATCTGTGTGACCTTGTGTGTCACATAATGAAAACAACACTGTGTGACATGTGAACGTTTGGTTGCGGGCGTGTCTGTGTGTGTGTGAGAGAGAGAGGGGGAAGTGTGATGCAGCATGACTTTACAAATTGTAATCCATCCAACGATGGAAAAACAAATGTTCATAGAAGGAACAGCAGAGTGTGTGTGTGTGTGTGTGTGTGTGTGTGTGTGTGTGTGTGTGTGTGTGTGTGTACACACTAGTGTGTGTGGGACAATGGAGCGGCACTACTCACTAGCCAGCCAGACAGACAGGAAGTGAATTTTGATTGGTGGAAAGGAGGAAGCAAACAGGAAGCATTTCCCTGTGAACTGCCTGCTCCTGTGTTCCCATGTCAACACACACACACACACACACACACACACACACACACACACACACACTCACTCACTCATATACAGGTTACTACAGTGTTCCCATGTCACCCTGTGTTGTTCACACACATTCATATACACAGAACTATTGAAACGTACACTTTCTCTCTCTTATTCTCTCATTTCTCCCACACAGATAAAGGTCACTGGTCTTTTCCCATGTGAACCCCGCTGGCAAGGCACACACACACACACACACACACACACACACACACACACACACACACACACACACACACACACACACACACACACACACACACACACACACACACACACACACACACACACACACACACACACACACACACACACACACACACACTAAACGACCTGGGTGCCAACCTCTGTGCAGAAGAATGGAGGTAGAACAGAAATGAATTGAATGGAACAGAATAGAATCTGCTGACAAAAAACAGTTCACACAGCTCTCGTTCTTGGTATTTATAACTCCTTTGACAATTCATTTCACTTTGTTCTATTTAGAGACATTTAAAAAGGCCCGGTCGGCTATTGTTGCACTGCACATTTTTCACCCATTTGGTCCACATTTGAATATGGAACATGTACACTCTATTATATTATGTGGGTTGGATGCACCAATACAGGATTTCAAGACCGATAACAATAACCGACAGATGTGGGCAATACTAAGACCATTACCATTACACTTGCTATTGTAATAGCCATAGATTGAACAGTATATTTTACCACTGTCAGTATATCATTTTTGTAAAAGTAATAGACATATATTCTTTACAGTTTCTTTTTCTCTCTTGAAGTCAACAGGTAGCAATGCAATTGCCTGCAACATTATCATACTTGCCATGTATTTTCATACTTCTATCTTAAAGCCCCAGTGTGTAACATTTGTAGTTGTTTATTATCAAAATCTGTATTGCCCTTCACAAACTTGTCCTTTTTTATGAATATTGACCACCACCATCAACTCCAAGTATTCCTATTGGCTTGAAATTTTACATTTGCGCTTACATGAACTGGGGTAGACGCTCCATAGCCATGCACCATCTTGAAATATGGTAGCCCGTAAGGGACATACAGGCTATACTGCTCCGCATTTCACGCTTTTCACTCAGTGACACTGACTGTGACGTATGCCAGAGAGGGAGGGGGGAGAAGATTACGTGCCACTCACTGCCGGCAGATTTGAAAGCCTGTTGCGTCTATTATCGAGGACATGTAACTGAATCGCAGAGGAAATTAAAATGACAACGTGACAAGCAAAGCAACGCGACCAAAGTTAATATTGTTGTGGCTTTTCCAAGATGGAAACAGCTGATGAGGAGCAAGGATTTTAAAAGGGACGCCTGCTTTCTTCTCAACATGTAATTCTGCCTATTTGTGTAAAAGTTTTTTAGTTGCTATTTGCTTGGCTAACTATAGCATGGTTGTGTATAACGCTAGAACGACGTGTAGGATACTTTTCCTCGCGTCAATGATGAAAAAGGATTGTCTACCTTGTAACATAAACGTAATCATATGTGCCGTGATTTCCCTGGCAGACAACTCACGTCATGGATCTGTAACACAGACTAGCTACAGCTAGAACAGCTGCGTGGAAACAATGGAGACACTAAGAGATCATTTCAGTTTCTTTGACATTGTTCAAGCTGCTCAGAGAAATATATTAAAAACACAAACCTCCGTTGCTTCTCTCCTACGCTGTAAACATCGCCTTACACTATTAATCTCGTACAATATACAGAATAACGATAGCACTGATACTTTACTAACATTAGCTTGCATATGTTTGGGAACCTGATAGCTGATGTTAGCAATAAAATGGTACCTTAATAACGTCAAACTATTATTACACTGGAAGGGACACTCACGGACGGTTGTCGCTAATTTCGGGTTCGGCAACCGTAGGAGTTATAACGCACTCGGAATGGGGGGGGGGCTACAACGTGAAATTCAGTTGGTTTTCATATACAATTTCACCGCTAGATGGGAGAAATTCTTACACACTGGGGCTTTAAGAAAAGGCTGCTCATTATAAGACGTAATTATCATCTAAAATTAAATGATCTAAACAAAGACAATAATTGGAGATACTATTTCAGTCGGTGCGAAATCGTGCATCCCTAAAATTTAGACCATGTGGGCTCTGATAATTGAGCACAAGAGTGCTGTTTACACCAATGAATCAATAATTATGTATACTGTACTATTAAAGTGGCATGTGGTTGACTTCCTTTTGCCTGATTTGATACACAAGATTACATTTAGAGACAAAAACAAGATTACATTTTTGACAAATATAGTACCAGCAGAGAATGTATTTAAACTACTTAAAAATGGGCTTGACTTGGATTTGAAAACATAGATTGTTGCATAGATCATTTCAAGCGTTAAATTCAACACTGATGGAGGTCTGAAAATAGCTGCTGACTGCAACACCAATCAGCTTAAACATCTGTTTGTCACCATCAATAAATTCAACGACACGCTGATGTCTTTGTTTGGCTGTGTGTGTGTGTGTGTGTGTGTGTGTGTGTGTGTGTGTGTGTGTGTGTGTGTGTGTGTGTGTGTGTGTGTGTGTGTGTGTGGACATATGGTTCATGACATTACAACCGGAACTATGCCGAGGTCGTTAGCCCAGACATCAATATCTGTGTGGCATGATTGACAACTGATCAATTTGATTGATTGGATTGGTTGAATGTGTCCTTGGAATGACATTTGGATGACGTAACAAGCTGACGTTCAGGCTGTACGAGGTACGAGGACACGGATCACTTTTGGCAAGTGATGCTCCACTGATTCCAGGAAGAAAGCCTTCCTGTTCTTTTATTTCCTCTGTGGCACAAGTGCATGCTTGGTAAAACAACAGCGTCTGCCCTGCCAGGGGCCGTTATAGTCTCAGGTGGTTTAGATAACAGCATGGCACAAAGTAAACTTCTTTTTAGGCCAGGTTACTGTCAATTTTGTTTTTGTTGGTTTGGTATATATGCGTTAATGCTGGGACAGCAGTATTAGAAATTGATGTATTTTATTTGATTATATGTGAATGTTGCTCTCCTGACATGTTCCATTTTGTTGATTGATAAGAAAAAGAGAAAAAGTAATAAAGTACATTATTGTGAAAAACATCACATTACATAAAGTGTGTCTGTAATTGGATTAAAACTACAAAAGTTACTAACATTATTGTTCTCTATGAAAACACTGGCTTTATGGCAACATGAGTTTACTTGACTACAGGCCTGCCATTAGCGACTATGGACAGGGGGGCAACATTTTCAAAATTGGGCATCCACACCCAATCCAGCGCCATAGACCTTTGCATGGGCCCTCGCAGGGCCTTGGGACAAAGGGTCTTCTGTACCCTTTGACAGAAATAAACTGATGGCTGCTTTGTCCTCTCTCCCTCCCTGACACACATACTTTAATACTTTTAAATTGAAACAGAATATAAATATTGAATAACACACGCACTGACCTATCAGTGATCCATTCAGAAACAGTGCCACTCCTAACAGGGTCCCTATACAGAGAGCCAGGATAAACGGCCTCCTCCTGCCCCATCGCAGAGTGCAGCGATCGCTGGCCGAGCCGATCAGAGGAGTGAACATGAGGCCGAGGACCGGACTGAGGAACCACGTCAGACTGTAATACTGCTCTGGAAGACCTGCAAACAGACACACGGGAAGACAGATATTAGTTATAGACAGTGATGTAGAAAGGTAGAGAGAATTTTGAAATATTAATGCCACATTGAGACAGATGCTGAAAGTTAACCAATAACCAACAGAGATTTGTTTTCTTATCATCCACCAGGGGGTGCAAGTAACATCCTAATTGTAGGACTTTAATACAAAAAAAAAGGAGGTTATGCATTTATGCACGGGCATGCACGGACAATGCACACTACATTCAATGAAAAAACACTCAGTTGTGCTGAATTAAAATATTGCACTTTGAAAACAAACAAGATAAAGCATTAATAATCGATGTAATGGTGATGTTGAGGGTGACGTTTCTATAGAATATTCCTTAATTTATATATTCTACCAAAGTCTACTACATAAAAATCACTGTCTAGTTAACAGGTTTACCTTTAGCTGTTAAGAGACAGCGTTGTTCACTTTTATCAAAATTATGTTAACAATATCCTGCTGTTGTACTGTTCATTTTTTACATAATTTCTAATATAAAAAAACAATTCTACTAATGATAACAATGTAGTTGCAGTGCAGTGTACAGCTAGCCTAGAAATCTAGACGCACCCAAGCGGCAGCAAATGTAATTTGCAGCCAGGGTCAGTCTAGCAATTCTCCGTTGGCTTGTGAGCTGGAAAAACCAAATTCTGGTCAGGCCAATCACATCGTGTACAGAGTCGGTGGGCGGGCTTAACATAAGGACGGCAGATTTGCGACGGTTCCCTGCTACTTGAAAATAAAGAAGATGGCTGCTGCTGCTGGCGAACAGCGGTCTTTCGAATCGGCTTTGGCCACGACTCTGGAAGACTTGGAGTTAAGCACTGAAGTCATTCTTAAAAAAGGAAGATGCGTCCAAAGTTTTGCCGACCGGATACGGCACAAGTTTAATCTATCAGCTAGCTTTGCTCTGGTTGGCTATGAGTACAGAGGGAATTTGAAAGACAACCGTTTATCCCGCCCCTCGGATTGAGCCCTGCCAATGGTGAGTTCCCAGACCTAACATCGTGATGTAGGTCTGGCTTGTCAGGCTAGTGTACAGCAACATAAAGTAACCTTTGTGTTTGTGTTGTCACCTCAGTTACTGAAGAGTTGACCTGAGGCTGACTTTTTCAGCACTGTCTGTGAAAACGCACTCAAAAGAGAAAGAAGAGAACCCCATGGCAACCGTACGCAACATGAGGCTTTATCTCAGGTCTATTGAGCGTCTGTGTGAACAATTGGCCTTGGATTATCACACAAAGGGGAAGTGATCAAGTTTCTTGGGCTTTTTGTGACACAACAAAAACATCACCAACAGTATTTTGTCTATCAGGATTATTGTGATTATGAGCTCATAAATGCAAAAAACTTATTTGTGCTGGTTCTTTTGAAAAGTACAAATGCTTATTGTTGTCAGTTTATGTCTACTGGTACTTGAATAAACGCCTTAAACTAATGAACTTAAAAGCAGGAGCTCGTAAGAAGTAACTGAAAATGATGCTAACAGCAAAAAAAAAACATAAAAACATATAAAAAGGGAAATCTCTTTTAAGCCTTAGAGTTGAGTATTTTAAATTTAAAAGATTTCCTGAATTACATGGATTGGACTTGACCTTAACATACACTGTGATGTGCATGTGACTTTGTTATTAAGCACTTATTTTATTACTTTGTGCCTCAACTTTCCATCACCGGAAAAGGATTACCACAGCATACAAAAACACACGTTGCATGAAAGAATTCCAAATTAGGATGGATGAATGGAAGTAACATAATGGAAACACATACTGTACACTGTTCAGTACACATGCTTTCAATAGCTGGAACAATATCAGACAACACCTTGCACACACAAACCTGTCATCAACATAACCACTTCCTAATTAACAGGAGACACACCGTTTAAACACACACCACATTTACAAAAGAAGTTAGTTCACCGAGCACATTCACATTTGCACACGTGACCTGAGCTAAAGACAGAAATATATACTTCAGAAATATGATAAAGAATGAAACGTTTTATTTCAGGTAAGCGTCTTTAAATTCACTCAACTCATTAAACTTTTAATTACTTTTATAAGAGAAACACCAAAGAGACCATTATAATTATCCTGCCTTAAAAAGATATTTTAAAACCCACATTTATGAAATTGAACACTCTTTTGCCAATTTGCCAAGATATTTTCTAGTCTGTTGCACATTTATGAAAATGAATCATCACATAATAAAACCAGCTATCCCCGAGTCATTACACAAAACAACACCAGACTACGCCCTTGGACAAATTATTTCACCGAGCTGCTGAGAAGAGGAAGAGGAAGATGAAGAGGAGGCAGACCGTCTTTTAGCTGAGTGAAGTCAGCTGAATGGCAGATAATTAAATCAGGACTTTTATCATCGTCTCACTGTCAAACTGTCTCTCAATGAAAAAAGAAGACAAATATATTAAATGCCATTTGGCTGCCACACTATCCTTCTTATATAGACAAGACAAGAGAGTCAGACACTGAAAATGGAGTCTGTCCTACTCTTGATAAGGTCTCTGGCTGCAGTTGGCTCAAATAATGATCAATAGCTCTGCTTAAAGTTTTGTAATGCACCTTTGAACAAAATTATGCCTCAAACAAAGTGCTAGTCATTTACAAATTAAAACATTTAATAATGTTACAACTAAAGAATATATATATATATATATATATATATATATATATATATATATATATATATATCCACTGTCCAAAACAGAACAAAAAACTATTCATCAATACCATACTGTAGCTCCAAGGAGTTATGTATTTTAAATTCACAAACATTCAATTTATTAAACCTTCATCGGTGGTTAAGGCGCATTTCTCACCTTGCAGGTCTAAAACAGGTATATTTGTTTCACTCTGTGAAAAGCAAAAGTAAGTGCAACTTCTATAGAGTATCCCTTAAAGTGATTTCAAGCCATAAGCCTCATGTGTTTTATTAAATCTACAGTAATCCCAAAGGAAGAGACACAGCACAGATTGCTGCAGATCAATATGAGGAAGAAACATCTGATGCGTTATTCCTCATAGAAAACAATATATGGACAATGGAAGAAAGCTGCAGAGCCAGAGAGAGTTGATTGCAGCTAATTTGATTGAGAAGCCATTAGGCTCTTATACATTTAAAATGCATTTTCACTTTTCTCAGATCTCTGTAATGAAACTAACATCAATAACTGAGTGCTATGATATCTAATTATTAAGTGCTTTTGTGAAATGTCCGCACGTCGTGCACAGATCCATTACCAGACTTTTAGGTCGGTTAAGTTTCTGTCTGAGGTGTGACTCTTAGTTTACCTACTGACTGAGGCACTGCATCCAGTATAAGATTTTAGGAGACACAAAGCTAATTTGGCTGGTAAATTCAGTGAAATCCTGCATGACTCAACACAGCTGCTGTCTTCGAGTGTGATGTTGATGGAGCTTGTTATCAGCATTTGAGTTTTTCTGAGAAGTTTGGGAAGGAGTTTGTTTGTTTGTTTGCAAAGTGCTGCTGTCATGTGAAAACCTCCCTGCTGCAATCATGGTCATTTTCATGTTTTCACCGCTGTTGATGATTTGCGTTTATCTTCAGCAAGAATTATGGTCTGTAGACCTCTTGCCGTCCGTGACGCAGGGGAGAAAGTCAACAACATGATTTCCAATAACAAAATTGTGCTGCAAAATGAAAACATGCCAAGTTACAACGATGTAACTTCCAGATTAAGTTGGATATTTTCCCATCTAATGTTTGACAGTCAAACTTAGGGGGCACTCATGCAGTCATGGGTTACTGAAAACGTGCAGAAAGCTATGCAGACAATCACCCCTGTTTTACCTGGTAGTAAGAACCGATCTGAGGGATCGGATCACAAGTGGACAGCTTGTACCGGTCAGAAGAATGTCTCCAAATGCGCCCTGAGTGACCACTTGTGATCGGATCTCACTTCCCCGCTCTATATGCAAATAAACAAGTACATCACTTCCACTTGCATAGACTGGTTGTGTGTTTATGTCAGTTGTTACTCTCACATAAATCAAGTGAAAAATGAAAAAGCACTGCCCACAGTCTGCCTGTGTGCCAACCATAGACTGTAGCCTATATAAAACGGTGCCGACAGAGGTTTTTAAAAGTCTCAGTGCGTTCAGCTCTCAGTACGTTTGTAGCTTCTATTAGAATCTCTGTGGATTGAAGATTAGTTTATATAATAACTGCTTTATTTTACATTTCATGTTTGCTTATAGGAGTCATACTGCTGACGAAGACCCAACATTTCCCGATTTTGCCCCTTCATAATAAAAACATTCAAATACTAAAATAACGGGGGACTTTTATTCTGGAGAGCTTATAGGAAAGGAAACGGTTTCACAGCAGCTGAAACGCCGTGGCGACGTATGTAGGTACGTGGAGACACAAACCTACGTTGGACCCTACGCCATAGCCTCAGTGCACCTCTCGAAAAATGTAACACGTTGCGGCAACGCATGCTGCTCGGCTGTGGCTTGGTAGCATTAAATTTCCGCCGACTCATTTCCTGGTTCTCCTTCTCCATAAACAACATGAAATGGAGAAGAGGGTTAACTTCTCCTGCTACAGATTTCCCACCGTGGTCAGAAAGTACAAGGGAGACACTTTGTTTCTCTCACTACTCTGAAGCTAATTGCCGTCACTCTCTTACTCTCTCTACCACACACGATCAGATCTCAATGCATCCTGAGAGAGTTTTCACCTGTACTTAGAGCTGCCCACTTACTACCAGGTGAGAAAAGCAGCTGCAGCTGCACTTCACACCTTCTGCCAAGTATGTAAACTTAAATGTATGGCTAAAAGTTTGCCAGGAACACAGGTATATGAAGTGTATAACAAGAAAATGATGCATGCCAGGCAATCATGTTTTTTAAGATTATGTTTTGCCTTTATTCATTAATCAACAGTAGAGAATAGCCAAGAAACATGTGAAGAGAGCAACAGTCATCCGCAGCAGCGACATTGTGAATACACGGTGTGCATCTTTGACCACCTGCATTGTATCACACTGGCACTTTGCCCTTACTTGAAACTTAACAGGTCCTGTACAACTGTCAACCTCTGTGTTTCTCATGAGCGGGCCATAAACAAGGCTTGACCCATGTCGCCGTGGTGACCAGGTCTTGGGAACCCTGTCACCACGAAGACTCCATTACCTTCACTTCCTGGCTCCTAATATGGCCGTGTCATTCACACAGGGCTTCCTGTTGTGGGGTTTGTTCAAACTAAGGAAAGCTTTGTTTCTCTCCGTTTGTCTCACATTTATTTTTATTCCCCCTTTCTGTCTCTCTCTCTCTCTCTCTCTCTCTCTCTCACACACACACACACACAATACCTTACGTTAAAACTCAAACACAGCCATAGAGCAGGAGACATAGGTGCAGATAGGAATCTGTCTGTCTGTAGGTTTGTCAACATGAACACAGGAAAACAGTTTCTATTATTATTAACAGTTCCCCTTCCACACACGATACACAAAAAAACACACCTAGAAAATAAAGACATGTCTCTGTTCTCACACACACACACACACACACACACACACACACACCAATACTGAGAGAATCAAGATGCAGGAAGTATTTCAGAAAGAGAGAAAAAGAAATGAGGGGAGTAAAGAGCAAGAGAGGGAGGAAACAGAGAGGAGTGTGAGAAAGGATTAAGATAAAAAAAAACGTGGAGAACAGAGAGGGAGAAAGCCGGAAGGATCTCTCTATCCTGACTGAAAAACCTCATATTCAAGCCGGCAGACGGCTGCGATTGTTGTTGATTGATCGTGGGAAAGAAAAATGTCCAATCTGCGCCATCTATCATCAAAGCACTAATTTTACAACGCACATTACACACACACACACACACACACACACACACACACACACACACACACACACACACACACACACAAAATATGGAGCTCAATGTGTGACTGTTGGAGTACAGACTGCCCATTCATCACAACTTCTACGTAGACTTTATGTGTGTGTGTTTCTCCACGTCGCGCCTGCACTCATAAACAGACAGTAAAACTTTGTGGTTCCAAACGAGAAATCACTCAGATAGTGTTTTTAAAACACTTAAAACAGGGAAAACAATGCCTTGTAGAACCACATTACCCAGAATTTGATGCTAAACTTAAAACGACAATAGCTTTTTTTCCCTGCACATTTAACAAGAGCCCTCTCCTTGTTTTCAGGACGTCCTGAACAAGGATTACTGTATTTCTGTTTTTGCATTTCTTACAGAAATATTGACGTTCATGGCCAATACAGCTGACATAACAGGATACTTTAAACATGATTGCCAACTTTATTCTGTAAAAGTGAAATTAAAAGTTTGAACAAAAAGGTATGGTATGGCTTTCTGGGGGCCAGATAATTGATAACTAAGCACCCAGGCACATCAGATTTCCATATTATCTGGTGAGATGTTTTTAAATTTCTATTGGTTAAAAAGGGTCAAACATGCCACAAATCCTGTGCACTCAATGTTATACTTTTATTTATTAAAGACTGCATGCTTTAAAGGTTACGGCCGGCAATATCCCATATTTTTCCTACTGTGAACAAATCCTATGAAAAGACCTACAATTAATGAATCGTACTAACAAGTACTGTTTGTGTATCTGAAGCCTTATATAGCTTTTTCCTCTGTGTCATATATAGAGCTCCTTTGTTGTCCAAAAACTTTAAAACACATCTATGAGTCACACTGTTGCACTGAGTGACATGTTCATTTATTGTGACTCGCACACAGAGAACAAAAAAAGAGATTCAGACTAGATTTTAAATGTTTGTATTTGATCCATTACAGGGCTGTACAGAAAAGTTGCTTTCCTCAGTGCATTTATTAACATGAAAATGAGGCACTTTATTTTCAGTCAATCATGCACCACCCTGCTACAAATGCATTATTAACTCGTGTTTGAGTAACGTTAGCTAGAAACTACATTGCCCAGCTGTTTTAGGAAAATACTAGATTTTTTTTGATGAAACTAAATATTTGTGACCTGTTTTTAAAGATTTGCAACTTTGGTAGAAACAAATGGGCTAAGAGAAAGTGTTGAGATACACTTTGCTGATTTTAGTTTTTTCATGGGAGTTGTTTTTTTTAATTTAATATTCTTTAAGCCATTTTCTTCTTTAAATATTCTGTCCTGACTGCACAACTGCTTGTCCAACATGTTTACTTCCAAAACATCTCAAACCACTGTCTATATTTGGGTAATTGTAATTACACAGTGAGTACAAATTCCCCTTTAAAAGCTGTAACCATGTGCCATGAGGGATGCATCTTTTCTCTAACCCCCCCCCCATTCCTACCGCTGAGTTTTCTACTTCAACTCTCATGATGATAACAATGTTGTGTTTCCTATTTAGTAAACAAAACCCACTATCAATCATGTCTACATCTCTCCATCCCTCTCTTTGACCTCCCCTTCTCCTATCACTCCGACAAACAAAAAGTCCAATATTGCCTTCCACTCTTATAAACCCCAAACTGAAATCAAACAATCTGACATTTTCTTTAACAAACAACAAACATCCACCTCATTCTCTCCTTCTTTCCCTTCATCTCTCCTCTCTCCTCTCTCTCTCTCTCTCTCTGTTTCTATCCCTCCCATAACCACAAAACAATCCTTTCATATCCTGCGCTGGCGTGAGAAAACCACAGGAAAAATGACAAGCGTCCAGAAAACATCTGAGAAATGGTGTGAAAGTTAGTGCAGGGCAGAGGACACGAAGGGAGAAAGTGGGCAGGAAGGAAGGAGGGTGAAAGAGAGAGTGAGAGACGGAGAGCATGAGGAAAGGAAAGGAGGAAGCAGGTGTTTCTGATTAAACAAAACATGTGAACAGAGTCAGGTGTAGCATTCAGAGAGGAGAAAAGAAATGCCACAGATGGAATTTGGGAGCAGATTTGAAATATTAACATCAATATTCTATTATTGATAAGCATCTGGTGGTAGGTTTTATGCCAATGCTAGCTGTAGGCTACAGGCCCCTTTGTGTCCCCGCAACTAACTAGATCGCATTTTTATATTCCTCTACTTAAAAAAAAGGGACAATCATCGTCTTGGGCCTTCCTCAACCTCACTTGGTCTTGGTTTCTGACTCTTAATCCACTTTCATCTTACAGACTGACATGCACTTTTGTGTGACAGTTTGTGTTTTATTTTGTCATCGATTTTTTTGTTGTTGTGTTTTTTGTGTTGCAAAAAAGGCAACATTTCATACATAAAATATATTTAAAAAGGGGGCAATCATACAATGAAAGCAAACTGATGCTGTTTTTATTTGTGCACAAAATGAGGGGGGGAGGGAAATAGTGATTTTTTTTTTTTTATTAATAACTTTTCGAATATGCAAGTGAGTGTAACAATAAATATATGGTTAATGAAATTCCAGATTGGGTTTATTACCATTTTATCCACTGTAAGAGGAAATTTTTGTTCTAATTTAAGGTTATGATATATCCATTAACCTGCCGCGTCTACTTCAGTCATTTAACTTATTTCTCTGAATCCTCTTGGATGAACCATTTTGTTCAGTTACTTGGCCAATGCAAGCACTGCTCATAAGGCTAATAGCTCAGCAGCCACTTATTTGCCACAGACTAAACATATCATAAAGGTTTCTGAGGCTTTCCAGTGAGCTTTTAACCAGGAAGTAGCAACAAAAAGCGACTGAGGTCAGTAACACCAATGATTGAGTACAGCCACTTTTAAACGCTTTAAAATTTGATGTTAAAGGTTCCTTCTTACATGTACTGAACATCTCTAATAGAAAGAGTGACGACAGTGTTATTAACAATTTGCCCAAATTACAATAATAAACATTGTTGAAGAGGACACTTTGTGTTACATGATACCAATGGAAATTCTGCATTCTGGTCTGAAGGAGCTTCAGTAACTCTCATTTCATGAATCAAATGAACCCATTTAAAATAAATGTATTTCTAAATATCTGTATAAAAAAAAGATGAATTAATCCACTATGATTCAAAGTTGTAAAACAATGAATGGGAGTGTGCACAGCTTTTATAGGCACTCTAAATGTTGAGCTAACAGCTTTCTACCTCACAGAACATCCTGCAGATATTTGTGAAACCTAGTGACCCAAACTCTGTTGAGATAAAAGCAAATAACAAAAAAGGTACCAGCCTGTGCTACCTGCTAACTTTCAGCCGACATTTATGCTCTCACGGACTGCAGAGTGGACGAAGGAAGGGCAGAGTCAGAATGAGCAAGAAGTAAGGGGAGAAAGGAGTGAGTCATTGCACTTCCCAGCAGTATGTTAAGGGAGAGAACATCAATCACATAACAGACACACACAGTCTCCAGCACCCACACACAGACTCACAAGCAAGGTCATCATTAACAAAGTGCCTAGCAGAGTGAAATACTGAGTAATGTATGGCTCTCTCTTTCTCTGTGTGTGTGTGTGTGTGTGTGTGTGTGTGTGTGTGTGTGTGTGTGTGTGTGTGTGTGTGTGTGTGTCTCTGCAGCTGATGACAACAAACTGACATGCAGGAAGGAGAATAGTATTGTCTTCAAGCAGATTATTTTTACACTAATTTGGAAATGATTGCAAGGTAAGAACTGAACTCGGAACCAGTCATGGCTTTTTCTTGACTGATGGTATTTGTTTTAATTATTAAGTATTTTTAAATAGTTTTATATTTTGGATTTTAGTTACTTTTATCCTTTAATTTGACTGTAAAGCTATTAAAATGTGCTATATAAATAAAGTTATTATTAATATGAATGTGTCAATGGACTATAACACACACACACACACAGAGTGGTTTTAAAGTGTGTGCATACCCTCTTCTCTTCCCTATGAGGTGGCATTAAAATTGAATGAAGCCTGCATGTAAACACACACTCACACTCACAGCTGCTTCTAGTCAGCCGAGTTATGTAACACCACTGCAGTAAACTGGCTACCTCCTATTATGAGACACACAGACAGAGGAAGAGATTGAAACTGAGAAAGAAATTTAAAGTGTTAAATCTGGTGAATGGCGATCTCCAAATGTATTTATTTAGCTCTATTTTAAAGCCTTTACCATCTGCCAATTACATTAAAATATGAGTATATGTGAGTAACAGCAGGGATGCGGGCCCTCAGACAGACTGACCTATCACACACAGGAAGCTCCAAACAGCATCATTGACTGCCCTTTAGCTGCCAAAGAAGCGATCAATAAAGCCAATCAGCAGCAATCAGTCAGTAATCTTATGTAACCACAAACACAGTTGGTCAGCAAAAAGCCTAGTTAGTTATAGTGGTGTATTTGGGTGCCAATTAAAAATGACAGAAATGTTAAAGATTGGTTTGTTATAGCCAAGGCTATGACTAAGGATGTATTTTCTTTCAACTCATAATGGCATAATAGTAATAGTGTCCGAGACTGAGGATAATGTTGATGAGGACCCTGATTATGAGGCATCCTCCTCTGAAGAAAATTAGCCTCTTGGGGTTGACCCTTCTGTTGTCTCTCAACCACCAGCAGACACGTTACCTTCCAAAAATGGAACATTTTTATGGTCCCTCTCCCCACTTGAATGGCAGGGTAGACTTAGTGCTGCTAATGTGTAAAATAACACAAAATAACAAAAAGCTGTATAAAACCTTAAAACTCAAAAACATCTTTCTTTTCAACTGAATTGTGTTAGGCTACAACTAACTTACTATAGCATTCTTGTTCCTCTGTCATTATTTTGCTTTAGTAGGAAAAGATATAACAGAGCCCCAAAAATCTTACAAGAGTCCCCTACTTTTCTAAGTAAATAGATTTTTTTTAAACTCCCGCCTTTATCATTTCAGCCAGATATATGACTGTACAAGATTAGTCTGTCAGTATCCATCCATCCATGCTTTCAGCTATACTGTCAAAGTCAACCATCGGCAGGGCAGTGAGAGAGCAGATGTTTTTCTACTCTCCTTCTTATAAACACACATAGGTAACCCTAAGGCCAGCTATTACCGCTTCTCTTGCTGGCTGTTATTATAGCCTGTGTGTGTGTGTGTGTGTGTGTGTGTGTGTGTGTGTGTGTGTGTGTGTGTGTGTGTGTGTGTGTGTGTGTGTGTGTGTGTGTGTGTGTGTGTGTGTGTGTGTGTGTGTGTGTGTGTGTGTGTGTGTGTGTGTGTGTGTGTGTGTGCTCAGTTTTATAGATTTTCTAGTCTTTTTCTAGATTTTCTCACTACTGTACTACAGGCCAACTGGTCTGTATTTTATGAAAAATTGATGTCAAGCGGAAAATATTTCATATAGTGACAGTACAATCTATTTGGGCCCAATTCTATTACTATATTAAGATTATTTGTGCTCACAAATATATTTTTGCACAATATCTTTGAACTATTATTGTAAACATTTGGTAATTAGATCTTATTAATATAAGATTAGTATCTTTGATGGAAATTTTGGTTTCATGCTTCATGGCCGTTTAAAACGCTTTGGATGAGGAGAATTATTCGCAGCAGCTTCGTGTCCCGTTAGCCTTGTGTTGCGATCACTGTAGAGTTCCAAGGTTACTGGCTGTGGTGTTCTGAACGAGCTCTAGGTGAAGTGTTATTGCAGTGTGGGTGTTGTGTTTGGGCCTTCTGAAGGCCATGTGAATCCTATTAAATAAAACATCTGCGATGAGAGCTTGATAACCCAAATGACCAGCCTGCACCTGCTGCACACTCGCAGGGGTTTACAGAGACAAACATCTGACTTGTTAAAGCAACACATGGAAACGTCACCTGTATGTGGAGTGAAACAATTAATTTGCAAGTCAATTTAAATATATTTGATCACAATTTAGATTTATAACCATTTTTACATCACTTCACAATTACTTAAATTACTATTACTAAACACACAAAATATTCAACCAAATAATCTTATAGAACACATCAAATTTATAGCGAATGTGTGTCTTTTGTTGAACAGCGCCCACTGTAGCTAAAATAAGATGTAGAACATGTATGTCAAAGTCATAAAGTAATAGTAGTCAGTAGCACAATATCAATCTATGGATTGCCAACATAAGCCACCATAATTCTGCTGTTCATACCAGACCAATTAAAAAGCTGCAGCAATCGAGTGTATTGAGTTGAGCAATGCCGTATTTTGGGTTTTTACTCATGAATTGATGATGGATGTATAGATAGATGGATCTGAATGTCTTTATGCGCTTTGCGTTTATGTTTCACTGCTGCACAACCAGTTGCCCTAAAGAGCAAAGGATTCATTAAACTATGGATTTATCAAAACAATAATATAATAACATTATGGTGATAATTGTTATTTGCAACCCCTGTTTGAAGAATTAGTTTTTCCTGATGTTTCTTTGTCCCTCGTCATCACCTGAGAGCTCTGTGGTGGCTTGTTTTTGATGAATTCACCTCCCTGCATGGAGGGGGAGAGCTGGGAGCAATGTGCTGACATACAAATACACACACACACACACACACACACACACACAGCTCTGCATTCCTCACATATCTTACACTTATAGTTCACACATCCATAGCTTATCGCCTGTTGCTTGGAAAAACATGTATGAATGCACATAATATGGCTTTGTCTTAAAGACTAAAGTTTCTGCTGACTGCACTTACATCAACACAAACACACATGCATGTACCACGGTTTTGATTACCATAGAATCCTCTCAATGACCCCCTCATGGTCCACACACCAGAGTTTGGGAACCACTGGCATTAATCCTCACATAGCAGTGTTGCCTTGTTTTCTGTCCACTTACACCAATAACCCCACCCTGTTACGGTGGGGATGTTAGCAAATAACCCTTTCTTAAACCCTTTTGTGTCTCCTTGTGTGTACAGTGATAACATTAATAAATGAACAGTTACTGCAGCGATTATATAAAGAGCTATGAATAGGAAGGCTTTAAATAACTGACTAGACTGGTGTGTTTGTCTCTCACTCTCTCTGTCTCTGCAGAGACACAGGCAGAAATGTACAAAGACAACGGGGGACTGAAAATTGTGGTTAAACGGCCACCACGGCAAGAATAATATTCACACTGTCAGTGGCTCTTATTTCTCACCCTTTTTCTATAGAGATGTTTTTTTTCTCTTTCCAACATACTGTATTTCATCTGCCCCTTAATGAATGCTAGTGTCTGTAGTTACCTCAGACATGCTACATTTTACACATCTATTCACCTACTCTGTCTTCTATCTACTCTGTCCCATGAATGACTGGGTCAGATTATGATGATTAGTCACTGTGACATCAAGCCAGTCATTTATATAAACCCATATTACTCTATCTGCAAGGTCATCCACTGGATTAGACCAGCTACCATGATAGGATCACTCAGTGGATTACGTTACCTGAAATGCTAGCATAAACAATGCAAGATCAAGCTGCTTTGTTGTACAATAAATAGCATGTCGCATGCAACATGGGAATCTAAATGTTGTAGATTGCTGCATAAATTAGCATGTAGCTCAAGTCAATTGAGTCACTGATGTTAGATTACATTAACAATTAACCATTTTAAATCACTGGATTTGGCTGCTAACATTGGTAAAATGCTACAGAACAAAACAGCAATCACAAACGACAGAACCAGATGGCATTTTGTTTTATACTGAATCAAGCATGCTGGGCTCGTATTTTGAAAGCCTCAGACTGCTGCCAGCAGAATGCCACTGGTCCAATGGGCTGCATGCTAACATGCTACCATCTAGATACCATGATACACGTGAAACTGTAAGTACAGGATAAGTACTTTGATTAACGTTAGGGTTTCTTTTGGTTTTTTATAGCGGAGGTGGGCCAAGACCAAAAAGAGCTGCCATCAAATGCCATGTGTTTAATCAGTGGGACTATTGTTTAGACGATCATCTACTCACTAAATTAATCACGAGACAAGATGCAACAGGATCTGGATGATTGTCAGTATCAGCGTGCAAAATTTTCACTGCTGTGTGTTGTGTCAAACAGTGGAAGGTGTATCCAAGGAAATTGAATAAACTAACGTTCAAGACACTAGTACAGTGAGCTGAGACTTTCAGCAACAGAACCTGGAATAATAGAATGACATTTCCTGTTGGACTGTAGAAATCTCCTTTAGCAAAGCCAAGAAGACCTCCAAAGAAGGATAACAATGTTGCAGAGCTGCCAGCCCTGGACTGTTTGTAGGCACCACATTGGTGGCACAGCTGTACACTAACAGCTAGTTAGTCAAACAAGCTAATACACAGATTAAGATAAAACAAGATTTATGGTGAAAAAGCACCCTTTGGGTCACCTTCAGGCAGTGATTTCCTGATACCCAACCAGACTCATGTGGTTTGAAGCAAACAAGCAACTGTTTGATATATATAAGATCTGCACTCCAGCAGGAGTCAAAATATACAGCAGGCTTTTGCCAAATAAATTATCCACATCAAATTAGATTCCATTAAACAGAATCTCTGGCTTCACACTTAATATGACCTGAACTAAGACTAAGTAATTGATTCCTTAAAGTGAAAGGTGTCTGTGCCATACAATTATTTTAACCTGTTTCCAAAATAAATGAATTTGGTAGAATGGGAATAAGAATAACATAAATTGCTGCACTAGAATAAAGAAAAGTTAATTCATATTCATTCAAGTGATAGTTTTCTCATCCCACTAGCAGCCTTTTCACGTTTTAAAAAGGTATAGTGGAGGATTTTCTTTTTCCGGGTGGATCATCAAGACTATTGGTCCTCCTAGTTGTCAATCATTCTGCTGATATGTTTACGTAAGGCCGTCGTTCGTGCTCGTCCCTAGGTAGTTTTCGCTTTCTGCGCCCTCTAGCCCGACCGCTGCCTCCCCCTCTCTCACGGCCGCCTTCTCCCCGCTCTCGGCTGGTGCTGGCTCCTGCGCCCCTGCCCCGACCTCGTCTCCCTCGGCCTCTAAACAGAGCGTGCACGAGGAGAACTAGGCGTGTGCATGCTCTCTCGTGCACACGTTTAATAGGCGTTCCCTCTTGGGAGCAGGTAGAGTGTTGTGCATGTGCATTTTTTCAAAAAGTGGAGAGGGTGGGTCTTTTCTAAAATTCGGGAAAATCCTCCATTATACATTTAAGAAATATCTAACATTAGCCTATAAACAAACTACGCCACGGTCGCACGACTTCAACGTCACCACCACTAACCTTCCAACTTGTAATTTGTAACATGTTCAGCGTGATGACGTTTCATTACCCAGACAACCTCTCACATAATCTCATTTAGCCACTCTTTAGCAACAGCCTTTTTGAATACGCATAAAAGCTTCAAAATTCACTAGTGGGGTATTTACTGACGTATTTTAAGTAGAACAAAATGTGAAAATCTCTTGAGCTGGTATTAACCACAGCACATACCTTATTTCAGGCAACTTACCAAAAGCCCACTGACTTCGAGACGAGGGAACTGGAAGTGCAAAAATGCCAAGTCATATCCGGGTTTTAGGACTCATTCCTGCAGCACTCCATTACGAGTGATACATAAAATACTACTGCCAAAAAGTAAAATCGGGATTGGTTATTTTCCATGACATACTTTTCTTTTCTCTGTGCCTATCTCACTGGTGTAAGGGAGGCAAGACTAAGTTAGGAAAAAGTTATGTGTGATGTGATTGTTCCTAATGTATGTGTCTTAGTCTGAGTGAGCTGCCAGGAGCTCAGAGACTAAAAGAAGAGCTCTGCATGCTCTTCACACAAGACCTTGTAAGGTAGAGGTTTCTTATCCTTTCTCTGGGTTGTGAAATATGGACTCCTTGACCAAACTGTGTCTGCTGCGCACACCCACAACTCCCCTTCTCTGACCCCAGTGTTGTGGGGTTACACACACACACAATGGTTTCAGTCAGTGCGAGCCAACCAACCAGCTATCCAGCTAATTCCAGTAGCTACAGTCAGTCTCCAGCGTGCATAGAGCATTAACCACATGGAGGGGGGGGTCGATATTTGTTATCCCAGAACTTGGACCTCAGCCCGTAGAGTTGGAGGGGGGGTTTGTTTTCATCGCACTAGGCACTAGGTTTGTTTGCAGGCTGAAAACATGAATCAATCTGCACAAAACCAGCTATTGTGGGGGGGAAAGCATCAAAACATATAACATCTAAATAGATTCACGAGACAAAATCAAACTTAGCTGATCATGACAGTATCACAAGAACTGGAGAGTGGCACAAAGGAATTCCAAAAAAAAAAGTTGCTCAGGACAGGGAGAGAAACCTTTCCAAAATGCCACTGTGAACAGACCTTAGGATTACCTTAAATCTGCTCTGGTGATGAACCCACAAAGAATTATCACCCAAAGATGCGGTTGAGAGTATTTTAGCATCTTTCAGCTCATTGTTTTGTTGCTCCGTGTGTCTGCTGGATGTGTAAATATTGCAACTGTTTGTAGTTCGGTATACCAACGTCATATGTCAATGTTGTGTTGCTCCAAATACATTAATTATTGCTGCTTTGACGTCTGTTCCCACAACAAATGTGGTGCTGACTGATATCAACAATGGCTGCAATCTGAACACATCTCCTGTTACATTTCAGGCACAATAAATAGTTGCATCTGTACAAATTAGTATGAAACTCTAACATGTTGCACTGCACTCTACTGAGTTTATGTGGATTGAAGGCAATCCCTATGATCAGCAGTCAATTAGCCTGACCTGAAAAGAGAGACATGACTAGACTAACTCTCCACATCAGTGATAAATCTCAACTAGACACCAAAATCCCTGCTCTGTCTGCTTTAGATTTATTTATTTCATTGGACTAATCTGTAGCCGTTGTACCTCTCACTAGCTACGAAATCTAGTAAGAGGGGCTCAGACACATCCTGATCTAAAGGGCAGCTAAATCAGGGCTAAAATTAGAACAAAAACATGCAGCACCACCACTGGTCTGATACTACAAGAGACAAGCCTGATAAAAGGTTACAGTAATTATGATTACAAGGTACAAACTGTTCTTAAGAATGGCACCATTATTAAGGCTGATAGTGGCTTTTTCTGCCGCAATATATTAGACTTCTTAACTTTCTTTTGTAACATTTGGGAGATCTCAGTATCGTCCTTTTGAAATAACAGAAAATTGGAAGTGTTTCAAAGCCTTTCTCCTTGCGGCGGCCCTTCATGGGTGAGCCAGCCAGGAGTCACGGTGGCCACAGAGCGTCCTGTCACTCATGTCGCCTTGGTTATGTAAGCTAGGAGATCACACTACGCCACTGAGGGGAAGAGAAAAGGAGAGAAAAGGAGGGGAAGAAAGAGGGGGGGAGGGGTTGCATGGGAAGTGACTTTGAATTATAAACAAGGTTACTGCTGTTTCAGCCTTTTATCTCCCTCTCTCTACCTCCCCTTTATCGCTCTCATGTTCTTCCCTCCCTCCTCTCCTCCTTTTCACACCCTTTCCGTCTCCCCTAAAGGGCTCCAGTGTACTACAGATGAAATTGGACTTAGCGAAGGCTGTCAGAGACAATGCTAGGTGCAAATGACAGTACACTCACTATGACTCTGTGTGTGTGTGTGTGTGTGTGTGTGTGTGTGTGTGTGTGTGTGTGTGTGTGTGTGTGTGTGTGTGTGTGTGTGTGTGTGTGTAAAATAGCTTATCTCTAGGCAGATCCAGTGGAAGTCCATCTGAAAAAGGTGAACAGGAGGTGGGATACATCTAGCTGCCAAAATGTCCTCTTTAATGCCAGAACAACGTTAGGACAAACAACGTGACTACCTGTTCCCCTCACAAACTATATTAAGTTACCCGCACTTTGCATTCTAAATATTACTTCTTATTCCTATAAACAGGGATGCAATCTTCATATCCTGAATAAGAATATACTTTATTCTTCCTTGCAAACGTCATCTTGGACTTGAGGAAATAGTAACAGGCGCTTGCCACTATTTTCCAACATTTTATAAGACGAAATGATCAATTACAAACATAATAATTGGTCAAATGAATTTTAATGTAATTGTGAAGTTAATTTTTGCAGCCCAACTTTTGACACTGCTGCTTTATGTAGAGTCAGTGTAACATATGGCCAATTAAAAGTCTGCTACGGTAGGAGAGGATGAAATGCTCTGCTTTGTTTTCGTGGGGGGAGGGGGGGGGGGGTCGGAGGGTGTGTAAGGTCGACAGCAGGAAGAAAGTGAGAACAGTAGCAAGTAGCAGGTGACTAAAGAGAAATTTCTTCTGGCACTTACCACTGTTTTAATGTGATGCACCTGTGTTTTTATGTAAAACGTGTGGGGATCATTTACTCACCTATTTGCAGCAGTACAGGTGTAACCAGCGCCGTCTCCATGGCGTAGCAGAACTCCCGGCCGAACATCACGGCCCCATGCATCACCCATCTCTTCAAGGGTATGCCTTCGACCGATCCCTCGCTCACTGACTCCTCCCCTCCTCGACCTCTGCTGCCCCCTGATCCATGCACCTCGCCTCCTGCTCCTCCTTTCTCCTCGCCCAAGCCTGATGCCGCGGAGTTTTTGCCGTTAACCCCGCCCACCAGAGATCCGACCTGCATAGCATCGGCCTCTGTGTTCTGGGGAGGCATGGTGGAGGGCATGCATGCAGTGAAAACAATGCTCCCCCCTCTAACAAGCTGACAAATCGGAAAACAATTACCTGTAGCTACCAAAGGAAAAAGACAATACTACGTCCCTGATTCCTTAAACTAGGTATCAAGTAGTGTACTAGTAGTGACTTTAGTAGTGACTTAATTGCAACAAATTGCAGCCTGTGGTATTAACTGGCTGCTTATATAGTAGTATTATCTATTACTGCTTTAAAATGTATGCAGTACTAATACCACTAGAATAAAAATGAAAAGAAAAAAAATGTGACGGATAGTGTCAATAAATAAATGAAGGAAAAACAGATCTATTATTTATGATCTGGCATGTTAATGTAAAGAAAACAAAACCGAACACTCAGCAGTCAGTTGTCCCTCTGAACAAGTTGTCCTCCCAAAACACTGCAGCTTACAATTCAATATGTGTTGATCCCCCTTTCGGCTTTTTGTTGTTGTCCCAGAGTTGAAAAAGAAAATCAGCTTTCCAAAGGCTTGTAGAAAATCCAGAGAAATTAAGGAAGCAGTTGAATTTTCACAGGAAGACTATGAGGTACATTCCAAGAAAAAGTGCTTCTTTCTGTGTGTGTCAGGTGTGTGTGTGTACTGTATGTGTGAGAGTGTATATGTATGTGTGTGTGTGTGTGTGTGTGTGTGTGTGTGTGTGTGTGTGTGTGTGTGTGTGTGTGTGTGTGTGTGTGTGTGTGTGTGTGTGTGTGTGTGTGTGTGTGTGTGTTTTTATGGCTTTTTTGTCATTGAGGTTTCTCCCTCTTTTTCTTACTGTCTATTACAAGCTGTAAAAATCCATATAGAAGACCATTCAGTAAGTTTCAGAGTCATTTTGTGTATAGAGGGCTGGATTGAGGGCTGGATGGAGGTCTGGATGGCGGAGTGGGTGGGGGCAAAGAAGAGTCCGCAGGGGGAATGGGGAGGAGGAGGAGGGCAGGCAGCGAAGGTGGGCGGAGCTCCTCTGAAAATCCCCATCGATTGGCTGATCAATCTGGAGGAAAACACCCAACAGGACGATAACCAGCAGGTGGAGAAGCACGGGGCCATAACGCAGGCGTCCCATTGGTCAGGAGGAGAGAAGTGGTTAGGTAAGGTGAGGTGGATGAGAAGAGAGGGGGAGAAAAAAAACATTAGACTTAGTGACAGCAATTTAACTTACGAACACACAATTGACCAGTGCATGGGAGCTTTGCTGCATATAAACAAACAATTAATTGATTGCGGAACTCTGCTTATAAAAGTACAGACTAATTTCCCAATGTCCATCCTAATGGTACGCAATGACCCCAGCAGTATTTTTGTTGCATCTGTATAAAGAAATTTTTTTGGCGTCCCAGCAGTTTAGTTTTTCCCCAGTTTTTCCCCAGTTTTTGTGGGTGATAAACATATTTCTTAATTCTTACTTGCCTCTTGTGATATCTCTTCATGCAGAGTTTTTGTCCTTTTTACCTCCACTCAATACTATAGTGGTTAGTGGATGTATGTTATGTACTGTGAAATACTTTCTAAAATTCAACAGCAACTTTTCTTTTACAGAAATAATGTCCTGGAGAGCGGTTTTCATTGAAACTACTTTTTACCTGAAGAAAAATTTAAACTTATCCACAAACAAAATTCCAGTCATCTTTCTTTTATTGGCCTAGAGGCAGAAATGTTAGAATTACAAATTAAACCAAAACGATCTCTGTGACCAGACACAGTCAGGGCAAGAGAAAAAAAAGTGTTTTTTGTGTTATCTCGGTAAAACCAGCTCACGTGTTTCAATCTGTAAGTGTGAGTTGTTTGAGAGTACCAACATGCTGATACCACAACAGACACAAACATTCTCCTATGAAAAGAGTCCATTTTTAAACAGTGTAATTGGTTTGAGCACATGATTCATCCTCGCAGACACTCGGACAGTCTTTCAAACTGGACGGGGAGGATGAAAGCATGTGTTTTATGTGCTGAAACGTTTTCAAATTGAGCTACTGTTCCAAACAGAGGGCTTGTGTTGTGTTTGGTGAGAAGAAATGAGAGATATGTGGACAGAAAAAAAGAGAGAAAGAAGAGAAAAAGGCACGAAGGCCTTCAGTTAATACTATGCCTAATAGAGAGAGAGAGAAAAAAAAACAGACTGCATATGTTCAATACGATTTCCCACAGAGTTAAATTCCAAAGTGTTTTTTTTTTTTTGTCTAGCAGGCCACTGGATTATAACCGTCATACCCAACACACACTAATGCTTGCCACGTGAACGACACACACACACACAGACTTTATAAGTTGCTAAGACCCTCATCAAGCTTCTTAAGGGGAGATTGAGAAATAAAAGAAAACACGAGAGGGAGGGTGGAGGGAAAGAGATGAGGG
This sequence comes from Gymnocephalus cernua, assembly GCA_023631565.1. Lineage (NCBI taxonomy): Eukaryota > Metazoa > Chordata > Actinopteri > Perciformes > Percidae > Gymnocephalus > Gymnocephalus cernua. Next base: position 13,314,468 of record CM042438.1, read on the forward strand.
GAGGAAGAAGGGAAGGATGGATAAGGATGGATGGAGGTTTGAACAGGTGAAAGGCGGAAGGAATAAGAGATAGAAGGAGTGAAGTTAGGCAGAGGATAAGAAGGGCAAGAAGAGACAGACAGAGATGGAAGAGGGCCGACGTTGAAAATATTTGTCTCTCCGTCCATTTCTTACTTTCTCTGGTTCATCTCTCCTCTCCGCTTTCAGTGCTCTCACATGTCTCTATTAACATTCATGATGCACTCAAGATGGTCATGAATATTACACACACACACACACACACACACAAAACTTAGAAATCAAAATGATGTTAAAATTAGAGGAACGACCACAGAAAGAACACCACTGTCGGGGGGGAGAACACGATGTGCCAAAGCAACATTTCTAACAACAACTAAATGTCCAGATGTGCTTAACCAGCGGTCCCTAGATGTTTCAGTATGATCAGTGTATCAGAAGTTATGTTTAAATTGGAAATGATGGAAACATACAAACATGGTGGATATTCTGAAATGATGGTCTTGATTAGTAACACCTTGTTGAATGGTATGCACATTGATGTGAGGTTAAAGTGCTCATATTATGCTTTTTGGCTTTTTCCCCCCTTTCCTTTATTGTGTTACATATCTTTTTGTGCACATTGTAGGTTTACGAAGTGAAAAAGCCCAAAGTCCCCCCCCAAAAAGGGACTTACCATCTCCAACAGAAAACACTGTTCACAAACTGCTCCAAACAGCTCTGTTGTAGTCCAGCCTTTACTTCCGTGACGGACGCTTGTCACTTTGTAACACACGTTATAATGCTGTACATCAAAAATATGGTGTTTTTTGAAAATTAAAAAAACCACATAAAGCTATTCTGGTACAACCTCTAAATACAAGTATGAACCTGAAAATGAGCATAATATGAGCACTTTAAACAAACAACATGCAGAGGGAGGACAAAATATGACAAATTATCTGTTGTATAACTTGTATTTGTTGGTAGCAATAAAGTTATACGGTTTTCAATGGATTTTCTACATTTAATAGGCCAATAGTTTTATGGTCAAAGTTACATTATTTCTGCATAGTAATCAGGGTTAACATCTAAGGATTATCTTCATTACTGATTCATTAATTTATGAAGAAAATAAAATTAGTTTGGTCCGTAAAGTGTCAGATCACACATTCATCACATTCAGTTAAAAAGCATACAAGACAAAGAAAATCGTGATTATACTGTATAATTGAAGCTGGAACGGGGAGTGTTAGTGTCAATCAACTAATTGATTACATGACTTTTTGTTGTAAGCTGTTTCGTAAATTCTTGCTTGCTGCTGTGAAGCTTCAACATCAGAGAGTTGGCTTCTGGAAATTGCCGCATTTTGTCTTTAAAAACAAACTCAGACAATCAATAAGCCAAACAGGCAGTTGTGAAGAAGACTAATGTAAATTCTGTTGATTACATGAGCTCAGCTTTTCTGGGAGCCAAAATAAACAACATACAGTATCACGTGAGAGCAGAGAGGGAGAGAAGGAAGATAAGGTGAGGGGAGAATTAGGTTGAAGCAGAGGAAAAGGAGGAAAAAACAAGGGAAGGATAAAGAAAGACGAAGAGGAAGCAGGATGGAGATAGGCTAAGAAGGAGCTGGAAAACAGTCAAATAAAGTGAATTATTTACCAAACAAACTTGATTTTCTTAATCATCAGATGGTCAGACAGAATGAAAAAGAGACTCATACAGAAGACGACAGGAATAAGAGCAAGAGGGAGGTGAAGGAGATGCTTGTAAAGCCTGCGGTCAGGGACAAATTAAGACTGTCGCATCCTGTGTCTCACAGATCAACACACACACACACACACACACAAGTTTTCCGACTCTGCAAACGCACACTAAACACACGTAAGCTAGGTCTATTTTAGAGAGTGTTTATTCTTGTGCCACAGACCAGATTACCTGCGACACCGGCATGAAATCAGGGCAAGCTCGGCCTTTCTCACTTCATCTACCCTCTCCATTTCCCTGCTTCTTTTTCTACTTCTTCGTTAGCCCGCTCCCTGTCTCGCTTACATGTAACATGAGAAAACAGACATGTCTCACGTCTGCTTCAAGCCTGATCATGTACTGTAGAGGACATAGTGTCAGTTTGCAAATAAGCGGTAAGAGCAGGCTGACACTACAGACTGTAGAAAAACATGGATGTAGCTGCTGGAGGTGAGGTTTTCTAATTGCTGCTATCTAGTTAGTTATCTAAAGCCAATAATTATTTCGTTTGGGCAATGTGGTGAAGCATGGGGAGGGACGAGTAAACGGCAGAACAAGCCAGTAAGTGAACCTTGAGTTGTGAGTTCCTTCAACAATTACACAAAGTAGTTGTATTTGCCTAAACAAGGCAGCAGATGAGTCAATTAATCAATCAGTCAATTAACAGAAACATTTATTTTTGATGAGTCATTCAGGATGGTAGGTAAACACCCTGCACGTGTGTGTGTGTGTGTGTGTGTGTGTGTGTGTGTGTGTGTGTGTGTGTGTGTGTGTGTGTGTGTGTGTGTATGTATTTTTCACAAATACATAAAAATGTATCAGGGATTTTAACTGGACATCAGAATCAGCTTTAATGGCCAAGTAAGTGTGAACACATACAAGGAATTTTACTCCGGCTTTTTTTTTGCTCTCACACTACATACACAGAAATAGACATACAGCTTAAAACAAGCAGAACAAGATAAAAATAACATTTGATTACTATGTACAGACATAAAAGTTGGCTTAAAGTGGCTATATGTAACTTTCGGTTTGTGTTGATTCTAGCAGCCACTCTGGACAAAAAGCGGTAATGTTTTTACCACACCTGCTGTTGTAAAGGTCTTTTCTTTACGAAGCTGTATTACTGAGTTAGCTTTATCGGGAAGGGGGGGGGGGTGTCATACAGTTGTGATGAATGTTTTGCTCAGAGAGAAAAATCATTAATTTACATACGTTACAGATGCATCGTTGCGGGTATCACTGTCACTGTGTCTCAGTGTGTAAAAGTTTGTTGTAGCAACGAACGTAATAACAGACTGATCTCATGAAATGGCGTATGTAGGACACGCCAATTCGTATGCCATTATTGGCGTGTTATCAAGACGCATACTCACTTTGTAGCGTGTATTTGAACGCTGTTTGGCCTCCGTTGACTAATGCGTGTGAATTTATGCCGTAGCGAGTAGTATGAAAGGGCGTAAGTTCATGCAGGGTGGTTGGTCAGCTGGTGGATGGCTAAAACTCAGGACTTTTACCCAGAGGAGCAGGGATTGCGTCCCACATGTGGCGTTTGTCAACTGTAGTCTTTTGGTTTGTTTTAGTGGTTTATTTGTTTAAGTAAAGCCTTCCCCGATGTTCTTTCCCTAATCCCAACCGTTTTTGTGGTTTATTTGTTTAAGTAAAGCCTTCCCCGATGTTCTTTCCCTAAACCGAACCATTCATCTTTTCTTTATTTTTTTTTACTCTGGTGTGACGTTGCTCTCGCGATAACACGCCACGTGTATAGAGCGTAGACATACACGCGGATAGCTCAAAATGCGTACAGATAACACGCCACTTGGCTTTAGGAAAGTGGTGTGTATGTTTAAACGATTTAATGATGTCACGTTGGTAATAATAACTTAAATTAATATAACCCATTTCATGAATACCAAGGAGGACGCTTAACACAAGTACAGGGGGCAAGGGAAAAGGAAAATAGCCAACACAAACACGGACTGAAAAGAAATAAAACCGGGAAATAAATGGAAGGGGACACAATTTAATTTAGGCTACTGAAGCACAACCACATTGCGCATTGTAAAGTTATTTCATGAATTAAATAGATACATATTACATATCTGAGGGCCAATTCTGAGTCGGTTTTGAATTATTCACAATTCTGTAATTGTCTCCACCTGTTAAAAAAAAAGTCTAACCAAGATTGACTCCAGTTTTCCCCGTCATCTGTCACTTTCCCTTTTAGCTTTTAGTTGTTCTTCGTTTAATTTTGTTTTTCCTGTGATGGCCCTGCCCCAGCATCAGCCATAACTACAACAGATAACATCTAAAATAAAATGTAAATACAATTAGGCCTATATGAAGAAATTGCCTGCTACCTTTTACCTGGCTGGATACATTAACACAGGCTTTTCCAGTGTGATGCCGAAATATGTGACCCGTCGAAATGTGATACTGTCTGTAAATTATTTTGTGACTTCGAGGGAAAAATCTGACCCGCAAAAGGCATTAATAAAAACTATATAAAAATTGCGTTCGTTTCACCGTTACGTCTCGTTTGCTGTTACAGGTCATTTATGATCATCAGATAAGACATTAGTTTCATTTAAAAGTTACATATAGTTACTTTAAGTAAAATCATTTTAACACAGAAGAAAGTTGTCAAAAACCAGAGACATCTTTGTTGGCAAGCAAAGGATGTGGTTTTAAAGTTTGCCTGTGTGTGTGCGTGTGTGAGAGAAGAAATTCAGCTAAATGTCATGTCACAGACTCGAGCACAGAGACTCTTCAGTCTACACACACACACACACACACACACACCTAACTGCAGAGAAACACATGCAGACACTTCCATGCTGTTTGTAATATTTCCATGAAAAATAACCATATTCCCAGCTTTGAAAGGCAGATGGCAGGGATAAGTACTACAGAGAGAGAGGGGGGGGCAAACAGACATGCATTATGGTGCAGTGCTGCTGCAATGCAGAGAGTACGGGGGCACATGTGTATCAACGTGCACTAGCGTCAATGACAAATCCCTTACTCATAACACAGGGCGTATATATCAAAATACTGGCTGGTATGAATATGACGTAATATACCTGCTGTTCACACACACACACACACACACACACACTACAGTTGCTTACTCTCTCTATAGAAGTTATGTAAATGTCTTCGCTCACTTTACTCTTTGGCCATCATGGCTGATAATGACAAAAAGACGCAAAGGTCGACATTGTTTCTGAGTTGGAGTACCAACTCTGAAGGCCACACTATTGACAGGTTGATCACGTTTAATGAGTCAATCTGACATAAAACCTGTAGAGATTTGAGGTTTGTTTGTTAATTTGGGATCCTCATTAGCTCCTGCATTCTTCCTGAGGTCCTCACAACTCTCTTAATGGGACAATGAAATAATTAATACGCACATTACAATAAATCGCAGACAATACCAAAATATACAGAGGTAAGTATATCCAAGTTTACCATGTGACGCAATAAATATGTACTGGAGTAGAGACAATACCAAGTATGTTATGTTAAGTACCTACGTGGTGAGACGTTAGAAAACAAAAACAAGTGTATCCTTTAATTAAAATATTAACTGAAAAATAAGAAGAAAGAAAGAAACACATTACTGAAACTATGCAATATTTTGTTTTTCCATAAACAGAAAACTGTTCTGTTTTTGATGCTGGCTTTTAACCACTGCCAAAAATCAACCATATAAAATACCAAAATAATATCATCATATCAAATTTCTCACAGCTATTATACCTCACATTTACCTAAAAGGACTACAACACATAAGTGGCAAAATGGCTGCAAAGCTGCCAACACGGGTAGTTACAGCTAAATAAAATCCTAAATCTAACTTTGACTATTCAGTTAATTAATAGGTAGTTACACACATTTTTATCTGGATCAACTTATAAATGTATGCTATTTACATGGTGTGACTACAAAGCCAGTAAAGGTGTAACCATCTTTGAATGATGGATACATTCTCCCAAGTTAGAATAATGGCAGGTTTTTCAACTATTGCAAGTCTTCCAATATTGCTTGATTGCAGCAATACATATAAAAAAGGTAGGGACCCATTTTATGCATCTTATTGTGAAATGTCCTCATCATTGTCAAAACCAGCATTGTGATTCATATTTACTGATTTAACTTCTCCGTTTTAAGTAGAAAACTGTATAAAAGTATAAAAGTTTTCATATAAACTATAAAAGGGGGTCTGGATGCCCCTGCAGTTTGTGCATATGTTTGAATCTAGTTTCTACATGATTTTCCCACAAACAACTGTCTTGGTTAGAAGTCCTTTAAAAACAGGTCATTGCCTGAAAAAACTAAGTTGCTGGTAGTAAATGGCCAGTGTGGTGTGTCTGTTATGTCACCTGAAGACTTATGGGTCAAGAGGCCAATAATGTGGCTCAGGTCTATTTTTGTGGTGCTACAAAGCATGATCAAGAAATATCCTGCCATGCTAATGTAACACTAGCAACGGTTAGATTGGAGAGGAGATAGAAGAGGACTCTGCTATGGGTTGTGTCGGCTAGCATTGCAGCCAGTAATAGCCCAGTCATCCTAGTGTTTATTTTTAGCCCAGTTGGCTAATAGTCTAGCTAGTTAGCAGTGTGAGTGGCCCAAATACACACTGCAGTCAGTTGGTTCACACCCAGAGCAGTTAGCACAACACAGTTAGCTAGCTTACCTATTTTGCTTTCAAAAGAAAAAAACATCACCGACTTTCCCTGAGTCTGTTTTGGTCCTTTAGCTAGTAAACAAGGTTCTTGCTACATTTTATTTCCACAAGCTACTGTAGGTTTCAGACAAAAGCAAAAAATAGCATATCTGTGCTAAAGCAGCATAAAGCCCCTGCTAAGACAGGTTGAAGGTGACCAGAGAAAAAAAATGTGATTAGTTTGAGAGCAACAGCAGGCTGTCTTGTCTGTGGAGGACAAACGCACAACACATACACACTGTTATTTTAATCCACAGCCTGCTGATCCTGTCTAGACAACTGATGTCAATGTAGTTTCTAGTGTCTCATACATTTAGTATCATTTTTCAATCTGCTGACCCCCTTTTTCTCACAACTAGCATGCTAACAGATAGTGATCAGATAGTGACAACAGCCTTAGCCAATTTCTACACCAGAGTCATGTTACTGGCTGTGTGTCACCCGCACCACATAACCACACAAACACATACACAGGGCTGTAACTCAAAGCTCATTTGTGCCCCCTCTGACAACAGTACCCCCTACCCAACATCACATTACTGCACCGCCCACCTGCTTCCTGTCTCTCTGACCCAGGGGGCCTGCCCACTTTTAGAGGGACTGTGTGTGTGTGTGTGTGTGTGTGTGTGTTCTCTCGCCTTACAGCTACCTAAAGCTTTAATCCACAACCTATCAGTAAGCCAAACAGGAGATAGAAAAAAAAAGAACGTGTAATGAGGAGATATAGATCTACTTGATTTATCTCACCCTTTGTGGGTTTTTCTTTTCCTTTTCAGCCACACTGATGGCTGAAAAGAAAAAAACAGAAGCAGCAGAAAACAGAAATATAATCCTAGTCAGTTCAAACCTCACACATAAAAACCCCTGTGCTCAACACATGAACCGATTTAAAGCAGCTTAACACTAATGTATCGATAAATGCAGGCATTTTCATGATGTAACAAACAATTGTTTCACACAACCAGCTTGTTTGACAAAAAGCCCAAAAAAATATTCTTGCCTGTACAGACCTGTTCAGGATCTCACAAGACCAAGATTTAGCCCAGCCCACAATGGAATATTCCACTGTAGCACACAGACATAAAGGCCAACTGACAGCTAGTTATCATGCAAACAAACTCGCCCTGCAGCGGATCCATTTTTTGGGTATTGATCCAATTATCGGTACCCAAAACAAGTCTTCGTATAGGTAGTAATAGGTAGTATCAATAACAGATCTGCACACTCTTAATGCTCAGCAGAGTACTGAACTGAAACCTTAAAAATATGGTGTCTACCTATATTTCAAGCAATCTGGCAGTCCAACAATCAAAAAGTAGTAGCCTCTACAACTTAAACAGAAATGGCAGGTTAAGTCTAGTGACTAGCTTTCATCTTAGAGTCTACACAACATTATTCCAAACAATGTTTTCATCTGCAACATCCACAACATGATTTTATGATCAAATCTGGCAGCTGGCAGGCTGTGCTGACTCATAATCATGCTGGACAAAAACTTCACCAAGACTCAGAAAGAAATAACTTTTGCGGAGAGCATTTTCATAAACATTTAAAAAAAACATGGTGCTTACGGATAGAAAGTACAAAAACTGATTCTGATAAACTGGCTGTTTTATAACATAAGACAGAGAGAGTTAATGTACTTTATCAACCCTCCCCCATCTGACTCTCTCACTCATGCCTCCCAACGCTGCCACAGACACTCTACTCTCTACTCTATCCTCCTCTCTCGACTCTCGACTCTCTCTGCCCTCTTACTTCACGACAGGCTCGCAAGTCCTCCCCAGCGCCGTGGTTATCTGACTCAGTGCGTGCTGAAAGATCAACTATACGGGCAGCGGAGAGGAAATGGCGGAAATCTAAACACCCAGCTGATCTTCTTACCTATCAGTCTCTTCTTTCCTCCTTCGCTGCCTCTATTTCTGCAGCAAAAAGCTCTTTTTATCAAACCAAAATTGAATCCTCTTTCTCTAACCCCAAAAACTTTTTTCCATCTTCTCTAACCTGCTAGATTCCCCCAGTCCACCTCCTCCCTCCACCCTCCTACCAACCCACTTTGTCAACTACTTTGTAAAAAAGATAGATGACATATGCTCTTCATTCTCCACCACACCTTCTGAAATCACCTCACCATCCATCACATCCAGTACTCTTTCACCCCTCTATCTCCAAATCAAATTCTTACGTTGATTACCTCTGCCCGCCCAACCACCTGCCTCCTGGATCCTATCCCTTCTCACCTTCTCCAGTCCATTGCTTCTGACCTCCTTCCTTTCCTCACTCATCTCATTAACATCTCCTTGTCAACTGGCTGTTTCCCCGATGCCCTCAAGGAGGCAAGAGTGACCCCATTACTCAAAAAACCAACACTCGACTCCTCTGATGTAAATAACTATAGACCAGTCTCCCTTCTTCCATTTCTATCTAAGACTCTTGAGCGTGCCATTTATAATCAACTCTCTACCCATCTCCACCAGAACAACCTTCTTGATCCCCACCAGTCTGGCTTCAAGGCTGGTCATTCAACAGAAACTGCCCTCCTTGCTGTCACCGAGCAGCTTCACATCGCTAGAACAACCGATCTTTCTTCCATCATCATCCTTCTGGACCTTTCTGCTGCCTTTGACACGGTGAACCAACAGATCCTCATTTCGACACTCCAGAATCTGGGTGTCTCAGGCTCTGCGTTATCATTGCTCACATCTTACCTGACAGACCGTTCCTACCGGGTAACTTGGAGAGGATCTAGCTCAGATCCTTGCCCACTCAAAACTGGGGTTCCTCAGGGATCAATCCTGGGTCCCCTCCTCTTTTCTCTGTACACCAACTCTCTTGGGTCTGTCATTCAGTCACACGGCTTTTCTCATCACAGCTACGCAGATGACACCCAACTAATACTCTCCTTTCCTGAGTCTGAAACTCAAGTAGCAGCACGTATCTCAGCCTGTCTAACTGACATCTAAAGTAGTTGTACATGCTGCATAACATCAGAAGAATACGTCCCCTTCTAACGCAGAAGGCGGCCCAGGTTCTGGTTCAGGCTCTAGTCATCTCACATCTAGACTACTGCAACTCCCTCCTGATTGGCTTGCCGGCATGTGCCAGGGCCACGACTGGATCAGCCCCAGCTTACATCCAGGACATGGTCAAACCATATACCCCAACCCGCCCACTTCGCTCTGCATCAGCCAAACCGCTTGCTGCTCCTTCACAGCGAGGGAGAACTAATCACTCAACGAAATCCCGACTGTTCACTGTCCTGGCTCCCAAATGGTGGAACGAGCTCCCCACTGACATCAGGATGGCCGAAAGCCTACACACATTCCGCCGAAAGCTAAAAACACATCTCTTCCGACTACACCTCGGATAAAATATAAAAATGTACTATGTACTTGCACTTTCATGCGTCTCTTTGTAGCTTTACTTATTCAAAGCTATGTACTTGCACTTTCATATGTCTCTTTGTAGCTTTACTTATTTAAAGCTATGTACTTGCACTTAATACTTGTTGGTCTCGAGTTTGTACCTTCACAGTTGAAAGCACTTAATTGTAAGTCGCTTTGGATAAAAGCGTCAGCGAAATGACGTGTAATGTAAAGTTAAAGAGAAACATGTTTCACAGTACCTCGTTAGACAAATGACACCAACATCGCTGTTCCAGTATATAGTCAAATAATGCTTCTTTAACTGAGAGAATAAAGTAGTTGTAGAATAAAGTAGCAGTTTGTATATAGTGTTACAGGGTATAGTTACTTCTGTGATACCTGACTACCTGTTTGTCTGTACAGTAATCGAGTAAGAAAATAATTAGTTGACATCGTCAGTTTTTAAATGGTCATTTTTTCCATATTAGTTGGTCAAATCAATTCTGCTTACTCTCCACCAAATAACATTTCTGAAACATTTTCTACACGGCTCAACTAAATAGCCCCAAAACGGCCATTGTCCAATCACACATCATAGCAACCGTTACTATGTGAGCAGGTCCGACAAACATTGACTCCAAGCAAGATGGTGAAGCGGTGCGTCCACGGTGTATGTAAAATCGGACACTAGTTCCCCCGAGAGACTGTCTGGAGGAGTTGTGTTCTTTCCATTCCCAAAGCCGAAAAAAAAACGTGAGCGGTGCCTGCAATGGATAAAACAGTGTGGACAGCCCCACTCCCAGTTAAATGCGTTGAATATTACGAAGCATAGCTAAATACGTCTGCTCAAAAGATAAGGCTAACAGCTAACTAGTTACCGTGTTGTCTAGATCTACTAACTAGAAGGAAGAACACAAATTGGACCAAAGTTATGATTACCATGGATATCATTGCCAGAATGTTAAATATCATTGCCAGAATGTTAACCTACTCTCTAAGCTAAGTTTAACGAGCCCTTTAGCCAACATTAGTTAACATGTTAGCTAACGCTAGCTACATTAGCTGCTGTTGTGTTGGGTCTTTGAGCTCCCCAACTTTATTTTTTGTCAGTTTACAACAAAGTCGAACATAGCATATAGAATATATTACAATGTTAAAGTAACTTGCTCAACACTGTGAACCAAACAATAGAACAGAATAAGAATCACTAGCACATAATATAGTAGTTAAAGAAGAATGCATCAAGTGACCGGTAAGCATTAGCCTCGATAGTAGTCGTGTCTCCTTCATTGCGTATTTTTATATTTTGAATATATCCCTCCACTGCATACTGTAACCCCTTTTGCCTCGATCTGGAGGATATCGCAGAGGTATTGCTCCAAAAAAAGGTCACTGACACGCACGGGTATACCTCTTCCTGTCATGGCAATCTGTTGCGTTGGTCGTGTTTGACCATTTGTTTGTCGGACGTAGCAACAGTAACTAAGGGGGCGGGGAATTACAAAAAAGGTCTTACATATGAAGTGTGATCCAATTACAAGAGACTAAGAAGTGCTTCTGGCTGCAGACCAGTTTTTAAAAGATTAGTTTTGACTTTTTTCCCCCGGAGCATTCCAAGACATATAGTCAAAATGTCAAATGCTTCATACGCTGCCTTTGAGACGACCACATCAAAACATTAACAAAAAACGATAAAACTCATCAACATGCCATGTTGGATACGTAATGCATACCATACAACAACAGTTAACACAGTGACACAGCAAATAAAAGAGAGAGGTAAGGGTGTGGGTGTGGGTGTGGTGAAGACCTAAAGTCAACCAAAAGCACTCCACACAAAGCAAATCTGATTCACTGCCAGTCGTCTCTGGCATCCAGTCAGCTCTCTGGTAATTTAATTGGAAAGCGGGACATCAGTTTGTTCTGAGACAGGATGAGTCAGTGAAGATGGGAACAGTGACTGAACAAAACCCCAAAAGTTTCATTATTTGATTTAAGACTGACATTTCTACTGCAGGATAAAATGACTTAAAAAAAAAAAAAAACTATTGGAGAGAGAAAACTTTAAAATGACTGAAAAGTTGGCTCAAAGTGCATATGTTTCACAACAGCTCAATGATGCGGTATTAAATTGAACTACAGTCGGCAGAGGCCAAATAGCCTCTTGTTTACGCTATCTGAGCTCATCTGACCTTTAGCATAACTTTTGGTGCATTCTTGTAGTTTAAAACTGCAATGGGAAATATTTTAGGAGCTCTGCAGAGACATCGGGTTGCTGGTCCAAATATCTGAATACTACTTGCATTATTTTTTGAAAGGGTGGTGCTGGTTTATCGAGTCTTAGAGGTGAACAGAATTGTTTCTTCACAAGTGCTTACGTGCTACTTAATGGACATTGTTGGAGATAGTATTACTGCTGCCCAAGGTCAAGAATTAACTGTAAACTGTTTCTGAAATGCACCGGTGATATATCTGCTTGCTTTTTCTCAAAAGTTGAATGCATCTCTGCGCATACATGTCTTTCTCATAACTATAAGTGAGGAATTAAACCACCTGGAACAAACTACATCAGCGTGTGAATGTGTGTGAATGGTGAATGGTTCCTGTACTATGTAAAGCGCTTTGAGTAGTTGTTAAGACTGAAAAAAGCGCTATATAAATACAGTACATTTACATTTACATAATTGAAAAGGCTTCTGGGTGCGACACTGGAGCTAAAGCCAGAAATAGAAACAAGATACAAATAAGAAAGAAGGGAGAAGAAAGGAACAGTCACAAAAAAAGAGAACCCCAATACAGAGTGGAGGAGAGCTGACAGGAGAGCAAGCAAACTAAGTGGAAAGTCTCTATTCTTCGAAGACGTTTTGTGTTATTGACTCTCTGGCTACAAAGAGCGTGTGTGTGTGTGCGTGTGCGTGTGCGTGTGTGTGTGTGCTGGACAGAGAAAGGCAAAGAAGGTGAGAGAGCGCAAAAGTAAGACATTGTTGGGAGGCAGCATTACCTAAATCAGATACGGGTTATGAAACAAAAAGAACAGCTATGTTTCACTTCACTTCAACTTCTGCCAAAAAGATTTAGTAGTATTAGCCAATCAAATATGTGCAAGAGCTTATTTCTTTCAATAGTTGTTTATTTTGGAGATTTTTGCATTGTGGGTCTTTCATCAGACAGTTTTGCCAGTAGTGAGTGAGCGAGGACTAAAACCAGGGACGTGGCGGTTGCACGACAAGTGTCTTTAGATCTCTTTAGAGCATATATTTACCTTCTTGTTTTTAGGAACCTGCAAGTTGCATCGGCTCCCACTGAGACACTCAAGCTTCGTCGTGTGGTGTGGAAACCATTAAACAAACAGATCTGGAGTCGCAGTGAACATGCTGGTGTAGGCTGATAGCACAGTATTCAACAGCAGTCTTACAAAATGCCAAAGTCAATTTGGATATTGTAGTGCGTTTTGTGTGTTTATGCCACAATTCAACCTCTAAAACAACCACAAGCTTGTTTATATTTCAGTTGTATTTCACTTGTCCATCATGAATGTAGAGTGTGTTTGTGTGTGTTTTGTTGGATGGATGAGATAGATGAGTTGGGATATAAGGAAGCATTCTAAGACAGCATTTACATGTTTATGGAAATATGATCCAGTTCTGCATGCAAAGTATCAAAATATGTATGTAAATATGTATGCGGGTAAATGATCAAATGCCTTTCCTTGTGAATGTACTGTATGTATATGGCGGTGTGTGCTCTGCTTGCACAAGATCTGTGCAAATGTATGTTTAAGTTCATGACTGTGTGAGTTCATGTGACTGTCTGCTCGTGACTGGCAACATTTCGGTGGGTAATAACCTGATGCTGACTCGGCACCAGTCGATAGTCAGCAAACTTTTCTTCAAGAGGAAGTAAATTGCTTTCACTTCAGCTGAACTAGCCGGTCTCAAGCATGCAACCTGAAACTAAGACTGCACTTCAACATGTCAAAGCAAGAGGCTGAGACAAAGAGACAGTTTTTTTAAGAAAGAGGTGTGAACAGTATGGATGTATTAGTGTGTGCAAATCCTTTCAGATCAATCCGAACCAGATTACCACATACTGCATATCTATTCCATATTGTTCTCCTCGTGCTGGTTGTGGTTGCATAAAAGAAAACACGTTAGACTTGAACGTAAATAGAGGAATAACATCCGTTAGCCATTTACATCTCTTTTTGGGACCTGTGTTCTTGTGCAGATTTACTCAAAAAACAGCAAAATAACAGACACAAGGAGGACTTTTAAAAAGGAAGACGCCAACTTATTGGGACATTAGCTTATTCACCGTAACCCCGAGAGTTAGACAAGTCGATACATACCCTTCTCATCTCCGTGCGTGTCTCAATAAATCAGTGTGTTCCTTTAAATGCAGTGTTAAGAGTAAATAAAAGAAATGGGTGTTATCACCTAAGTGTTTGTGCATGTGAGACTTACCAAAAGGCCTTGAAAGCTTCATTAATTGAGACGTTGACGTTTTGGTCCAGACTGCAATTTTAAGGCCTGCAGTCGTACCTGAACACACACAAAATGAAAGAGTTTACCATATAAATACAGTGCACACAGACACACAGTAAGTCAGATTATACTGTATATTAGATCAATACAGCACCCAACACCACAGCAACATCCGCGCTTACTCTCTCATGCGCACACGCATTGGCATACATCAGGAGCTGCCAATAAACCAGAACACACACAAACAAGCAAAACACTTACAAAGTCTCTCTACTATCAATCTGCTTTTGCACCAGTAATTTGATGGAGCTGCAGCTGTCCAACGCCGATATATTTAAACAACATTGTACGTTAAAACACAGAAATGTGTAGAATCCTTCAAACATATTTTATAGAAACAGTACATAAATAGTATCAACTGGATGTACTGTACATTAAAAAGGTACCTGCAAGGTGAATAAAACACGACTTATAAAACGTGGAGGAGCTCTGTAGTTGATTTAACACTGACATTTATATCACAATCTGCAGAGTTATATTGTGGATGAATCAATGGATTGCTTGCTTCCCAAGCACTGTGCAAGGTGACATCTCGATACTGCTTGTTTTGTTTGTCAGCCTAAAACCTAAAGATATTCAATTTACGATCATAAAACACTAAGAAAATCAGCAAATATTTACAACTGATTTCCGGTACATTTGCTTAAGAAACTACTTCAATGATAAATCAATTTATAAAATTATCACTGACTAATTTTCTTTCAATTGATCGACTAATCTACACCCTAAATGTCTTTTGTCATTTTTTATATTGAAGTGTAACCTGCAGGTTGGTGGCACCAACAACACCACAACTGTTGCCATATAAACGCACCAACAGCCACTTATGGAGAAAAAAAAAACACAGATGAATAGTTGATTACAAAAGCAGGACACTCCTCATATTTGTTGTATTGTTACCGCAAGCCAAGCATCCTAAATACCTTTTGTCAGGTATGTGAGTCAGTAAACTGTAAAGTGCCCCTTACAAAAGATGCAGTGAAGGAAACGAAGCTCATTCTAATGTCCAAACTGCAACCCTGAGCCTCTTCTGTTTTTTAAACCTTCATTACATTTTAACACCATTCAGACATCCTAATTATAAACACTTTATAATTAGAGCAACCTAATTATGCCACCTGACCTGTGCCGGGGTGTCTGCACCCTCATCCTCTCCTCTCTTTTTGTTTTTGACACAGGCCTACACAAACTACTGTAAATGCCTCCCTCTCTCTCACCCCCCCACCACCCCTCCTCCTCCTTCTCCTCCTCCTCCTCTCTCTCTCTCTCTCTGCAGCAGCAACCTGAGATGCTGAGTATTCCGCTTGCCGGAGCCGAACAACCTCGGCTACAAAATGTTTAATATCCGTCCCCTCTCGTCGCCGGTGTTTTAACCGGACACCGAGCTCACCTCGCCGGGTTGTGTCAGCCGCTGGCTCCGTGTTTTTGTCCGCTCAGCGGTCGGACAGTCGCTCGGCTCTGCGGCAGCTTTTGTTGCATAGGTTGTCCGCTACTCCTGCAACTGAAGCCAGGGCTTTAAATACGCCTTTAAAGGAATATCTGTCGGAAGAAGAGACGTAGCACTGACTTCCGTCGACGTCAAGGCTAGTTTGCATAAAGGGGGCGGGACCGCGGCGGTGGTACACAAAGAAGCGGAGTGGCTGAATTTTTAAAGGTGAATACCGTAAACAATATTCAGTGACAGTGCGTGCGCGATCACGGAAGGCTGTATCATGTGGATGCGCAGACAGTTTCGTTGTCATTACTTAGAATTCCTCATGAGGGAGACAGAAACTACGCACTATAGCTTTAAGGCCTAAAATTGTCCGTATATTCAGTAGTAATATACACAAGAAATGGCAGAAAAGTAATTTAACTACTTGAATCCCTATGCAAATATGAATGTAGTTAAACTACCAGCATGTTACCGCAAAATGTAGTTATACTACTAGTTTAATTACATGTAGTTCACTACTCCCCAAAACTGCTTGTATAAATGATTTTTTCTCCACCATTGATTTCTTTTTTAAATCGTTGTGTTTTGTTGACATTGGCTTTACTTCCTCACTGTTTGGGGTTCTGACAGCCCCCAATGGTGCAGCTATGTATTGAAGTGGTAACAACAAACTTATGAACTCCAAATATCAGAAATCCAAACTGACTTATTGGGTTTTGGGTAGGGTAGTGCTGCATGAAAACTACTGTTAAAGACGGCCACAGGCAAAACGGACCCAAAACAGAGCATTTGAGTTAAATAAGGAATGGATTTTACAGAATGGCCATTTTTGTCATTACAACACTTACTGTATTACACAATCTCCAACTAGTGAAATATGTTTTCAGATCAGTGAACAAAATCACATATCCATGGTCTTTCTTTCTTTTTATTTCAGCCTTTCTGTTCACTAAAATGAAATCAAGACTGGGACAGATTAACCCTCTACAGGGAAAATTAGCTGCAGCTAGGGCCCTATAGTTTTTTCCACTTTCTGTGCATTTTGTATGTACAGTATTAGTTAGAAATAGTATTAGTTTGTGCTAACTTAATCAAGCGCAAATCCGAAATAATAAAAGCCTTAAAACTAGATTTTTCAATGACAGTTTGTCATAAAACATAATTAGCTGTTACAGTGCTAATTAAGTTGTTTTTTCTTTTCTTGGTGGCATTGTACTGCAGAACACTGTGCCTCTGTTGACTAGAGTTACTGTTTCAACACTTAAAGTTGCGGCACAAACAGCAATTGTGTTTGTCCCCCCCCCCCCCCCTTAAATGTAGCTCTTGCTTCCTAAGTTAACTGCAGGAGACACAGAAAGCAACTTATCTCCCGCTGCAACCGAAGCATGAGTGGACCTGCACGGTGAGAGATTAAAAGCTGCTTATGGCTTTATGTAAAACAACAATCTCCAGCAAGCACACACATAGGCCTACATTACATGTACAGATTTACCCACTCAAACTGCACAGAACTACACATCCACACACACAGTATTTAAAGGACTGAAGGGGCGTTTCAGTTAGGCTTTCAAAGTAAAAACACCTTGACCGGCACCACAGGGAGGTCAGAGGTGCTTTACGCAGAGCAGCAGCCCTGCAGGGATTCAGTGTTTTTGCTTAGAGACACCTGAGCAGGGTGGATGCAGTCTCTTCTAGCTTTATGTCAAATCGTTGTTATCACTCTGCCACTCTGCAGCACAAGCAGAGGAGTCAAATTGCTTCCATGTTTGCTGTGGAGCTATGGCTTTACATTGTAAAGCTGAAATGAATAGTTGATTATTGAAAAGTCAACTGACAGAAGATTGTTTGTAACTGGTGCAAGCTTCTATACACATCAGTGTAACTTATATGTAGTGGTTAAATGGACTTCACTGTGTTTAAGGAGAAAACCCTAATTTTTATTGCAAAATCTTTACTGGGTAAATTATCGCAGTACATATTCAGTTTACGGACATATTACTCCAGTAGCTATAACATTAGATATAGAAAACGGGCCCCACCTGAACAGAGCTGGTTAAATCAGAATCAGAAAAAGCTTTATTGCCAAGTACATTTTTTACACATACAAGGAATCTGTTTTGGTGTTGTAGGTGCATGTCATACATTCTCTAAATGTAAGAAGGTTAAGAAAATCAAGTATTAGAATATAAACAATATAAGTATGAATATAAATACACAGTATGTATTAAAAATCAAAATAAAAAGAGCAGTACAGCAGGGTAAGTAGAGTGACATGTAGAGCCAGAGGTGGAGTGTGGGGAGTGTCAGGGTGGGTTCCGGGCCTTGTTGATAAGGCTAGTGGCGGAGGGGAAAAAACTGTTCTTGTGGCGTGAGGTTTTGGTCCTGATGGACCTCAGCCTCCTGCCAGAGGGGAGTGACTCAAAGAGTCTGTGGCCGGGGTGGGAGGGGTCAGCCACAATCTTTCCAGCATGCTTCAGAGTCCTGGTGGCGTACAGGTCCTGGAGCGGCGGCTGCCTTTTCCTTTCACTCTCCCCAAGCTTGGAATGAGCTGCAAGGGATACTTAACTCTGAATCTTTGCCCTTACCTTAACATGTATAAAATTACTTTAAAGTCAGTTTTTACAGAATAATGTATTGCTTTTAATAGATGCCATTATTAGCCATGATTCTTTCATCCTCTGATTCCTGTATGTTTGTGTCTGTTGTTGTGTTTTGGTATCTTTTGCGTGACGTTTGTACTAAACTTAAAATTTTTCTGCCCATCTTGACCAGGACTCCCTGGTTAAATAAAAAAAAAAAAAATGGCAGCTCCATTGTTTCAGTCATTTTCCAAGCACAAATTTGAGGATTTGCTGATTTTCTTTGTCATATATAAATAAAAACTACTAAAATAACTAGAAAATAATTGGCAGATTGACTGATAAAATAATTAGATTGATAGTGTTAATTCTGATCAGTGAAACTGAACTTCAATCAACTCCAGCAGAAAAACTTGAACTTCTCTTGGTATCAAACAGCACCATCTTCTGGTGAACTCTGGGAAGTGCAGAAACATGGGGATAGACTTTCATTTTTCAACTGTAAATCAACTAGAGAAAATCATTTGCATACATCATGTAGATCTGGGATGGGCACAGTAATAAATACATGCCATATATAACTTATATACGACTGTTGTATTGTAAACTGCTGCATAGAGCGGTGATTCCCAACCCTTTTGGTTTGTGATTCCTTGAAGTGAAGCAGTATCTGCTCATGAGCCTTCCCACACAGTTGCATTATGTTTTTTCTCTTATTTTCCCCTCTGCGACCCCCCAGGTTGGGAACCACAGGCACAGAGAATGAATTGAAACTTGCTCTGGTTGAAGATAAAGACAAATTGAAGACATCTATTCTAAAATGTGTATTTAATTTGTTCACTGTTGGTTAAATATTAGAAATCTTGTCAACGGTCTTGGAGATATACAGTTTCACATGCAGTCTTATAAAAGTCAGTGAAGACAATAATCATACATCAATGGTTGAGTTGTTTGCATTGTCACCAGTTTAGTTTACAAAAGGAATGTATTTTATGTTCACGTTCAGAAGTTACAGTATATAAAGTGTATACATACATTACGATAAGTTGAACCTTTGGATGAACCTTAAGTGATACGAACCAAAATGATCCCACTTGTAATGTTACAATTATGTTTACAATTTTTTTGTTAAACAGGAATAAACAGATGTGTGTCTATTTATTTACCCTGAGGGTTCAAGAGTCACGGAAATAATGCTTTGGAGATAAAAAAAGGGATGTGAAGATAGAAAAAGTGAAAGCAAGAAAACGTCAAAGTGAAAAAAAAACCTTCAGTCTCTTTGGTTTTACTTAGTTAATACAAATAACACTATTGTAAGAATAACAAGTTAGAAATCCATATAAAATGCACAGAACACAAATGTTTACAGATTATAAACATATTTTAACATATGAGAGGCAATTCATAGCCCGTCCTTTTCACTTGAAATTATAAATAACTATTCTGTCATAACTGTATGACCAACTGCCCTGTAACACAGGTAAAACTAGTCGTGTAGGGAAATAAATAGAAAGGAATGTAGAAACTATGTTTAACAATGAGGTAAGTATTTGTATTTGATTGGGGTTGGAGATTAGATTCCAGATGTCGCAGGACTAAACTTGTTTCTCATGAGCCGCTCTGTAACATATATGTCGCCGTATCACATGTCAGAGTCTGAGTCCAGCTCTCAACTATGTATCATCTTTCATCATATTTCCTGTCACTCTCTGCAGTACACACACAATACAGCGTTACATCCACCAAAATATACATTTTCTTTCCCACGTAATGGTGAAATCTCCAAACACAGGAGATCTGTTTTCAGGGTAGTTTGACTCCTTTGAGCTGCAGAAACTCACCTCAAAAACACAGTTGGAGGTGAGGCTCAGTCACGCAATGTTACCACATAATACAAGTGTGATCAAACTCAATATTAAACAGGGTAGAGCATTAAATAATACATTGTATGACAATATACAATTTTTTTTATAAACCTTCAGAAAAGTAAAGCACTTTGGATTAAAAAAAAGAATATCCAGTGCTCACTGCTCTTTTTTCAGTTTTTGTCATTTTGTCCTTCATGTTCCCGAAAAATAGTGTATTAGTGCTGTTAGTATTTCTAACTGCAAATCACCACTTCATAGCAGACAGGAGAACCTGCTCAGTTGGTGACACTTAAATGTAAACCTGTTGCTTCACATGACGGCCATATGATCCCTTCATATCTCGATGCAAAAGAAGTCGGAGTTGTGCATTCGATCTGCTTTCCAAGTACAGATCTTCACTCCTTTTTCTCGCAGATTCTCAAGCTTAGTTCGCAGAAAATCCCAGAGTAGAGCGATTTAGTGATTTAGCGAGTTAAAGGGGAACTACGCTCATTTTCAAAATTCATACATGTTATTCCTATGGTCTAGGGCAGTCCAAAAATATTAGTTAACATGAACAACTCTCTCCCAAATCCAAATACTTGAGTGCTAAAACTCAGGTCTGGAACTGCTCCACACACAATGAATTGGGAAAGACGTTGTAGATGACACAGAGCACCCAGGGGAATGTTCTGAGTATACGGGAACATTTTCAGAACTGAGAAGTACAATAGAATAAAGCTCATT
Organism: Gymnocephalus cernua; assembly: GCA_023631565.1. Taxonomy (NCBI): domain Eukaryota; kingdom Metazoa; phylum Chordata; class Actinopteri; order Perciformes; family Percidae; genus Gymnocephalus; species Gymnocephalus cernua. The sequence continues at coordinate 13,335,463 of CM042438.1, forward strand.
TGGGTATAAAAAAACAGAAAGAATACAAAACATTCTGTGGGTCCACAAAATCAGTCTCTCATTCTATGGAGCAGCTCCAGATTATATACTTAATGACATCACAAGTTTGGTCTTCGATCTCACAAATTTCACAAATATTGACAGAATTTTCCATGGAAATAACTAATTGAAATTATGAATGCAGGTGTTGTTCCCCTTTAACAACTTTATAATTAGTCCATTTCCAGACAGTCAAACGCTCTATTCCACCTTCCAGATGGCGACCTTTCCGTCGTGTTTGCCAGCTCCGCTGAGGACATACCGATCCTCCGCTGAGCAGAGCGCCGTCACCTTGTCGTTGTGACCATGAAGCTCCTTCAGGATCTGGTGGCATTCGGTGTCCAGGATGTAAATCTTTCCTTTGGTAGAGCTGCGGCCAACACCGCCGACCCACACCTGGAGACACAAAAAGAGGAGGACAGGTGTCGATTTATTTCATGTCACTGCCAGGATTATAATGCATTCGTAGACGCTTTTAACGTGTTTGTGTGTGCATCAGTACTGTCCATTAACCTGATTTTTAACTTTGATCACGCAGTAACATCCGCTGCAGTCCTGTAGAGCCACACGGTGATAAGGTTTGGTAATGTCCTTAATGTGCCAAATACACACTTCTCCTGAATCCACACTAACACTCCACAGCTCCTCCTTCTAACATACACACAAACACAAGGAGGATAAAGGGTCACACACAGAAACACACCCAAAACACACAAATACAGACAAAGATATATATACTTAGTTTACAACAAACTGTGTGTGTGTGTGTGTGTGTGTGTGTGTGTGTGTGTGTGTGTGTGTGTGTGTGTGTGTGTGTGTGTGTGTGTGTGTGTGTGTGTGTGTGTGTGTGTGTGTGTGTGGTACCTCAGGTAACAGCAGTATAGAGCTGAATGTAGCTGTGGAGTGTCTTTGCTGCTCTGGTAGATTCAGACGATATTTTGTTGAACCATTTCTCCACACCTCCATTATGTTGTCCCTGGAGCCTGGAGAGAAGTAAAGAGAGAGAAAGATTATTCAATGTCACATCTCAGGTTCAACTCAGGTTCACACAGGTTTAAACGCACCAGCAAGAGAGTGTGAAACTTACAGCACCACAGCGTCCCGTTACAGCTGTAGACGGACTGCAGACGGTCACAGGAGAGGTAAATCTGACTCTTCACCTGAGTGGTTAGTGACACAAAAATCACAAGTATGAAGTGAATTGTTTGGTATAGAACAGGAAGAAGGGAGGAGCATTCAGTAGATGTTGCTCTGACCAGTGTGATCATCTGACACGGTTGAATGAAAAAATGTAATCCTTGAATTAACCCGTGAACTATCATATGATTTGACCTTTTTGTGACAGTATATAGCATGCGGTTTTATTTACTACTCTAAAGAGAATTACGTAACAAAGCGTTGCTTTGAAACTGACCTGTAGTGTCGCGACGTCCCACACCATGACACTTCCCTCTGCACTGCAGGAGTACGCCACCTTCTGGCTGGAGAACATTTGAACACTTTACATGTCACTCTGATGCCAACTTGATACACACACACACACACACACACACACACACACCTGTTGCAGGGACTAAAAATCCTCACTTCAGCAAAGTTAAATACAATTTAATTCAATGGCATGAAAGAGAAAAGGTGTGAAGTTACAAGACAGCTTTACGGCTCAAAACTGTGTGTGTGTGTGTGTGTGTGTGTGTGTGTGTGTGTGTGTGTGTGTGTGTGTGTGTGTGTGTGTGTTTGACCTGTATTTGTCTGTGTTAAGCGCCAGTCCAGTGACCTCTGCCCTGTGTTCAGTCAGCTGTCTGTTACAGACCATGGCCACCATGCTGATGATGTAGATAACCGAATCTTCAGAGCCCATCCAGATCTGGTCCTTATCAACTCCCAGCATGCAGTTCTGAAAACGTAGAGAGAACGTAACAACCGGGCATCTACAGATATGAGAGAGTTACAGGTTTTAAGACTAAATATGGAAACTTTCGGGGCCAATTTCTTGATGAATAATAGGAAATCGTGTTCTTTTGAAATGGGCGCCACAGAGTGGCTGTTGAGAGGAGGCAACACACAGGCTCACATGTAGTCGTCAAGCTTCTAGTATTTATAGCTGCATTTACATCAGTGACACAACAACAAGGTAAGTGATTAGTAATTAGTCAAAATATAAATTAGTCGATTGACAAAAAATGAACTGGCAACTATTTTGACAAATGCCGAAACATTTGCTGGTTAAAGCTTGTCATTTATGATGATTTGCTACTTTTCTTTATCTTATGTGATCCTAAATTCATTACTTTTGGGTTTTGGACTAATGATCGGACAAAGCAAAACATCTAAAGACATCATCTTGGGCTGTAAGCAAATGTGACAAACATTTTTCTACAGTGGCCGAGAGAACTCAAAGCACTGCAACTTGGAAAAACACATTCAGTACATGTGAATTTGCTTTGTCTTTTCCTTAGGTGCAGCGTGTTACGTTCTCTTGGCCACCTTTTCTTTTCTCAAGAGTAGCAGGTATGTATGATTGCAAGTAGATTAGGGTATGCACAGTGATAAGCGTTACATTGGGCTTGGGTTAAACAGAAAGTGCTGAGAGTTTAGTGTGGAAGGAAAATAATAGCAATAGTTAAATTCTCCACTAGGTGGTAGCATTGTCTAATAAACTACACTAGCTACTAGTACTCAACACACTGTGCTCTAAACACCAGTACATTTTAAAGCTATAGGCCTAGTGCGTAGTTTCTGTCGCAGTAACACAACACTGACAACAACACTGTTGGCGCGTGTCCACATGATACAAGCCTTCCGTGATCGCGCACAGCCCCCACCCCTCCTCCACGCAGTTGCTAGTAGCCAAGGAGGACACGGAGGATTAAAAAAAAAACATGATGCACTCTTCAGAAGAGGTAATTATCTTCACTCGAGCTTCTGCACACGAACGTTTGCAAATGTTTAACACATGACCTAGTAGTGAACAACTGTGTGCAAATGTTAAGATTGAGCCTAGAGAAAAAATACACACTCATACTGGAAAATAGGTTAACATAGTCCATGTGACTGTGACCTGCATGCTTGCAGTAGAGGCCAGTGATTAGCACAGACCCATAAAACTTCACACTCATCCTTCACTTCATCTACCTTGAACATTCTCCAAAGAGCTTTAAGGCACTCTACCCAACTTTCACTTGTTTGGTATTTTGTTATGAAAGTCAAAGTTTGCAGAGAAAATATTTTGGTCTTACAGGGAATCAAAACTATTCAAAACACACTGTAAACTCCCCAAAACATGTGCTCGCAAGTCTGAAGATGAAGTGAAGCGTACAGGAATAAACCTGAGGAAAACAGTTTTATCTGTATATGATGTCAGTGGCATGCATTTTCTGCTGATTCTGTCCAGTGATGTGAAGGAACAAACAAACAATCGTGCTACGTGAGTTCACTTAAAGTTGCATTTTGTTCCCAGGACTTTTAGTTCCAGGTACATCTTTTCAAGAAACTAAAAGATTCCTTCAGCCCATTTTTAACTGCGTTCCCACCACATTTTAAAGACACGTGAAGATTTGGCAAATTAGTCCGCTGACGTCTGAAAAAAGCAATAAGACGGGACGAGGGGTGGTGGTGGTGGTGGTCGCAGGGGTGAACGTACTCTGCAACCTGCAGTTCAGTGTGGTAGCTCGCATGATCTATCTCTCTTATCCTCATCTTCTTCTTGAGAATCACATAAAGGGCCAGACATCTATAGTTTATTGACATGCTTGTGTGTGTGTGTGTGTGTGTGTGTGTGTGTGTGTGTGTGTGTGTGTGTGTGTGTGTGTGTGTGTGTGTGTGTGTTTACCAGTCTGGCATTCCCAACGTGGCAGGTGTGTGTGAGGGACCAGCTGGAGGCATCAAACACCATCACCTTCCCCATGCTCACAGACACCCATAACTGACCTGAAACACACACACGCGGTATTTATCAGTTATTTGGCTGTCCCTTATCATCACAAACTTGTGACCTACAGCTGCCAGTGTTTGCTCTTTCAGGAGGCCAAGAAGGAAAAGTGAATATCAGCCAACAGTTTGAATGTAAACCATTCATGTTCAAAACTATTTTTCTGCTGCAGGACTCCACCCAGACTTCACCTAACGGTCAGATATCCTCCAACGTATTCAGCGCTATTTAAAAGCGCTGCTGGCCGAGAGAGAGAAAAAAAAGTTACATCCTGTATTTCATAGGAGCGAAAGAGAGGGACATTGAGGGGAAGGAGAGAGAGAAATAGAGAGGGAGTGGAGAGGGAAAAGAAGAAGACGAAAAAGAGGGAGAGATGGGGCGGGGAGAAAAGTAGGAGTGAGCTGGCCATATGCCAGGAATTCAATTCACTGACCTATATACAAACCAGAGAGAGAGAGAGAGAGAGAGAGAGAGAGAGAGAGAGAGAGAGAGAGAGGCAGAGAGGAAGGATCTGAATAGCCAGATTTGTTCTTCTCACCAACAGAAATCTGAGAGCTGACTGCTATAGAAGAACTAAACAGTGTCTGTATATGTGTCACTGAGTATGAGTGTGCAAGAGTGTGTTAGTGCTGGGGTCAGTATGCCACCAGCCGGGCATCTAAGTAGCCCCAGATGGTCGGTCCACTGAAGGCAATGGCTTTGTAGTTCTTTTTAAGCTGTTCCCTCTCAGTCATCCAGCCACGTAACGCGCCAGTCTGTCTGCCGCAGCATAATAAAGTCAAAGGACTGTTTACAAAGGCTAAACAACAGTAAACAACTATTTTGTTTTAACGTCAAATGTGAAGGCAGGGAATTCCTGATAGGGTGACTTATCAAAAGAAAAAAAACGCATACGTGTCGTAAAGTTTTGAGCTACCAAACAAGCTGCCAGAACCGTTTCACTGCTCCTTGGTGTAATGTTACACCCGTCTCTGGAACTCTACTGGAGGAATACATACCATTTTTTCAAAAGATTCTCCCTCATTTGGTGTTTTTATGATGTTATCTAACACATTATCATTCCAAAATCCCCCATAGGTGTTCAAACATGTTGAAATCTGGTGGCACTTTGTGTCTTATGTGGAAGTTTCTGCATTCATTGTTTCTTCACTCATTTATTCAGGTTTTCCTTTCATTTTTTACTTGACTACATATTTAATATCAGCAGTATATCAGCAGTATATCCATAGGTCACAAGTCTCTAAATTAACTCCACTGTTGAACACTTTGTGCCCTTTGGCTCTCGGGGATCAGTTATTTCACGGCTAAATAGATTTTTACCAAATGCATGGTAAGTCCATCCATCCATCCATCGTCGTCCGCTTATCCGTGGTCGGGTCGCGGGGGGAGCAGCTCCAGCAAGGGACCCCAAACTTCCCTTTCCCGAGCCACATTAACCAGCTCTGACTGGGGGATCCCGAGGCGTTCCCAGGCCAGGTTGGAGATGTAATCCCTCCACCTAGTCCTGGGTCTTCCCCGAGGCCTCCTCCCAGCTGGACGTGCCTGGAACACCTCCCTAGGGAGGCGCCCAGGGGGCATCCTTACCAGATGCCCGAACCACCTCAACTGGCTCCTTTCGACGTGAAGGAGCAGCGGCTCTACTCCGAGCTCCTCACGGATGACTGAGCTTCTCACCCTATCTCTAAGGGAGACGCCAGCCACCCTCCTGAGGAAACCCATTTCGGCCGCTTGTACCCTGGATCTCGTTCTTTCGGTCATGACCCAACCTTCATGACCATAGGTGAGGGTAGGAACGAAAACTGACCGGTAGATCGAGAGCTTTGCCTTCCGGCTCAGCTCTCTTTTCGTCACAACGGTGCGATAAACTGAATGTAATACCGCCCACGCTGCGCCGATTCTCCGACCAATCTCCCGCTCCATTGTCCCCCTGTGCATGGTAAGTGTTGCACCAAAACATTTTCTCTATCTATACATCTACTCTCATACCTTTGTAAATAGTCAGTAAAAAATTCAGTACATTTTGTTTAAGGCACAGTGCTTTTTTTCATTTTAATATTTCAGTAAATACTAAAAATGTGTATGCTCTTCATCAGCATGGCTTCAAAAACAATTTTTATTTTTGTAAACTAAAGCATTTATAGGGAGCTTTTCACTACAGGAGAGGAGCAAACTGGCGTCATGTGCTTTGTGCTTTGTTTTCTACATTAAATGATCTTAGTTTTAACTGTGTTCCTAAATTATTTTACCATTTTAGATCTCATATACCCACTGCTACTTTTACTATGAATACATTCTAGGTGAGCTTCTTCTTGCTTTTACTCTGTTGTGGAGTGGGGGAATTACAGGCCAAAACATGGCGTAACGTTTCCTGTGTGTATTACTGTTTTACCCAGAGAGGGACAGCATCACACCTGATGTTGACATGTTTACTATCGCCTTGAGAGAAATGGTATTCTCTGCCTTATTCTGCGTTTTCACATGCTTTCATAACTCCCATTTGAAAGGTGGAATTGTATATTTATGCCAATTTTAACCTGGAGGAGAGGCTTCTCTCCCTTTACGTTCCTACATTTCTGTCCGACTTCCTTTTGTAGTTTTCCTGTAAAGGAGACCGGAGGAGGACAAGTTGTTGAGAAACGTCATGTGCAGCTTTATGACCGTCTGTCTTGTTATGTTGAAGTGAGGGAGAGAAAGAGTGAGAGAGCAAGAGGTGATGACTAAGCAAAGGTCATGGGTGTGTATTTGTCAGTCAGTGTATTTGTCAGTGACCGTGTGTTGGTGTCTCAGTTGAAAGTCTGGATTGTGAAACTCCCCTGAGAGAGAGAGAGAGAGAGAGAGAGAGAGAGAGAGAGAGAGAGAAACTCTCCTGAGAGAGAGAGAGAGAGAGAGAGAGAGAGAGAGAGACTTCACACTTTTCTTTAGGGTAATAACAAGAACCCTGAAGGGATTTCTTGGTTACAGTTTGTACCTGATGTGTATAGAAGTACATCTACAGCCTGAGGTGCAGCGAGCTCCACCGAGGGGTTGATTTTGTGCTTCAGCGTCTCTGCAGTTGTCTTGGGAACCATCATCGGCACTAAAGACACACAAACCACTGTTTAAAAGAGGGGTAACTAAACGTCCACAGCCAGGTGGCGAATGCACAAGCATGCACTGAAAAACCCCAAACATTAAAAACCTCTGATGAGTCATTATGTACTAAGGAAGTTTCCAAATGTTCTCAAACTAGTCGTGAGTGTATTTAGTATGCAAATTGCATCAACCAGAGTAAAGCAAAGATTGCAGAATCTACAACAATAACCACCACTACCTTCCATCTTGATGCGGTCAAAGTGAGCCAGCTTTGAGGCAGCGTAGATGGCCTTATTGCTCTGAAGGCTGCCCACGACTGCGTCCATTAACAAGGCGTTGGTCAGAGCCTGCTGCATGTACTGGGGGTCCTGGAGACAAAGATCCATTTTCAATAATGGCGTTTTTCCATTACATGGTACCTGCTCAACTCGCCTCGACTCTACTCGCCTTTTTTGGTTTTCCATTATGAAAAAAAGTCCCTGGTACCTGCTAACAGGTACTTTTTTAGTACCACCTCCGTCGAGGTTCCAATCGAGCTGAGCCGATAACAAAAGGTAACGTGAAAGCGACAGACGGGGGTGTCCTGAACAAACCTGCCATTTTTAAATAGTTTAGCCAGCTGTTTTTTTTTTTTTTTTTGCTGCCTCCAGCTTCATTTGAAACAAAATGTGTCTTCTGGCTGTGGCAACAACAACACACCTTCGACGGCGCTATGACCACGCATGAGGCGTTACTGATCTGCAATGGAAAAAGGAGGACGGGGCAACGCGGGCGAGTCGAGTCGAGCCGAGTAGAGCTGGACCTAGCAGTGGAAAAACGCCATTACATTTAAACTTGACATGACACCTTGCAAAAAAGTAGACAGAACCTTCAAAATAAAGTGGCCCCCCACCACAAAAAAAATAAATTAAAAAATAAAAGAGATGTGGCCTCTGGGACTAAAGGTTTACTAATATTGAAATACTGTATATATATTTTTTTTTAAACATAAGAAAGATGTCCACTTTAAGTGATAGTGTTTTAGCAAGTCTGGAAACATGTGAACAGTGGTATGGATTCAATTATACATGTAAAGAGACTTTGATGAGAGCATTCTACATCTTTGAGGGTCTTCCAAAAAGATGCAGTGTTACAATAGAAAGTATAATATGTCTTGATTATTTGGTTTACATCGTGGTGCGATGCTGCCAGATTTCGAACAATCTGGATGTCAATGTACATTCATAATACACTGGAGTACAGGACATCTACTAGAGAAAAGAGAGGAGTGAGAGACAGTTACATAATCTGGTTTCACAAAGGAAATCCCTCTGTGTTCAAGTGTGTGTATTTATGTTCTTGTTCGCCGTAGGGAATTTCAACCACACCTACCAAAGGTCACTGAAGTTCACAATGACTGGCATGAACATACACACACACACACACACACACACACACACACACACACACACACACACACACACACACACACACACACACACACACACACACACACACACACACACACGTGAGTAATAAAGGCACATGATGATTCACCAAATTATCATTCATGCATTTATTCCTCTCTTTTCTCCCCCACACGTACACTATACTCTCATACTGGCACACACATACTCACGTACACCCTTCAGTCACAGCTTTACCTTGTGTTGGTCAGCCATGTTGCGCCCGGCCCACATCTCTTTGACCATCAGGTTCCATAGCTCAGTCTCCGTTTTCAAATTGGCCTCGAATGTCTCTTTCCTGCCCCGAACACGCAGCTTCAGGCTGGGGATTCGCAGGAGCAGGAAAGGAGCCGAGGACACTTTCACTTCCTACAGCAAACGAGACAAAGACAGGCAAATCTGCATTGTTCAATCCACCTGTCTTTTTACCCTAGTCCTTATTGAAAGCACTACCTATAACCTTCCTCACCTCTCCTCGTAACGTTTAATCTCATTTGTAAATACACAGGAGCCTAATCGCTTGACTCAAAAGGTCCTTTGTCCTTTCTCTTGTCTCACCTCCAAATCTCGGTACTGTGCCACCTCCACGTATCCCGGTCGTCCATCGGTCAGCAGAAAGAGCCGTCGCTGGGTCATGGCGATCTTCCCCACACCGCGGCTCGTCTTGACAGAGGAGGACAGCTTGAAGACACACTCGCTGGGCTCAATGTGCTCCAAGACGGACGCTGGCAAGCACACCTGACAGTCACATAAAAACAGCTGATTTCACTGACTTCAACTGGTCAGGTAAAACCTTTTCAGCTAAATAGGTTTTCGTTATAGGTCTTTATTGGCCTTGATGTGTGCATTACTACAGTAACACAATTTGCAAAATTGCATACACCCTTTAGTTATTAGTTATTATAAATCAAATATATTCATTAAATTCATCTATCATCTCTTTTGGTGTTTTCCTTGATGTAAAGTGTTGTTGGAAAAATCATACTCATTCAGTTTGCAGTTAAAAAAACAAAATCAGTTGGTATTATTAATCCATTAAATAGTGATGTTCATTGCTCACTCTTAATACGTTGAATTTACTCATAGGTCACATATTGCAATATTGTTGCCACATTTTCCAAGATTGTTTCTTCCTTTTTTTTTTTTATATTACATATATATATATATATATATATATATATATATATATATATATATATATATATATATAATTTAACACCAGACAAAACTTCCAAGACTAAGAGCAACACTCTCTCAAAAATCTATCAGATCTTGGCTGTGGATTACCATCACACTGCAGCGCAATATTTCTCTCTAACAAACTTTAAATTAATAATTTAACTAAACTAGTACACGCTCTAATGCTAAACAACAAGATCTTAGTTATTGATGTTTCCGATGCTGTTTGTAAGCAGAGGTAAAATAAGCTCATCATCTCAATTATGAGCAGCTCCTATATGTCACACTACCCCCATTACACTGTGAATGTGAACTTAACTGCAGTGGACGTGGCCAAAACTGTACGTTCAAGTTGTGTGTTACAAGTAAAACCTCCATACAGACCTCCTGTGCCTCAGCCTCAGTCTCTTTCCAGATGGTGTAGAAGACTCGAAACAACTCTGGACCAACCTGCTTCTGATGACCTGCAACAAACAACCACACACTTTCAACATGATGTGTCCTGTTTTACTGTGAGTCAGCATAGCCAGATGACTTGTGACACTGAGTTTAAAAACTATATATTGATTTTCATTTACCAAGAAATGGTTGACTGAGCAACACTAGAATAGAAATGCTCAGTGTCATACTCTCTCACACACTTTCAAACGTCTGGTAGCTGACCTCAGTCTGATTTGCCAGCATGCCTGCATTACAACAATGACTGTACAGAACACAGTCTGTGCACTCCCCCGCACCCGACCAACATCCCATACATGCACAGCCCTCTGTTAATGGCCACTGAGCATTAGTAAAGTTTAGTAAAGGGCACAATTTGAAAGAGTTGAGAATTTCAAAATTCTCAACTGTAAATTCAGTTTTATCGTGACTTCAAACAACCACAGCAGGAAAATGACTTAATTTTGTCCAAAATCTAACCTCTATCTATCTTAATATTCCATCACATTGAGTCACTTGAGTCAAATTAAAGGGAAATGTGAAGTTAAGTACTCTGTAGTTGGATGTTGATATCCAGGCGTCCAACAGTCTGTATCTCTTTCTCCAGTGCAGAAGAGAAAAGGAAATTTTGATGTTAGCTCACCAAACAGGACGTAAATTCGATTTTTCCAATAACATAATGTGGAAGACAAGATAAGCTGTCACTACAACCGTGCTTCCTGAAGAAGTGATTTCCAGCATGCAATTTTGGCTAAATCCTCAGCTTCCATCCTCCCCTACCTCTTATCTTAAATTAAAAACAAATATAATTACTTGGTCCAAAGCTCTTATGACTCAAATACTGTATATTGTCCTTCTCGTTTACATGGCCAATCTAAGATCACAGGAATGTTGTCAGGTCACTGCGGCGCTCCTGCAAAAAAAATGTAAAAACTGTTGTTTTCAAGTCTGCTTAGTGTGTCAGTGCAAAAGGCCAGTAAATGACCACCGGAGCCCTGGTTACAGCTACAACACCAAACCGCCCTGCATGACAAATTCTTCAAGAAGAGGGGAGGTAATGATTAAACTAAGTAATAAATGTTTGCCTGGAAAAAGGGGGAAGAAGGGATGTAGTGGAATATTTGTGTGCATAAGTGTTTGTGTGTGTGTGTGTGTGTGTGTGTGTGTGTGTGTGTGTGTGTGTGTGTGTGTGTGTGTGTGTGTGTGTGTGTGTGTGTGTGTGTGTGTGTGTGTGTGTGTGTGCGTGTCGGCTGAGGCAGCAACTTCAAGTTTGTGAGGAAAGTATTGCAGGACAGCCTGTTTGATCGAAAGTGCAGACAAAGGCCTGAACTGCTCTCACAAATGGGCATTTACGGTACAAAATAAATGGAGGTTTACAGTACAAACACACACGTACTGTGCATGCATGCATATACAGTATACTTACACTACTTACCTAGAGTTAGAGCGTCAAAGAGCCTATGTATGGTTCCTTGGTCTTTTACGATGCCGGACTCCTGGACACATTTCACAAACTCCGCCAGCTGCATGTATTTTTTCGGCAGCTGGAAACGCTTCACGGAATCTTCTTCGTGCCAGTTGCCGTTGCGAGCGCGTTCCCGCTCCTGGTCCCTCTTGACCTGACTGATGAGTCGTTTCAGTTCTGGCCGTCTGTCCGCCTGTGGAGAGATTCTGTCAATTATTATTCCACTGCTATTCAATCACAGACGTTCTGATACAGCTCAGAGATGAATCGAGTTATTGATAACCATTAGATATCATTTTTTTTTCTTGAGTTAATGGGGTTTCTTGCCAGATGACATTTCATGTGTTGTACATAATATGATTGATTAAACTCAACGTGACCAATACATATAAATCAGGTGCACTTGATGCAATAAACTGAAGTGAATCCGGGTTACAGTATTTACAACTCCATGTCACAGTTTAATAGCAGAGTACAACACAGTGTCCTCATTCATGGCGGACTGACCTGTAACCGTTCACCTTCTGGCAGAGAGTCAACCAGGGACTTAACCATCTGAGAAGGGAAGATATCTGAGTCAGTCTTATAGAGACTCTGGAAATCCTCCAGTGCATCCAGACGCCTGTTGGACACAGTGTTTACCAAACCTCGCAGGTAGTGGTACCTGGGAAGAAAGAAAGAAAGATAGAAAGAAAGAAAGATGGATTGGGTTAGGTGTCTTACAAGGGCTATTTAGTTGTCTAGAAGTCAGTTGGTTTACTTGTAGGGCTGCTCGATTATGGAAAACAAAATGCAATCACGATTATTTCAGTCAATATTAAAATCACGATAATTTAACACGATTACTCGTTGCCTTCTGGAAAGATTTTCAATTCAATTCAATTATTGAACTTAAAAAAAACTGTGGAAAAGTTAAATAATCAACAGTAAATGCTTGTCCTATTTAAACTTTATTTTTTTCATTCAGAACACAAGAGAAAATAAGAGTTTACTTGCAAAACGTAATGAGCTAGATAATTGTTTTTCTCGATTATTCTGTTTTTGTGATCATTGGGAACCGAAATCATAATCAGGATTGCATTTTGATTAATTGCACAGCCCTATTTACTTGAGATGCAGATAATCTGTTTGTAACTTTATTTATATTCAATTAAAAGGTTTTGATTTCTAAATTATTTACACAAAATGATACAATCACTCATCACAGTATGAATGCTTTAAAAAGAAAATCACAACTCATGGTGTATAATGATTCTGATGGTAAAGCGCAGGTCTCAGAAAAACTAATTTATATCTTTTTTTACTGTGTTGTCTGAGATTTGCAGTAACAGATTTGCAGTTTAATCAGAAGCTAAAGCAAACCAGAGCACACTGCGATATGCAAATCCTGCAAGATCATTTTACAGCACATTGTAATATTCTAATGAAGATTCTGTTTAGTGATCACTAAACAGAAGTCTACAGTTGATGGTTCAAGTAAAACTTGTTAATCTGATTGAATCACACACAAATACTGCGCCAGAAATACTAAAATACTGTAGCAGCAGTTCTTGAAATGTGAATACATATTTTCCAGACTCTCTATCAGTTTTGTCTCCTCACAGTACCTGGCCAGCAGAGCAGACTCGTCAGGTGGTGTAGCGTTAATAGCCTTCCCCAGGGAAGAAACCATGTCAGAATAATAGTTCTGGACGTAATGATAGGCCAACGGAGGAGGGAACTCTGGGAGGCGGAAAACCTTCACTGCTTTCCGAGGAAACTTCAACCCTGGAAGGTGACAGAGGAAATTAGTTAAAGTTTGACTCTTAATTGACTTCCACTCTCCATTAATCCATTTCCTCCATCAGTACTGACCAACGTCAGGAGTAATCTTCCTGAGGGAGGCTGGTCTGTTGGAGCTGATGGTAGTCATAGTGTCATTGGCAGGTTGATCCAGGTTAGGCAGGCTGGCTCCCAGCCGCTTGCTCAGTCTGTCATTAGGGCTGCTGTAGCTGCTGTAGCCAGTCCTGGACAGATCAGACATGAGAGGACGCCGAGGAGACTCTGTCATCGCACGATTCCTGTAGAAAGAAGAGGAGGAGACAGATGTAGAGGTTTAGGTTGTGCTGACGGGGGAGGGGGGAGACATTAGTTTGTTTTAAGCAGCTTTAAGGTTCTATGACATGCTGCTTTTTGGATGTTTTTATATACTGTATGCCTTTTTATATACTGTATGCCTTTTTATATACTGTATGCCTAATACTGTATCTTAAGTCTCTTTCCCGAAATTCAGCCTTGGTGCAGAATTACAGCCACCACAAGCCAGTCCCACAATGAGCTTTCCTTAGTACGTGCAATTTCTGTGTCTGCAGCTTTAAATGCTAATGAAGAGGAGAGAAGCGGGGCAAGGTGGTGGGTGGGGGTGTGGCCTTGACCAGCTTGCCATGGGCAAAGCAGAGAAAGGGGAGGTAACCTTTCCCCTTACGACGAAATATAGGGAAGATTCCATACTTGTTTTAATTGTGCAACAAACTACTATTTTCTATTTAGCTTGCACTTTTATCCCCTTCGTGTTGCCAGGTTACCTCTGTCTCTCAGTTATAACATCACACCAGCATCATACCTGTGTGCATGGTTACGTGTGTTTTGCTCCATGCGGCTGAAGGTGTCCCGTTTCCTGTTCAGCCTGTCTCGCAGGAATGAGTGGAAGATATGAGTTTCTAAAACCTGGGGACAACAACAAAGAGAAGCAAGCAGCACAGAATGTTAAGAGTTCGTGTGTGCTAGTGTGTATGTCTGTCGGTGTAAATATGTGAGTGTACCTTCTTGTAAAAGGACTGGTCTGCTGGCTCCCTGGTCCTCAGAAACTCCTCACTGTTAAATACTCTGTGTTCATGGTTTAGAAAGTCCTGGACGCCTCTGGCAAAGTGATAAAAAACGACGGATGGACATTGGAAAAACTCAGATTAGTCTATAATATAGCTTAATGTACACTTATACCTACTGACCACTTTCTTTGCATACTATTTGTACAAAACAAATAAAAAATAAAAAGCATGGCTGTGTGCAGGACACACACAGAGTGTTACCTGAAGATGTTGACCACTAGTTCCAGAGCGATGTTTTGTATCTGTGTGTTGCAGCATGTCTGCCATTCTCTGCGTTGGCTTCGCAGGGCGTTGACATCAGTGCCCGCTCCAAGGTGGCACAGCTCCAAGTCATAGTGAAGCTGGAGACACTCTGCCCTAGACACACAGACACCAAGTATGGACAGTGAGAATCGCACAGTCTAGAACGACCTTACAGGACTTTTATTCAATTCAGTCATTTTAACTGTTACATTTGTAATTTCATTTAGCAGGTATTTAGGCGGTAGATTTAATTTTAGTTCCAAATCTGTTCCAGCTTTGATACAAGCCGAGGCTCGACTGCAGGTTCCAGTGCAAAAATGACTTCTAGTAAAGCTATATTCTGCACCGTAGAGTGGTGGTGCACTGTTAAACAAAGTGAGTGAGTGAGTGAGTGTGTGTGTGAGTGAGTGAGTGAGTGAGTGAGTGAGTGAGTGAGTGAGTGAGTGAGTGAGTGAGTGAGTGAGTGAGTGAGTGAGTGAGTGAGTGAGTGAGTGAGTGAGTGAGTGAGTGAGTGAGTGAGTGTGTGTGTGTGTGTGTGTGTGTGTGTGTGTGTGTGTGTGTGTGTGTGTTACCTTGACATAAAGCTCTCAGCTGCAGCCAGAGGGATAGCTGGTAGGTCAATGGTTTCAGACCATGACGACTGAATGATGCCATCATCAACATTCACAAGAATTAGTTCCTCTGTCTCCTACATGTGCGCACACACACACACACACACACACACACACACACACACACACACACACATTGTAGGTACAATGGCTACAATTCATTACAACACAGTCTGCTCTGTTAGACTAACAGAAATAACGATGAATGCAGTGGAGAATCAGCTATTGTTAAATACTGTATGTGAGCTCAAACAAGACATTTATAAAAAAGATAGGTAATTTGAATTTCCCGCTAGCAATTTACACAATGCTTATGATAAATGTGATGTTAACTATATGAGAAATGGCCAAGATATTATAGGGCAGAGTTGAAGCAATATCTATTTATCAAATAAATTCCACTAGTTCTGACTAATAAGTGTAAAACAATGACTGCCGTCCAATAGACAACATGATTGATTCAATTATAATCATAACATGTCCTCCCTAGAACAGGGAAGAACAACATCCAACATTGTTCCATCATCTTAAGCAAGAAAGGTCAGATTTGTCAACATGACCCAAAGCAAGAAAGCCAAGACTGTAATCCTTGATGCTGATAAGAAAGTCTGTAAAGACAGTGAATGGTTGTACTCACTGCAGCAACCTCGTCAAAATGACTGATGTGACAGCCCATCAGGAAGGCTGTAGGAGCCATGAGGAAGTCCAGCATTCCTCTTGCCAAGACAGGAACATAGGGCTGCTGCCAGGACAGAGGCTGGAAGGAAATAGAAGACAACTTAAAATATGGATAAGGGGATGCTGCAGGAAGTTTAAGAATATGAACTTGCAATTGTAAGACACAAGGTTCCTTCTCCACCGACCTGCAGGTACAGCAGCAAACTCTCTGCGACCAGAGTGAGTTTGGCCCAGTCAGCAGAGAATAATACAAGCCTCTGCTCTTGAAGGAGGCAGGACAGCACCTAGAGAGGAGGCCCTCACAGGGTTAACTGAACATTTTTCTCATTTTTAATATTTAGGATGTACTTTATGAATGGAAGGACCTGTCTATACCTCCCTTCACCTCTTCCTTTTCCAAAATAAATGACCCATATACACAATAAAAGTGCATGCATATGACTAAATACATATATTTATGTGCATCACTTTATCACTTTATTTACGTCATCTTGTGTTTATATGCCATGCAATACCAGTGTCTTTGTTCTGCATTACCTGGAGCAGTGTTGTATGCGTGAAACAGAGGAAAGGAAGATGCAGGTCAATGTCGATAACAGGGCTGTCCTGATCCTCCCTTGATGGGAGAACCACGTTGAGGGGACGGAGGTTGAAGGACTAACACACAGAAACGCACACATATATTTGCTGTAAAGATCTAGCAATTGAAATTGGTCACACAGAGAGACAAACAGAGAATGAAGTGATGCAGAGAGAGAAGACAAAGTGTTTTCTGACCACATGTAGCTGTCCAGGAGGTGGTAAAGGGACCAGGGACAGCTTGGCTGAAAATTCCTTTATGGTCTCCTCAAAGTCAGCTTGTCTTGCAGGCCGCAACTGGACCAGGAGACTGAGAAGGTGGAGTCGGGGGCGGGAGACAGAGACAGGTTTTGTTGGTCACCAAATTACCTTAACCAAGGTCAGGTTATTCATCAGCTCTATGTATTTAATAGAAATTATTACCATGACAAGCAGTCTTTCAGAGCATTGTAGTAGGGGAACTTGGAGATGACGCACATAGAAAAGGGTGTATAGAGGCGGGACTTTGATGAATTCCACCTGTGGCCATTCTGGACAGCACCTTCCAGACAGGACTGACAGATTTAACAGTCAATGAGATACAATTGTCTGCATTCATTTGATTTGTGTTTTTCGAGTGTGTGTGCATGTGCATTTGTGTGTGTGTGTGTGTGTGTGTGTGTGTGTGTGTGTGTGTGTGTGCATGCATGCATTCGTGCGTGTGTGCATGCGTGCGTGTGTGTTGTTTGTACCTGTACAGCTCTGTAGTACTGCACCACAACTCCATGTGTTCGGTTCCCAAAAAGGTCGGTAAACACAAGGAAATGATAACAGTCTTCTCTCTGCTCATTGGCTAACTGAAGACCACCTATCCAATGGAAAGCAAGAAGTCTCAAGACGTGCCACTAAGCAGAGTCAAGCTGTATGTTACATTGATGTCATAAAAGGAGATTCACATCAACATCCAAGTCGCAATAACAACTGGGAAACTCAGATTTCTGTCATTATAATAAAAGACAAATGGTTAATGGGCAGGTAAGTAAGTAAGTAAGTAATGCAAGTCTGCATAGCAGTGGGTGGTTTTAATGCTTAATCCACATTGTAGCAGGATAGGGATCCATGATGGTAGCTATTGAGCCAGCATAGAAAGAATACAACTCAAGATTATGGTCTGGGACTTTAGTTGTTCTGGTGCCAGCCTGACAATATGGTGAGCCATGATGGTAACCATAGTGCGGCAAGATCAGTCACATCATGATAACATTGTCGAGTTAGATCAGTAGAAATCAAGGTTTGGATATGTAATTGCCACAGAGAAAACACACTATACCAGGGAAACAGAGCTGTGGCAAGGCGATGAGGTCCAGATCCTTTGGAACACTGATGTCCTCTGTTGCTGAGGACGCTTCAGTACGATTGGTTGTTTCTCCATTAGGCAACGCCTCTGCAGCACGATCTCGCCTCTTCTGCAAACAAACAGAAAAACAACAAACAACAACAAAAACAGAATGATGCAAAAAACAAAGATGCCTGCTGAATGTAATCTAAATGCCCGATCCGTTATCCATGTGTAAGGTGTTAGAAAGACAAAGCAGAAAGGACTTCATTTTTCAAAAACTGTTTCAAATTTACTATTAACGTATGAATTTGTATTTAGAGTTAAAAAAAATAAAATAATTGGTTACCTTTTTGATGAAGCTCTTCCTCCTTTGGACACGACTGAAAGCTGGTCCAATCAACTGGCTGGAGTTGGTCTCCTTGGAAACAAATGGCGGGGCATGGACCTGCAGTACCTCAGCTTCCAGCACAGGAAGTTCGTTTAACTTACTCTGCTGCTGAAGCTATGACAGTTTAGAAGTATTTAGGGTTACACGTTTGGTAGTCTTGCATTGCTACACCACAGATACATTCTGGGATAGAAAAAAAACAAACAATCACTATCATCTTGGGCGGCGCTAAGCTCCGGACGCAGCGACGCAGCTCTGCAAAATGGTCTAGGTAAGAAACTTGCTTTAGTTTTAGTGGAACATTTGCACCCTGCAAAAGAAAATGCCACATACATGGTTAAACCTAATTTTCGTATCGCCATTTGTGTACTTCGTCCATAGCAAATCCCCTCCAATTGGTCCCAAAACGTCCCAGTTAGATATTAAATACCTAAAACATATTCTTTGTAAATCTTTACAATCATTCGCCCGAAAGAACCAAGCAGGCCTGCATTGTTGCACGATCGAAATTGCTACAAAACTTGCCATTTTCAGCGTATAGCTTTCTAGCGCAAAGTTTGTTGTTGTTTCCCTAAGCTAAGGGATTTTGAGAACGGCAACACACAGAGAGCGAAAGTCAAGGGACATCCAGCGCTTCATGCAGTCATCCTGGAAATGTACTAGGGTTGATCCAGACTGGCAACCAAGAAGTCTCTGTACACATTAACACCCAACACACAGTCAATTATATGTCTTTATAAATTGCTTTAATAAATTAATAAATTGCTTTAAAAACCTTTAGTCATTGTATACCATTAACTATTCCAAAGAGTGTGTGTTAGATAACCATATACATCTGTCATTAACATGCTTTTCCTGTTCATATTGTGCCCAGGTGCAAAAGGTCCATTCAATAGTAATCTGATAGCAGTAGTCGCTACTGTTGCGAATCAATGTTGACACAAGAAGCATTCAAGGTGTAAACGCTGCCGACATCTGTTTGTTTGCATACTTTTTTATTTGACTGTGGTTTTGTTACTGTCTTTGTGTATCCGTATATGTACCTGGTATATGTCTCGAAGCTTATCACTGGGCGCTCCAACCACGACACATGCCTCCAGCAGTCCAGACGGGAGCTCTGCCATCACACACACTGCAAGAAACACACACACACACACACACACAAAGTTCATCATCGCGTAAATGGGTCGACCCCCGTCTGCTATTTTTCTAAAACGTTTGTACTGAGGTGGATGTCCCTGCAATATGTCTGGCTATATTAGGTAATGTTGCAGGAAATGTTGCAAATCTAAGAAGTACAATTGAGTTCCTTGTTTAGTCAGGTATTTCATTTACGAAATGATCCAAAAACAGACAATCCGATCTTGTTATTTTCTCTCTAAAGCATTTCTCCATTGAATTTCCAGATAATTTACTATATCATGATATATATATATATTAATTAAATGATGTATACTGTGATTTAATAGATATCACCCACCCTGATATAATTACAGAGAACCGGTGGTTCAACATTGATGACGACAATGGCAGAAGGAGCGATGATGATGGTTCAACGATTTCATATGTTGGCCATGACTCACAAAACACTCCCAAACCAGATACTAATCTCATCTGTTCAAGTTTTCAATATGACAAAACTAGAGCTTGAGCAATCTGATTTGCAAAATATAGCATTACCTAAATAAAAACCAGCAGAATCTTTGGTCTTACTTGAGGCACGCACACCCAGACACATTTCTTTTCCCACAACTTCCTCTATGTGTGCCAACACATACACACTCAGGCACAAAGACATCTAACTCGCCCTCACATACACACACACAGCAGATGTTAGGGTTTGGTCACTGGTGCAGTAAACCAGTTTTGTCATCGGAATCACAGACGAGAAGTTATAACTTACTGCACCAGAACAAAGAGGAAAACACTAAAGCTGCTCTACTTCATCAGCACGTTCTTGAGAGGAACCGCTTTGTTCTGTTAAAAAAACAAAACAAAGTCACGCTGATTTTGATTACTTTTGATAATCTTTTTGTAGAACTGACAGCCCTATCAGATGAGCTCAAGTGCCCCTTCATCCCCAACACTTGTCGAGTTCCAAATATATTCTTTTGAATGTATTTTAAACCAAACGTTATTTAAAAGTATAAGTTATATAATTAGTTATCCAACAAGACATAGTGATACTTCTATTCTTCTATTTTGACTTCTCTACTCACTAGTCAGCTAGTTTTCAGGCACTCTTAATACCACATCAATTTCTTCACCAAGCCTCAAACCAATTTCTATTCCTAATATTATTAACAAGGGCATTATTTCATTGGGCACGTAGGGGACATGTCCCTGTCATTTTTTAAGATCCATGTGTCCCCCTATCTTTTTTTAATGATTATTATTATTATTATTATTAGAATTAAACATCAAAGATATGCTAGTAATACAATAATATACATTAAGTATCTATAGGTAGCCTACATCAACGCATAGTATTGCTTCAAGTCCTTAAGTCCTACCTACCTATCGACCTACCTACAACCTACCTACCTACCGATCTACCTACCTACCTACCTACCCAACTACCTACCTACCTACATAACCTACCTACCTACCTACACAACTACCGACAACCTACCTCCCTACCTACCTCCCTATCTACCTACCTACCTACCTATGTACCTACCTATTTAACTACCTACCTATCTGGGTCAGGGAGATCCAAGAATAAACATCTGACTTGCATTAGGTGAAGCTACAGGAACAACATAAGGAGCTGCACCCTGTTAAATCTGTCTTTCATGTCTTTCAACTCTCCTCCTCTCTACCCTTTTCTCATCTCCCTGCTTTTCCCCTTTTATCTATTTTAACCCCTTCTTCTATCAGCCTATATCTGTTCTCTCCTTTTGTCCCCTTTTCTGCTCGGCCATTTTCTCTTCTTTCTTCACCGTTGACACACTTGCTTGCTTTCATTCTCTCAGCCTTCAGGCCATTCCAGCTTCTGACTAACTACCCTGCTGTGTCACGGAAACACACACACACAAACTTATTCCCTGAAAACCCCTAATTTTGGAAACCCTGGAGTGTGTGTTACACTTCTCATAAACTCAACCAATGTCCACCATCCTAGCAGTTTTATAACCATCTCACACAAATGAACTGGCAGGACAGTTTCTTCCACACACACGCACACACACATACACAAACGATAAAAAGCAGATGTCATGCATGTGAGATTGAGACAGACAGAAGAAGAAAAAATACCAGAATCTACAGTAGATATTCATATTTCTGAATAAAAGCTTGTACTTCATTTCTTTATTCTACATTGTTTACAAAGATTCCACTAGAAACAACAGAATGAAATAACTCTAATATGCCTAACAATAATATGAGACTTGAGTGGGGAGGTAGCCTCCGAGCAGACACGCAGAGGCTGTCCAGGAGCTTTAACAAACACGTTTGTCTTCATATATTTCTGAAAGGAAGCTGCTTTGATGTAGCCGACAACAATTTCCCCAATCAGTTGCTGGTAAACATGTATTTTATAGAACTAAAAAGATGTACGGAAGAAGGCTTCTTCCAAAATGGAAGCAGTTAAGAGAAATGACAAACTTTCAGTAATCAAAGTAATTTTAGATTTCTGTGCCCCCAGAAAAGTTTTCTAAATGTTTGTAAGCTTGCAACAATCTTTTCAAAATTTAGAAATCCGATGCCGTAAATGGGCCAATGATTTTGTTGAGCCATTATTTTGACTTTCTTTTTTCCATTCAAACCTGTTAGCAATGCTAGAATTTTACCTTTAACCCTTATCCTACCAACTGGGCTACCTGCATATCCCAGAGGTATACTTTTTGTCATATGGGCTTTATTCTATCATTCCACTTTGTTAATCAATTTCTTCACAATGCCCTTATATAATTGTTTCATGTTTCTGTTTTAATGATCGCTTGTATTGGAGTCCTAGGGGACCCCAGTCAAAAGCACTTAATTGCAGCCTATGCAGTTTGAATACTATCAAACAGAATAAATAATTAAAATGTTTGCCATCAGTCCTAATTTAAAGTATCATGTGCTCTGTCCATAATTTCACACAACGTGCAAATTAACTGAAACTTTCCTAAAATAATAATAATCTGTTTTTTTCCCTCATAACTACTAATGATGTTTTTTTTTTTCTACAGTAGTTTATTGGGTAGTCCTTAAGTGTAAAATATGTTGGTAGGATGAGGGTTAAACTGGAAATTTTGCACTTCAACTATTGTTGCACTTCAGGGCTGCACAGCAGGTAGTTTTTCTTTTAAAGATACATAGGGACACATATGATGTGGGGGGGTCTGTGGGTCTTCCCCGGGAACTTTTTGAGCATTAAACACAATTTATGCTGGACATGTGTAATCTATGAGCAGCCTTTGACTTCACGTCCCAGTGAAATCACAAACAGAGCAGTGCATGTCAGTAAGTGTTTACTCACTGAGCTGCTACGGGACACAGGAAGAAGTGGAACTCTTAAAATGGGTGACATGTCTCTTTAATTGGCATAAGCCAACATTTACAAGGCTTTGGCTGGTATGTGAGAAAAGCAATAATCCATGACCTGAACCAGATGACAAAACAAACGAATGCATGCAGTGTAGGAAATTAATGTGGCCTCTATTATCAACAGTCTTTAAAATGTTTTACTGTTTTTTCTTTCCTCACTTCGTAACAGTGTGCACAAAAAAAGTGTAAGCTCAGTCACTCATTTTCATTAGAAATCTTTTCGTTGTTGTGGAACGTTGTTATGACACTTCCCTTAGAAGGTGGTGAAGACACTTCCCTTAAATTCACCATGTAACGTTATAAACGCTGCATAACATGTTAGGATAACGTTACGGGTTATTTTCACTAAATTGTCAGCAAAACAAGCTGCCTGTCACCAACTGTAATGTTAACGTTAGACGATTTTATAACTGCAACTGACAACTGAAATTACCATAAAGTTAATGAAAACGGACTTGTTAAGACCAGTCCAGCAAGATTCTTAACACAGTAGCGTTAACGTTAACGTTAAAAAAGACTGACCTTAAATTACTCGATCATTTCCACTGGACAGAAGGTGAAGTCACACTGACGAGAAGTAAGCTAACGTTAGCCCCAGTCATACATCTGTTATCAAGGCTAAACCAGAGAAGACTGAATAAAACTAAACGCTACAGTAACGCTTACTGTGTGCTGTGATTTCACCGTGTGTGGTGTGGGCGGGTGCGACGCTGGTCTGTCAAACTAAAGGCAGCGCCACGTCCATTTGAACTTCCCAATCTTCAAAATAAAAGCTTTTTTTTTTTTTTTTTTTTTACAATTCCGGGAGCTGGACAAAGAGTACCATGGCGCCATCTATTGTCTGTTTCGTGTACTGCCATATGTAAAGACCAATAAAATAGCCTACACTTTATGCGATTTTTATAACATAGTAATAATAACCGATTGCATTACCAAAGAGAAAGAAATCCCTGTAACGTTAGCCCCCTTTATAACTAAAATAGAAAAGCACATGTTATACAAAGTACTCAAAATTGCCTGCATTTATAGCAGATAAACAAGCCATCAAGTAAGCTAGCTGTGATGTCTTCTGTTTACTATTGTTTTATATTGTTTTTATTTTTTAAGCAATATGTGTATGTGGGAGAGAGAATTTGCTCCAACTTGCTCTTTAAAACTACTAGCTGCAGATTAGAAACAGGGTTTGTGAAAACTGTGGCTGGTTTGAGATTACGGTAGACTACAGAGACAGTCAGAGGCCATTTGATGTCAGCCTTTACACATATACTGTTAATTATGTTGCATTGTTTTATGTAAATAGTAAAGTGACCTCTGTCTGCTATGCATGTATGATGCTCCACACCTAGTCTCTATTGGTGGGAATATGTGAAATTAAGAATTGAAAGAATTTATTGAAATTAAGATTTTTCTCTTTCTTTTTCAATTACAGTTAAATCTGAAGGCATTTTATTGACATAAAGAACATAAATACAATACTTTGCATTGTACAAGCTAAATTTAATCTCAGCATGAAAGTTAAAAATATTACTACTAATACTACTGCTAGGCTACTAACTTCTACTTACTTGGTTGTGCAAAAACTCACTCACAGTTCATATTAGTGTTTTTTTTTTTTTTTGCTTGTTTATTTTTGCTAGTTTTTATCTAGCCTAAATCAGAATCGAGTTTGTTCACACAGTCGCCTACAGTCCGTCATTTGTTCTAGGTTCCTAGTGTCTCAGTCTATAATAAGCATAAATATATAGACCATATAGCCTAACTATATGCCTGTATATGCCAAGATGAATTTGTCTATGTTCCTGTGCCTGACCCCGGGACGGTTGGCCAGCCGTGATCGTATAGTGGTTAGTACTCTGCGTTGTGGCCGCAGCAACCCCGGTTCGAATCCGGGTCACGGCAGCTTTTCTTAAAAAAAGGACATAAACCATGTTCTCTGTCATGGTGTCAGATTTTGGGATTGAGAGGCCAAGGCTACACTGGGTTTATATTCATTATAGCCAACTGTTAGCTAAAACTAATGCAATAATAAAACAGTCCGGAAATTGTAAATCAAGCCGCAGATCCCATCATGAAGTTGTGATGGTGATTCAACTGTAGCCTATGTATCTCAGCGCAGCTGAATGGTAATTTTGGAGGATATATTTTGTGGTGCTGTTGAATTAACATTAAATGACAGAATCACCTTTCTTTATAACGCAATAGTTCAAAAATATTTATTGAAAGACTGGCATTAGACGGCATTAGGTTTAGCTAGATGTAGGCTTTTAAACCCGTCATTTTTGACGCAACTCAAGATTCAGTTTATTCTCAATGTAGCCTATAGTCTGTGATGTATAGGAAGTTCTACAGATTGGGTGGCTAGCCGTGATCGTATAGTGGTTAGTACTCTGCGTTGTGGCCGCAGCAACCCCGGTTCGAATCCGGGTCACGGCATCTTTCCTTAAAGATGGACATAATCCATGTTCTCTGTCATGGTGTCAGTTAGATTTTGGGATTGAGAGGGCAAGGTTTATATTCTGGGATTATATTCAGTTGCCAGTTTATTAGATACAGTTAGCTAAAACTAGAAGAGAAGGGTAGGTCTACATGTAAAAAGAGATGAAAAGAACCAAAGAAGATGAAAAAGGGCATCTGAAACATGTAGACAGTGAACGGGTTGCTTTGCTCTCTCTCAATATAGAACTGTGTTCCATAGAAACCATCAAACAAACATGTGGGAGACATCAGGGATGATAGTCTACATATGTAGCCTACGTATATGCTCAATGGACCTTTTTCACAGCAGATATTTTGACTTGTCATAGTAGGAAAATACCTTAATTCCATCAAGTGTCCCAGTAAGCTATTCAGTCAGTCAGCAATACCAGGGCCTGGAATGCAGCCATCATTAATGGTTTTGAATACACCTGTGCTTTTCCTACTATGACATGTCAACATGTCTGCCGTGAAAAAGGTCTATGCCAGAAAATTCTCAATTCACTTGAGGTGCTACATAATCTGTATTACTGGAAAAAATAAACTCCACAGCATTTGCCTAAGGTATCATCACAGTGTGATAAGTGTAATGCCGCAAAGGGGACCTTGATACATTGCTTGGCCAAATATTTTCCAAAGTGGTAGGTCTGAAATGTTATCCTGACACCAAGCTGATCATCGTTGGCACAATTGAGGCACTCTGTCAACACAATAAGGAAGCCTCAAAGACAATGTATTGCACATGGCCTTATAACTGCGAAGAAAGTTCTGCTCCAGCACTGAATACAATAGAAATCCCCTCAGTATGGCACTGGCTTAATTCCTTGTCTGATGCTCCCCACTTTGGAGACAATCAGGGTTTGCTCTAAAGGACAAGTTGGCTTAAGGTCCTCCTGCATTGGCTTTTTGGAAGAAGTCCACCACCAACCTGACTCTATTTATCTGACATCCCTGGAGGAATCTGACTAAAGTCACTTCACACTTAATCCAACTCGTGCACCAGGGAACATAGCAATGGCAATATTGCTAAATATGTGGAAATCCATACCCTCAGGGCAATATGTAAACTCAAATAAACGGCAGCAACAAGTAGTGACCACCAGATGTCATCTTTGAACCTGTGCACAGACGGGAGCACATACTTGCCGATATAAACTGTATTCGCTTGCACAATATACCTGGCATTGAGAGATGAATAATTAGGAATGTTAAACCAGCTACAAGGTGTGAGATTCAATTTATAATTTATAATAAGGCTACTACTTCAATACCAGGGCTGGCAACTGCCCAGGGTTCCCAAAAGCCCCAAGATCACTATCACCTTTTGATTAATAGCAAAAAAAAAACAATGATGTACTACTAAATCACCACAATATCAACTAAGATCGACGGGTCCTTTATTATGTCCATTGACTGTAAATATTAACCCAATCTTGTGGCTTTTTACTTTTTAGCCTACTCCACGACAATTATTTGACAGCTTTGGCTAAGTACTTCGTAGATTCAGATTATGAATACAAAATACTGTGTAATCAACTGAAGAATTATTATAGGCTTAGACAAGACTTTTGAATGTTTGACTTTTATTTGTATTTCTTCACTATTGCTATTTTTCCTTAAGTAATGATGCTGTTTGTGTAGACCTAATCAAGATAAAATAGAGTGGACAGTAACTACTACTACCATGGAATAATACTCCTACTCTTACTATAGTATACATGCCTGATAATAGCATGTAAAGTATCTATTAATTCATTCATGGGTTGCTGTTTGCTGTGCATGCCTCAGGCAAGGCTTTCCTCAGAGGGAGCAGTTTTCTCTCTCTCTCTCTCTCTCTCTCTCTCATTTTTTTCAACACAATAAACAGTAATATGAACATTAAGACATTAACATCTCTCTCTCTCTCTCTCTACGTGCGTGCGTGCGTGTGTGTGTGTGTGTGTGTGTGTGTGTGTGTCCCTGCAGCGGCCATATTGGAATGCTGGATGTGGAGAGGGGAAGCAGGAACACAGGCGACGGGAGAGGGAGAAGGGGGAGATAGACAGGAGCGAAAAAAGCACAACTGTAACTACTCCTAGCTCTACAACTGAAATAACGGATTATCCACCGACTGTGAACAGCTTCTCCCGCCGATAAAGTCAACACAAACCTCTCGGACGTCCCCTTCAACAAGTCAACGTGAGTGATATTGTGTTTTGGGGATTATTTCAAGAGCGAAAAGAAAGTATGGGATGCGGTTGGTTTAACGTTCGTCCTGGCTGGCGTTAGCTGTTTCCTCTCCCAGTTTTTGAACTACTCTCTCTTGGTTATAACGTTACTTGGGAAATAACTGATAAATTAGGTTAGCTTTACAACACCATAACTAGAGCGGAGTTTTCCTTTTAGTAACTTAGAGCAGTTGAAAGGAAGAGTGACCTACTGCCACCAAACTCGTCGCCACAGTCACATGGAGTGAACGTGGAGCAACGTTTAACTCCAACCTACTGTAACGTTAAATACATGCAACGGATACGGATTAACCTACATTTAGCACCGGAATCTCTATCTCAAGCACTTTTTTTTGTTCCCAGTGCCATGGATTCAAGGCGTTAACCGTTAACGTTACCTTGATTTGCCTTCCCAACAAACTGAACATACTGAAGTCTTCCTTTCTACCTTAATGGTATATTTTTTCTGAAGACTTTCATAAACTAGCTAACCAATTGGCACAGTTATTTAGGATATTGGCTGCATAACTGTGTTAATTAGTTGACGTTAGGTGTATGATATGATGTGCCTACCGACACTCCCTCTCATTTTGCTGTTATTAATTGGCTAATCAGGTGCATATCAGTTATGTAGCTAGATGTATTCATTCACAAATGTTATCTTGCAAATCAGAGCTGAAACAATTAACGTTAGTCGAATACTCGATTAGTTCGTAATCTGCAACAATTTTGACAATCAATGAATTCTTTCAGTTTTTTAGTCTAGCGAAATGCCAAATCTTCACTGATTCTAGCTTTTTAAATGTGGTGATTTGCTGCTTTTCTCAGTTTTATATTTTAATTTTTAATCTTTTGACTGTTGTTTAGAGAAAACAATACATCATTTAGGGTTCCCAGAACTTGTGATGGTATTTTTTTCACATTTATTGGTAAACAATTGATCAGCTAATCAAATTCATGAAAACATGTCTTTGGTCCTATAAACAACCCGGGATTGTTGGTGTAGATCATTTATATTATCTTGCATATTAGGTTTCCTCAAAAAAGTACTAGTTTAAAAACATCTAGTCTCCGACATAACAAAATAATTAAATGTACTATAAGTAGATATATGGATAAAAGACATTTGGAAGTCAAATTGAAACAGGCTGCTCTGAGTTCTACATTTTCCCAACAGTGAAAGATTGCTGGAGCCTGATTTGTCTCTACTTCATATTCAAGATGCAAGAACATGCTAATGAATTGCAGTATCCTGAGGCCACTGAGGCCAGTGAGGCTTCAGACGTATATTATTAATAGGAGTGCTTTTCTGCACACTTTTATTTGCAGTTCTGTGGACAAGCCAATCCTAAAGCAGTATTTTCTATACTAATTTGCTCCATGACTGTTAATGTAGAGAATTCAAAGTTTCTTTAAGGTCATGGTTTGGTTTATGGATGCACAGTGTGCATGACAGTCGCAGTATTGTAGGTACAATACAAATACTGTGTGTTCCTTTGATTGAGGCATTCTAAATTCATATAGGCTGTCGTTTACTAAAACAAACAAAATGAGGTGGTGGCGAATGGTGTGACAATAAACTCTGGGAAATTCTTTTCATCTAAATGATAGCTTTTGTGAGAAGAAAGTTCTGTCCCCAGGACGACGTCCTGCAGACACTCATTTTTACACCACAAAAAGCCAGAGTTTCAATGGTTTGTTTCATATGTTTGTTTAAAACACAGAATGAACGCTGTCAGCTGTAAATCTAAATCTTCTCACCTAGCTGTTAATTTAAATGTTATTGATCAAATCAATGACATTCACAGAGCTTTCTACAGGTTTGAGATGGTATTCTTGAATTAGAAAACGGCTCACACTGCTAATTAGCTTATCCACCTGACAAGCTTGTACTTAGCTCCACTGCGGCTGCATTTATTCAGCTCACCTGGACCAAGTGCTACACCACATGCAGAACTACTTCTTTCAGGGATCTTTAATGTTGAATTTATTTAGGCAGTGACAACTTACTGTGGCTGCTTTAATCATTTAAGTGGGTCAGATATGAAGTTTGTCTGATTATTGAAATTTGTACCAAACGTGTGTTTGAAACATATGGTAAACTACAGCCTCTTCTAAGTTGGCATCACAGGACCAAAATGAATGCAGTGTAATCGGAGAAGAAACATGTCATTACCGTCAGTTAGAGAAACAAGCAGAAAATGGCGTTTTGCTTTAATTCGTGACATACATCACATGGCTCTGGGGAATTCCTTCAGACACCGTCTACTTTAGGTTTTAGTGGGTTTTATTTTTGCATTGCTGTAGAAATGTTAATTCACGCGTTTGTGATAGATGTCATTAAGTTGGCAAAAAGAAATGAATACACTTCACAGAGAGTAAATAGCTACACTTTTCTGACACAACTCTCCCTGTTGCTGGTCTACAGAAGGCTAATACAGGCGTGGCAGTGGTGTGTGTGTGTGTGTGCGCATATGGTTGTGTTTCTGTGTGTGTGTATAAATTGCAGAGCAGTGCAGGAGGCCTGTATTTATAGAAACACTTGACTACACTCAGAGATCTTACAGGAGCAGTTCATTACGTTGCAGAGAACTCCGTTTGTAGTCCATTTTCTCTTTTTATGTCCTGCAAGTTTGATGCTCTGTTTTCATCCAAACTTTTCTATTATTTGCAGTCATCTACTATTCAACTCAAGTTTGTCCTATACTAGACTGATGGGCAGATAGAGACCGAAAAATGTAGAGAAGGCAAAGTGGGTAACAAAGCCAGCAGTCTAGTGTCAGTAGATTGCAGTATGTGGTTGACTCATAATGACTCAAACTAGTAATAGCAATCACTGCAGACACATGCTGTGTGTGTGTGTGTGTGTGTGTGGAGGTATGTGGAGGTCCTGAATAAGAGTGTGTCCTTAATATGTGTGTCATGAGGAATACCACATGGAATAAGTTCTCTGGAGGAGAAAAGAACAACTCTCACTTGAGTTTTCAGTTTGAGCTTTTTTTTAAAAAAAAAAAAGTTGTTTGCTGCTTTCCTAGCAAACATGGTGGAAGTCTTTTCCCCCAGTGATCGGCTATTTCATACTATGTAAATACTTGCAGCTGTGTGGAGGTCTAAGCTGTTTTCTAACATTTTGCACAAGTGTATGAATGCTATTTGCAAACTCACCTCCGGAAGGAAAAATCATGAATGAGCAGTTAAATTGAGCAAATGGTTTCTTTGTTTTGCAGTTGCACCGGTGACCTCACTTGGAAGTTTGACGTGTGTGTGTGTGTGTGTGTGTGTGTGTGTGTGTGTGTGTGTGTGTGTGTGTGTGTGTGTGTGTGTGTGTGTGTGTGTGTGTGTGTGTGTGTGTAAGCGCAGGCTTGTATGTGTCCTATAAATTTAGCTTCTATCTTCCGTTAAACTTATTCCTCTGCATCCTCCCGCATGTGGTTTCAGCTGTGAAGGAAAAGGACTGTGTTAGTGTGTTTTTGGAGCCAGGGGGCTGAATGGAAGTCCATTCCCTTTGCTTTTGGGTTGGTTGCATTCACAAAGCAGCCCCCACACCCCTCCATGTAAATACAAACACACACTCACAGAGCACTTACTGTACATCCTAAAGCATGTTGCGTCCCTCAGGAGTTGAAAGGAAAACGCCTTCTTCCTCTCAGCAGCAGCAACACTGCTCAGACCTGTGTGTGTGTGTGTGTGTGTGTGATAATGACACTGTTTACCCAAGATAACATGAGTGAACACTGTCTTGGTTTTGTCGGTTAAAAATATCTTGTGCTCGTTATAACTTTAGCAATATGTGTGTGCATTCTTGTGGTTCCGTTTGTGTGTTTGGTATATCAAGGAATTTTATAATAAGACAATAATACCCGAATGGTTGCCACCTGCAGTTATGTTTGTAATTGCGTTTATTGCAATGATTGGAATTGGGGCGGATATTTATTTTTTATTTTATATAAGGATTAGCTATATAAGGCCAGATCAATTTCCGATCCATTGTTTGTTCAGGGCCAGTGGTCAAAAAGTCTGCAATGTGCTCCTTTCAAACACACAACAACATTGTGAGTAATATAGTGGTTGTATTAAGTAGTAATGATAGGACATATCTTTGGAGAGTTTATGTCAGCTGTCAAACTTTCCAAACATTTTGTTGT
Organism: Gymnocephalus cernua; assembly: GCA_023631565.1. Taxonomy (NCBI): domain Eukaryota; kingdom Metazoa; phylum Chordata; class Actinopteri; order Perciformes; family Percidae; genus Gymnocephalus; species Gymnocephalus cernua. Next base: position 13,367,079 of record CM042438.1, read on the forward strand.
TATGGGCCAGCCATTTCAGAGGAGAAATTTCTGCAGAACATTGCATACTAATACCTTTTTGTAACCTGGAACTGTTATAGCTCCTGTAGGGTTTAAATCCTCTAAACAATGTAACTTGATTGTGTATGTGTGTGAGGTTGGATTTATTGCAATCTGTCTGTTCAATCAGGTGGCTATGTGTTATACAGTATTACATTTCTTCTGCAGTCGCGTTTTTCTGATCTTGCCCAAATACAGTGTGTATGTGTGTAGATGGACCACTGTGCAGCATAGTGTTCTTACTGTGTGCACTGAAATTTACTACAATGGCAGGAAATGACATCTTAGTTAATGACTTGTCCCTCCTTGGGGCACACGCACGCACGCACACGCACACGCACGCACACTTAGAGCGAACTATCTTCGGTCATGCAGGTCATTGGTGCACCAAGTCCACTAGTGATGAATGGAACTGGAGCACAGCGATTCCCTCTTGTAGGTGTGTGTGGGTGGGTGGGTGTGTGTGTGTTTGTATGCAGACTGACTCCTTGACTCAACCAAAATGACTCGACAAACTAATGGCCGCTCTCATGTTCCCTTAGTTTTCTCAAAGCGAAGCAGTGACTGAACTGCAGACTAGAAAAGAAGTTACAGCCACAGCTATTGCAAAGAAGTTAAGGTGTGTGTGTGTGTGTGTGTGTGTGTGTGTGTGTGTGCGTGTGCGTGCGTGCGCTCGCATGCTCGTGCGGACAGTCAGTGTAATTACATTGCAGTGACTGTGAGTCAGAGAGGGAGAGAGAAAGAAGTAATTGTTGGGCTTTGTCATATAGACACAGAAAATAAAGAGGTGGGAGGAGGAGAAAGCTGGGTGGACAAAAGAGAGACATAGAAGCTAAGAGATGAGACAAGAAGAAATTGTCCAAATATATACTATATCCCTAGATTTATAAACACATTAAAAAGTAGGCCTAATCATTGTACCTGTGTATAGAAAATGTATCATTACCTACTGGACATGAATCAATCTTCCTTTAGCTTCATCGGTAGCCGAGGTGGTATGTTTCCTACTGTGCCTGTCCATTTGTTCAGCTGTCCACTTATGATATCTCTCTTATGATATGTCTCAGACACCAAATAAACTTTGTTCAAACAATACAGAAATACACAGATTGAAGTAGTTAAAGGAATAGTTTGACATTTTGGGAAATATGCTTTTTTGCCAAGAGTTATATGAGAAGATTAATAACACTGTAACGCCTGGTCGGCTGTCACACACACCTAAACTTGCTGCCAGTAGCTTGGACGCTGATTGGTGCGTAAACTAACTAGTAGTTGTGACACAAACGCATTAAGGCGCTGACGCACCAACCCGATTATCGGCCGTCGGACAGTCTGGCGAGGTCAGTGACTCGAGTCTGTTCGGTCTGTCCCGTGCCGTCGTCAGTCGGAGGAGCCGTCGGCCTTCATTTGGGCCAATTTGACTTGTTGAAACGGAAGGCGGGCAGTTGGACTTGAATGACCAATTTCATTGGTGGAGTGCTAACCCGGAAATGACGAGCGGGATGAGCGTCACTAATGCCTCTCAAAATCGGGCGAAATTTTTTAAAACTGACCTTTGTCGATCTGAAATGAAGACAGATTCAGCGACTGCATGGCCTATTTCTCACTTAAAATGTTTTCAGAAACACGTTTTGGTGAACTATCTTCGTAAAATATGAGATCGTATTCCGAACGAGCCGCCGTTATGGTCTGGCTTTGAAATTTGGGAGAAGCCAGACCAGACGTGACGCGTTCGTCATTTCCGGTTTTCCTTCTTTGGCCGACAATACAGATTAGCGCCGTCTGCTGTTATGGAGATGTATTACATCTCGCGCACGCGCAGAACGCACGCTCAAATCGGCGTCGCTTCGGTGTGTTCCGAGGCACTTTTTTGACCAACTCGGGGAGACTGATCAGTCGGGTTGGGGTGTCAGAGCCTTTAGGTTGGAGCCTGGCAAAATGGATTTTTGTGTGATATGTGATCCCGCAATTCTCGCCTGATCTTGTAATATTGCAGACTGATCTCATGAAATGGCGTACGCCACGTGGCGATAACACGGCAAGTGGCGTGTATGTTTACATGCGCTGTATACAGCGTAGAGATAGCTCAAAATGTGTACAGATAACACGCCACTTGGCTTTAGGAAAGCGACGTGTGTGTTTACGCAAAGTCATGTCATATTGCAAGAATCCAGCTGCCGTACAGTGCAAGGTAACTATTGGCTAGGCGCAGTAACTTTCACTGGCAACGTGTCCTTTTTACATTCACTCGTCGTTTTTTTGTACGGATTCAACAAACGATACATAACTAGTTAATTACAAATTATATCCCATGATAACAACAGCTTATGATAAGAACAAATGCTCATGTTTTTAAACATTCACTCAAATCAAAATCAAAAGTGTTTCATAGTAACCTGTATGGTGGCTGAGTATTTACTAACTAAATAAATGAAATGTTTGTTTTCTCTTAGGCCAGATACTCTGCAATGTTTAAAGACAATGAAGGGATTAATCATCGGTTGTGTTAGTATTTAATGACTGGTTTCCTGACTTTACTGAGACCGCGAGAGAGAGAGAGAGAGAATGAGACCAAGGCAGACATCAGTGTCTGCTTGGCCAATCATATGACCTCATCTCTTCTCTAGATTCATGCATAGCCACACACCCACAAAAACACAGTCATAATAGATCTCACACACACACAGACACACACACACACACACACACACAGACACACAGACACACACACAGACAGACAGAGATCAGCAGTGAACACCTGGATACAAGCCAAAGGTATGACATCACGCACGTACACACACACACACACACACACACACACACACACACACACATTCAGAGACTGTGCTACCATAAACTAGTGTTGCTGAGGTCAGATGTGGGTATAATGCCACAGTGTGTCTGCCTGTGTGTCAATGTATGTGTATGTCTGTGTGACTAGTCACCAGCAGGGATTCTCCTGTAACAAAGGTTCATTGAAGAATAGGACGAATAGTCTTGAAACTCTCTCTTAGTCTGCAAATAGTTTTTTCTTCGGTTTGTAATCTATTTTAACACACGCGTCATCAATGGCAAACACTAGAAAACTGGCATAAGCTGATAATAATGAATGAAATGTCGGCTGATTTTTTTTTTCTTGTTGCTTGAAGCTGATCTGATGTGATCATTTATGGTCAATTTTTTGGGAGTTTTGGAATCTGTTACAGTGGTTGTTTTGTTTACTTTCCCAAAGTGTAAGTTATGGATGAATTGGAGGATTTAAAAAAAAAAATGTTTTTGATGTTCAGGCAAAGTAGAGAATTGCGTTAATCCTGCCAGACCCAGTGGCAAATATATTTAACGAAGAAACACGCAGTGAGTGACAGCAGCTCTCGGGCTATTCTAAATGAAACCTCACTTGAAAATGCATGACCACTAGGGGCCGATGTTAGCACACCAACTCATCAAGCAGGAATACGAGGGACAGAGCTTAGGTCCACCTTCTAAATGAGAGTCAGCATTGTGTGTGTGTGTGTGTGTGTGTGTGTGTGTGTGTGTGTGTGTGTGTGTGTGTGTGTGTGTGTGTGTGTGTGTGTGTGTGTGTGTGTGTGTGTGTGTGTGTGTGTGTGTGTGTGTGTGTGTGTGTGTGTGTGTGTGTGTGCGTGTGTGTGTGCGATCTTGCCCTACTAATCCAGTGGCCTATTAATCTGCTTTACTCCTGAACAACTCTCGTCTTGCCTGTGTGCTTTTTGGCTTGCTTGTGTGTGACCGAGAGAGCTTCATGGCTCCTTCATAGTCAATATAATGTGACTTACTGGTTCATAATTTCAAGAATCAGTGACAGCCAAGTGATTTTTTTTATGGCACTTTGAGCACATTTTGTGGTCCATATCTGCAAGCACAAACAGTGGAATATGGCCATAGATAGGAACGTTCCAGCAATAACAGATTTCTGCCTTTGGGACACGCATGTTCGTTCATGCTCTCAAATGCTGATGTCTTATGTGTCTTATGAGACTTCTCCAGACAAAACTGCTGGCATATCGGATGACATCTCTTACACACTTAATTTAAGTTTTTGTCATTTTAACCAACATTGTCTCACAGCTTTAGAATCTGGTTTACTCTTAGTTTTATTAGTCTGGGAGTAAGTTATATGTTTGAAAATACCGAAAACACCACAGATTGCTGACCGTGTCTGATTGTTCTATAATTATTTTATATATTCATATCTTGCATGAAATGAAATTGCATACAATCTTCAAATGAAATGTGGAACTCTGAGTATTAGTAAAGGACGTTTCTAATAGAAACTACAGCCCAAGTTATACTTTCTGCATGCTGCGTCTGCCCATGTTCGCAAGGGTCTGCATGGACCAAACATCATTCCTATAACTTATTTTCAGTGTTTTTCAACTATCATGTATTCTTTATTGGCTTTATGAAGTTATTCGTGTCATGATTTGAGCCTATAGAGTGAGTAAACTATTCTATCTCAGACATATTGGTAAAATTAGTTTAGGGTGGGTTTGCTTTCTTCTATATCCCTGTGTGTGTGATTTGATTACAGTATAATTGGATTAAATGTGCACCCCTCAAAACAAAGTCAGTGGAACAATTGACTATTTCCCGTGTTTTTGTGCTGAAGATTGATGATCTCTGTAGGACAACGTTGAGTTGAGAATACTGCATTATGACTAATTGAGTTGCTCCGCAGGGGTGCATTTCTGGCAGCGTGGCAGACTAGCCAAAGGCAACGCAGCTCACACTCTTCTCCGTCTTTCTCTTATGTCATTCTCAGCACTTTCCCCTATATTATTTCCTCCTCACTTTTTCTTTTATCCACATATTGCTCCTGTGTTATGCCTCTTTCCTCCCTCTTTCTACTTCTTTTCATGAAGTTGTTGCATCATTTCTTATTTTCTTTTTCCCATTTATTCACTTGTCTCTCCCTCCTCACTTGCTTTCCCTCTGAGTCCTGTACATCTGGCTCCATCTCTCGCGCTCCATCCCTCTCCTGGGAGACAAAGACACCCCCTCCTCCTTCCTCCTGTTCTCTCTTTTACCTCCCTCCCCCATTTCACAGTCATAGGCTGCCTACTACCCCTCTCCCTCCCGCCTTCCCTCCCCTACTCTACTCCCACTCATGCTGCTGTGTATCTGTCAGTGCTACTGGCAGTAGTTGTAGTAGTAGAGGGAGGAGGAGGAGGCTTGGTTGTAAGCTTAAGACAACATTAGCCATCATTACTGAGTTAGCTGGCTAGCGCATCTCAACGCTAGCCCAAAGACCACAGAAGCTTGGGCTTTTCCCAATTTAGCTGTCTGTCAGGGGGGGATTAGACTTCTTCGTCTTCTCTTCAAGACTTTAAATGGAAGGACTATACCATGGTAAGATGTTAAACAAGAGGTGTGAGTGTGTGAGTGTGTGTTGAAAATATATTAATGAGCAGCATTAGTTTTTATTCTGTAGCCTCTAAACTCAAAATAGTTGTTTGTGTGTGGGCAATGCATTTTGTGTGTACCTTATCTGAACATACTGTGTATCTGGAAAGGTTCCACGAGTATGAATTGAAAAGGATTATTGATAAATGCAGTTCTGCAGTAGTTATAATAGTGATGATGTCCATTGGGATGAGGAGGAGGAAGAGACATTTTTTAGACCAGATGATTGAGTTATTGAGAAAATAAATGGCGTAATGAAGTTAACTACTTCAACATTTGAAGCGCTATTTTATTCTGTTTTGTTTAGCATCTGCCACCCTTTTTATGAAGGATTGTGTTTGTATGTAAAAAAAGGAGATGTATTCGGTTGACTGTATGTAGGAGGCTTCAACTTGGTGTGTGTGTGTGTGTGTGTGTATGTGTGTGTGTGGGAAGCAGTATGTGAGATAATTATGTGTGTCAAATGAGTGAGTTTGTGTTTGAATACAAGTGTGCATCCTTAGGTAGAGTGTTGCCCATGGGGCTCAGCGTGTTTCATGTGTGTATGCTGTAAATTTAGGCATGAAGTAACAGTTTCTAGGTTAAATCCTCTATATTTCAATAAGTTTTAATATTGCGATCTTTTACCTGCGTTTAAACTATTTTAGCAATTAGCATGGTGCTTTCTAATCAAACGGAGCATAGTGCCGAGCCAGTAAGGATTTCCTTTCATTGACCAATCAGTATTAAGTATTCATTTTTTAGCCTTGTAAACCAGTTTCCTAGTGTTTACGCTCATACAAAATGAAAGACAATTTTTATATTTAATGTTTGATTTTCTTCTTACTCCAAAAACAAGTTTTCAGTGCATCTGTATACCCACAACAAGGAATGTAATTTAATTGGTCATTAATGTCAGATGTGTTTTTGATTGATTTATTTAAATTTTTGATTTAGATAATTTTATTTAGATCATACGCTATCTCACTGGTTTATTCGTCCTAAATCTGTTGGGATGAATTATACAAAGTGTATCTGGTCTGAGTGTGATACATTAACATGCGTGCCGCTCCAGTAAGCCAGTTAGCTTTATCACTGCACCTGAACTATACACACTTGAGTGAATGTGTGTGTCGCAGTGTGTGTGCGCTTTTGCAGATAAATGTGTATGAGCAGTCATGCGTTCATGTGACCTTATTATGTTGCATGCGTGTAGGATTTATCTGGAGTGTGTGTGTGTGTGCGTGTGTGTGCAATGCATTTTATTTTGTGTTTTCTGTGACAGGTTTTGAATAATTGCTTGATGTTTATCTGAATGTAAATAATGAGAAAATGCACATACTGTTTGAACTCAAAACAAAAAACAAAAATATATTTTCAAGGACAAAAACATCCCATGTGTGTTGTTATATGCATTTGTATGTTGGTGTCTGGCAGGTGTGATTGGTGCCTGAGGGGCTATGTTGTTGCATCGTAAGACTGCACGCTCCAGTAACGCCCCATTGTCCAGAGGGACACACACACACACACACACACACACACACACACACACACACACACACACACACACACACACACACACAGAGGCGTGTGCCAGCTCAGCTTTAACCATTAGACACAGAGCAACGAGGCAGAACAGCTGACTGCTCTCATCAGGTTAATAGAGCTCAACAGTCACAGCGGGTTCCGGAAGTAAAAATCCAATGCAATTTCTCCATTGACAATTTGAGTCTAAGCCATAAAATCATAACCATCGATGTTAGACTTAAAACCAGCTACGACATGACTAAGAGATTGTATGCTCATATAGATGCCAAAAGTTCATGGGGCACTAACCTCGTTTTGAGATAAATGTCTTTTATTCGCGATGTCTTGGATAAGTACTTCTACTACTTCCTGAACAATCCCACAATCCCACATGATGCCTCTGATTGGTGGAACTCATGCTGGTGAGGAGGGGGAGCTGCCTGCACGATCCGTCATGCACGCGCGCAAGATGATTTTTCCGAGGATCCACGACACTGCACGATCCACGACCTGTTCCACACTTCGGCCGGCAAGCTAACGTTAGTTTAGATAACAGCTAATTTGGCTAACCACTAGTTAACAGCTTGATACAGTCTAAAATAACGTTAACTCAAACTAAACACTGGGGAAAACAGGCTACAGATGATGTAACAGCTGTTATATATTTTAACCGTTCTTTTCAGGTTTTATTTTGAGGGTCTTTTAAAGTTATTACATGTTGTCTAAGCTAGCGGTTAGCCGAATTAGCTGTTAGCTAACTAACGCTAGCTTCCTTTATTCAGTGGTGTGCGGTGGTTTGCGGGATGAGTAGTTCCTTTGCTCAATATTGAAAATATGTACACAGTCTTGTACCTTTGACTTTTGGGGGATTTTCGGTTCTTTTTTCACTCGAAATGACACGTATGCTTATGAGTCACGTCGTAGCTGGTTAGCCTAAGGCATGGTCTAAAACTCTTTGTATACGGATTTTTCCAGACGTCAATGGGAGAAATGAATGATTTACTTCCGGAACCCAAGGGCTCTCGGAGTGTGGGCGGGACTGTTGAGCTCTATTCAGTTGATTCTTGCAGAAGTGTTCATTTTGTGTGGGAAAAGAACATCTGGCTCTCCTCTTCAGCCAGTTTGATCTGTCACTATTGCGTTGAGCTGCTGCACACAGTTTTGTTCAATTTATCTGACTTCAGGCCGTTTTCACACCTATAGTTTGTTTGCTCTGGTGCAAGTTGATAAGTTTGTAAACTTGGAGCTTTTTCTCTCTTGGTTCGGTTTCACACAGAGAAAAATCCAAGCAAACCAAAATGCATCACTACAAACCACGTAAGAATGTTCACTCCCCTTATTGGTCAGATGTTTTTGGGGCGGGAGCAAGAAAGTAAAACAGGAAGAAGGTCCTATGTTCTGGACTCGCTTATTTCTCACTTCTACATGTTTTCATTAAAATAATTTTCCAGACATTGTTTGGCGGCTACGTCTTCTCTGCTCACCGGGACTTCGCTCTGCTCTGCTGGCTTCTGTCTCCAACAGTCTCCGACGGCTTCTGTCTCCAACTATAGTGACGGCTGGTTTGACCGCAGAGATGCGGGTAGCTAATAGGTCACAAACTCACATTAGGAAAACTGTTGGAGTTACTTTAAGAGGGCATTCTTCACGGATATACCTTCAACAACACAAATATATCATAAATAAATAAAATAAAAATAAAAGAAATGCTAAATAATTTGTGGGATAGACGGCAGTATAAAGATTATATATGTATAAAGATGAATCTTTACTCCTCTCCTCTCGTGTGTCTGGTTCTTGAGGACAGCTTGAGGAGCAGGTGTTTTGGGCCGCCTGCCAATTTTGTGTGTGTGTGTGTGTGTGTGTGTGTGTGTGTGTGTGTGTGTGTGTGTGTGTGTGTGTGTGTGTGTGTGTGTGATGGCCCTCTTTGATATATGTGCTGTGGAGGCTGTTAAACAGACTGGTGTGTAATTAGCACGATGCTAGGACTCCTGCGGGATATTCTATGGAGAGAAAACAGTTTTTAAATAAATTGTATGACATGAATCAATACAAAGTCATACATATAAAAGAACTCTGGGCTGAAAATGCACATCTATAAAAAGTGGTTTACCTAATTATTTGTATAAAGACTGCAGTGTTTTTTCACAGCTCTTCAGGTGCGGTCTAATTTTGTTTTTCAGACATGAAAAGGCCACAGTCTCCTATGGTTTTTAGTCTAGACTGTAGCACCACCAGTTTGGCTGCAGATGTCAGGCTACATAGCACTTAACGCTTACAAGAGAGACAGGGAAAGACAAAATATAGTCAGCGTGAGCAACCATGGGGCAGATGGTGTGTGTGGGGTTCAGATCTATCTACTGTAGATGTCATTATATACTGTACACTTTGAGACTTAAGCAGCTCCAGATCTGTTTATCTTGGTCCATTTTTTTTCCATTTAGGATATAGTTTTAGTCATTGATTATAATTGTTGTCTTTGGCTTAATCATTGAAAGGGTGATCCATGGCAACATGTTGAGATGAGAGGAAATGTATTGTGCTTAAATAAGTATAACAAACGCTTGGCTGTTCTTACATTATGACTTCACTGCAGGCCAAATCAAAAACATGTTTTTCCTATAGGTGATTTTAATAAAAAGATAGACCCTTTTAACATTATCTTACCTGTCATGGCCCAATTTGACATAATGCTTGTTGTAAGAACCGTTCTGCTGTTCGAGATGTGTTTTGAGAAGAGATGCATTTACATCAAGCAAGTTATCAGATAAACCTTAATTTAGATGTTAAAATTGAAACTGGAAATGTATCACCGAAAATATTAACAGTGTATTTGCAGTTTGTAAAGTGAAGAAGTTCTCAGAGCATATTATGCAAATATTGTACTTAAAGATGCCATATTATGCTCATTTTCAGGTTCATAATTGTATTTTAAGGTTGTACCAGAATAGGTTTACATGGTTTAATTTTCAAAAAACACCATATTTTTGTTGTACAGCACAGCTCTCTCTCACTGCTGCAGCTCCACTTTTCACCTTGTGTCCAGGTCTCTGTTTTAGCTACAGAGTGAATCATCTTTCCTTCTGTACTCTTTGATTCCACTCGCACATGCGCAGTAGCTCAGATCGTAGATCATGTCAGTTAGCTCCATAGACAGTAAAAGAAAGGTTGTTTCTCCAACTTTGGTCAGTTACAAGGCAGGATTAGCCGGGAGACTTCTTCTAAACGAGGGCGCACATGTAAGTAGTTCTTTTGTAGATTATGGTGAACTTGTGTGTGTTGTAGCAGTGCTTTGCCATTGAGAACGAGCTAGCGTGCTAACGCTAGCGCTAGCATGCTAACGGTTGTGTTTAGCCCGTCGTTTTGGCTAGTTACGTAACAAGCCGTGCAGATTTTGAACAGCTCACCCAGAAACTGAAGGCAGGACACATTCAGAAACCCGTATCTCACTCAAAACAGCATGGATAGATTTTTTTCCAAGTTTGTATGCGTGTGGAAGCACCAGAGACACAAAATAACACCCCAAATCCCAGAAAAAGTGTTTTTTTTTCATAATATGGGCACTTTAAGATGTTATGGGGAATTGTCAATAGTTGTCTTACTGTAATGGCGTCGTCTTTAATCCCATCACCACGACCATGCACTAACTATAGGGTCCTGGTTTCATATTTCAAAGGGTTTGTCGATAATACGCACACCATGAGTCACCTTTCTGGTATTTCCTTTTGGTGTGTGGGTTTTCTTACCATTACATCATTTCTGTTGACAACCCCTGCTGTCATTTTACCCTGTATGTGTGTGCATGCTTACCCAGTATTTGTGTGTACATCAGGGTGTCTAAAGCACTTAGGCACTTATCCCCCTGACCTCCTGCACACAGCCATATCTCTGCTCTAACTGGGTGTGATAGGTCCGGGTGTCAAGTTTTTAAAGAGCTTCTCCTGAGCTTCCTGTGGGAGTCTGGGAGCTGCAGTATCGATGTAGTGTACTAAGCCACTCAATAATCAGAGTAGGAGTTGAAAGTAGGAGGAGAGTACTTTCAACTTACAAGTAAATAGTAGTCATAAAAATAAAGTGCCGTTGAGTACACACTTTTACAGTGAAACTAAATTATTCTTAGTTTTAGGAGTATTTAAATGCAGAGCCACCTGAGAAATGTCGTTTTTGTCATTTGGTAATCAATCAACTGCGTAGATCTCCTACTGACCACAAACTGGATTCCTGCTAGAGCTTTAATTTCCTCCTGCAGAATAAAGATTCAAAATATCAGAGTGACCAGCCCACTCATCTAAGGCTAGTATTGTGGTTCTCTGAAGGTACACGTCAAAGTATCTGGGCGTCTTTGTAGAAAAGGGTGTTATGTTAACAGTGTTACTATAGGTTGCAGAGCAGCTGATTCACTTACCTCCTAAATCTAACAAATGCATTCTCTGGACGCGAGTGTTAAGCAAGCTGAAACAGGAAAAAAAAAAAAAAATCATACTCAAAATTTGCAGTCCTTCAACAGCCATGTAATCGTCTTGCTGTGTTTGAGCTATGTTACTGGTTACTGGTTGCACGGCGTTCTTCGTTAGACTGCTCATGACTGTTTTCCAAGATGGCGCCCACATGTAAACATGAACGCTACTGTCTTTATAATCTATCTTTTTAATAAACTGTCTGTACACTTACAAAGTTCTCAATGCTTTGGTTTACATGTAGGGACCCTAATTATGCTACCGTTGAAGCGTGGTGCTATTTTGAGCCTTGTTAGTGGTATAGAATAGTGATTTACCCTCTGCCCCGAAAGGTAGCGTTAGCAGCTAACCACCGGTTTGCGGTAGCTTGTTTAAAGCTAGAGACGCATTCGATTAGCATGAAAACATGTCCCAGAGAACGTTCGACTCGGTACACATGTGTTATTAACCCCTAGATTAATTTTGCGCTGGAATTGTCCTGTAAGTGTACAACCATTGCAAGAAGGTAGACTGACCTGAAGCCCAGTCACTGTCCTCAGAGTCTCGCTTTGCCAGACCCTCCTCCAAAGCGTGCTGGAGGAGAGTCCGGCTACTCCACATACATTTGGGGATGGGAGGAAAACATGCTCTGGTTTATTGGCATTTATTTAAACCAATCACAATCGTCTTGGGCGGTGCTGAGCACCGGAGAAAGGCCGCGGTGCCGCTGCAAAATAGGCTCGGAAGGAACTTGTTTTAGTGGAACATGTGTACGTTTAAAAGTTGTTTTAGACTTGCAACAGAAAACTCACATTGGACAGATAGTCTAGCTAGCTGTCTGGATTTACCCTGCAGAGATCTGAGAAAAGGTTAACCATAGTCCTCATTAATCGACCGGAGTTTAAAATGCCAACACAAAGGAAGCCAAAGGCAACAGATATCCGGCCTAAATGAGTAAAATACGGCAGATTTTCTGGTATAGCAATCCCAGAAGTGGAACGTCAAGGATACAGACTACTGGCCTTCCCTCACAGCTGATCCACGAGCATTTCAGCTTGTTAGTCTAACCAATAAAGCTTCAGCATATCACGGGTGGGGGTAAATCATTTAACAATGGGATATTGATTTTTTTTTTTTTAATCAATTGATATTGCAATTTTGATTAAGGAACTTATCTGAGAACACCTGCTGTGGGACTTCAAAAACTTCATTAAAATGTTTGTTCTGACCTGATGATTTTTTTATTCAGTGGCTCATAATTAAACACACCAGCCAACCCTATTTTGTTCTGTTTGTCTTGCAGATATTTCCAGGATTGCCTACTACACAGGTGAGTAGCTGACCCTGAGTGTTTTGTACACAGCTGCTACAGCACTGATAATCTCTCAGCTGCTGCTTCACTCACACATTCAGAGTTTGTAGCAACTTAAAGCAATACTATGTAACGTTTGTAGTTCCAATGAGACAACCTGTAGGGGGGCCGAAGAGGGAAAAGTTGCATAGTGTTGCTTTAAGTGTGATCAGGTCATCACAATAGATGAGGAGCATTGGTGTGAAACTCCCATTAAATGGCCTTGGGAATAGTTTGATAAGACAATCTTAACACGTCGACCACTAACAAGCCTTTTTTTGTTTCTGGAGCTTTTAACCACGTCTTCGCCAGCTAATTAAAATCGGATCAGTTGTCATGGAGTTGGCATAGTTGTCATCATGTGACTCAAGTTTCACATTTAAATCATGTGACGACAACTAAGCCAACGCCATGACGTCCGAGCCTACATGCAATTTGTGGGTGAAGACTAGGGGTGGGAATCACCAGAGGCCACACGATATAATATTATAACGATACTTGTGTCACGATAAGATATTGCGATTTAAAACATATTGAGATATATTGTAATGTATTACCTGTATCTATTTTTAAGTAAAGAAGATGAGATGCAGTTGAAATCTCCGGAAATGTAAATTAGTAGTAAGTGGACTTTGAGTTATGGTTATTTTGTCAAAGATGAGGAACACTTACTTAGCATTATATTGTTTAATGAAAGGGATTCGAGTGTAACTAAGAACAAGTATGCTTATAAGATTTCTCTGTCGACTATACCTATCGTATATTGAATTAAATGCAACTCTTCACGTAGAAAAATTGCTTTTCAAATAATCAAAAAGTCTGAACATCCTCTGGGCTAAATCATATGAAGTATGAATCAGTCATGGCATCATGCCCTGAAAGAAGGCCTTGCTGGCCAGTTATATCAGATGAGATAAGTTACCAGTGTCCTGCAATTCTCATTTGTTGTTTGTGCTGGGAGGAAGCAAGAGAATAACAATGGAATTTTCGATACAGAAGCGAAGTTGGACAGGATGTCCAAGGGTAATTCCAGTGTATGTACCAATGTTTTTATTAGCTTAATTAAAGCTATGTTTTGCTCCTTCAAGCCTTAGGCGATGACTTTAAGGTGCGGGGTCTTCATCAGTATGACCACTCCATAGGCTTCAGATACTACATTGGACCACTGCCATATCTATTTATTTGATTAGCAAGGCCAAAGGGGATGCATGTCATCAGTGCAAGTCATTAGTACTACTTGGATAAGATCACATTAAACTGTTGAAGCCAACGACTACTTGACTCGGACACAGAAAGAAATGGAATTGTTCCTCCTCTAGGTGAAGAACACGTCACCCTGCAAATAAATATCTTACAATAGTTTTATTCATTTGTCAAATAATATATATAAAAAAATACAACAACATATAGGCTAGCACACCATAAATACACAGTAAAACATGTATACACAGTATGAAAGCAACATAAAACCACAACAAAAAGCCCCTGCAAACATTATTGACACATCCCTCCATCCACATCCATGTGTGCTATTTTCTTCTTTTTAAAACAAAGAACTAAGGAACCATTACAACCTCATTACTGTATTGATAGGGGCGAGCTGTAAAGTTGACATTGTCAGTTAAATGGGCTGTGACTCATGACCTTTTGACATGCAGGTATGAAAACCCTCGGCAAAAGTTTTATTGTTACATGTAGTTCTGAAAGGGTCAGCAGCAAAAGAGTAATGCAGTACAGTAAAGAGTGATGTGGATTACATGCAGGAAAAACACTGTTTGAATTTACGAAACACACAATACGTTTGTAATTCAAATGGCCTTTGAAATTTAACTTCAAGGCATCGGTGCAAACATATTAATTCTTCACTAATAAAATGCAAGGTTACATCAAAGTAGCTGTTTCACTTCTGAGGTTTACCTGCATCTTTGAAATTTTATTTGCATAGTAGATGGGGTGGGTGTGCTTCCGTCCCCTGCTAAAATAATAATGAGAGAGAGAGAGAGAGAGAGAGAGAGAGAGAGAGAGAGAGAGAGAGAGAGAGGAGAGAGAGAGAGAGAGAGAGAGAGAGAGAGAGAGAGAGAGAGAGAGAGAGAGAGAGAGAGAGAGAGAGAGAGAGAGAGAGAGAGAGAGAGAGAGAGAGAGAGAGAGAGAGAGAGAGAGAGAGAGAGAGAGAGAGAGAGAGAGAGAGAGAGAGAGAGAGAGAGAGAGAGACTCAAAAGAGCGCCTACCATTCATGGCAACATCCGGCCCTCTGACAAAAGGCTTTCAAAAGTGTGTACGCACACACTACTAATACCCCCTGCTCCCACCAGATCTTCATAACAATGGCCAATGCCTGAGATGGAGCACACACACACACAAGGTACCATTTAAGGTTTCACGTTTCTGTGACTTTGCTGTGTGCTTTTGTACTTGTGTGTGTTCAGTAACTGGCTGAGGTCTGTTCAGTTCTTCAGTCAATGTGTTCAGCCATTTAAATATCCATTTGATTATCGGAGGTTGGCATCTGGTCAGCAGCAACAGTCACGGTGATAGATGCCACTCGCTCATAAGGATATTGTGTAGATGAGCATTCAGGGCAGCACCTTGGTCACTCTGAGAGCTGGAGAGTGTATGACCCCCAAAGTCCACGCTGAATGACTTTTAATGTGCTGTATGAAGTGCGATTGATTGAGACCTTGGTTTGGAATTGGATTGGTTGGCATGTTGCTAACAGCTGCTAGTCGACATGCTGTGCACAGCCAGGGCCAATGGTGGTGTTGGCCAAAATGCTCTTATCTGATCTTCTATGGTAGAATATTAGGGTTTGGGAGAATGTTTTTCATTTTTATGTATTTATTTTTCATCCACAATATGTATAGGAAGAAGGATGTGTACGGTAATATGTGCAAGATCAGGCGATGGTGGCAATTTGACTTAGGTGCACATATTTGGCAAAGGGTTTAGGGGTTCTCCCTCAAGAAAATGTTAAATCTTTCAATAAAAGGTTTTTGCAATTTCCCATCATTTTGGACCATTATTATTACTACCGTATCAGTCTGAAACATTGGAAAAGCTAGAGCAGATAATAAATAACACTCAAAGCTTAAAGACAAAACTTGCTAAAGAAGTCCACTGGGGACCAACTACAATCATTAGATCTAAGAAAAGTCATTAAGTTAGTTTTGATGCTCACATTGATTTTACGTACATTCGGCTTAGGTGGTGGCCAAAATGGCTTGGGTGCTGCCCCTAATGATAGGGAAAACCTTGATATAATTCAGCTTTCAATAGTGCATACAGTGGAGGTGATTCAGATCATAATGAAATACTGTAGATGAGTCTGAGTAGTTAGTTATTTTTCTCTTCTTTTCTCTCCATTTCCTTTGAGTTGCATTTGTGATGGTAGCCCTACAACATAGGGCTGTTCTGAGGTCAGCTTCATAAACAGAAGCAAGAGTTTTTTTTGTTTCATTGAACACTAGAGACTAGCAAGATTAGCATATTAATAGTTTCTAGCTCCTCCCTCCAGAAGCCTCCCCCCCCCTCTCTCTCTCGCTCTCTCTCATTCTCCACTCAACTTTCTTTCTGTCGTGCGGCTCTGTCCACTTTTTCCTCTCATTCATCCTGAAACAATCGCTACATATTATTTCTCTCTCTTTGTCCCACTGTCTCTGTTTCCTTTCTTTTTCTGGCTCACTGTTTTCTCTCACTTTCTTTTCCCAAGAGAAGAAGATAACTTTTAGAACTGTTTGTTTATCACTGAGCACAGTGTTTATCTCTCC
This sequence comes from Gymnocephalus cernua, assembly GCA_023631565.1. Classification (NCBI taxonomy): domain Eukaryota; kingdom Metazoa; phylum Chordata; class Actinopteri; order Perciformes; family Percidae; genus Gymnocephalus; species Gymnocephalus cernua. The sequence continues at coordinate 13,383,596 of CM042438.1, forward strand.
TTCTCTGTGACCACTAACCAGCTGAATATCCATTGGATCAGCCCTGTACAACTCGGATTAGGCTGTGGACTTTTGCTGGAGGCAAACTCTTCTCACCATCACAGGGACTCCACTGAGTGAAATAACCCAAATCCTCTCCTGAGCGATGGTCGTTTGATTCTTCCACGGCAACTGCGTAACTATGGAGTGCAGGCATGGGGCAGAACTTGGGCAAAAAACCAACAGTGTGTTGTCATCTGAGAGGGGCCGCTGAAGAGTAATTGGACTGAAAAAGAAGAGGAGGGAAGTTTGTGGCTTACTTTACATCTCTGGATCTTTCTTGACTTGTTCAGCTGTAGATAACAGGAATGGATTTTTTTTTGACATTTTACCTGTTGACGTGTTTTTGTAGCATCTTCACACTCCGTACAAAGTGTCAATGGACCAGAAAATTGTCCTTTTTGAGGATTACCGCTGTTGAAGTAACTGTTGGCTAACAAAGCTGTTGACAATAGTTGCTAGACAAAGATTTCTGCCTTGAATCAGGAGTGTGTGTGTGTCGTAGTCTTTTGGTTATGTGAGCGTGGTCTTACAGTTGTGTCAGGACCTTGTGTGTGTGTGTGTGTGTGTGTGTGTGTGTGTGTGTGTGTGTGTGTGTGTGTGTGTGTGTGTGTGTGTGTGTGTGTGTGTGTGTGTGTGTGTGTGTGTGTGTGTGTGTGTGTGTGTATTTATGTAGCTTTTGTAAAGACAAGATTCAGAGTGTGTGATGCGTGGCTGTGAGACCACTAGCTGTCTATCTATCCTCCGGGCAGACAGACACAGGGAGGGACAGACATGTGTTTCCATGGCGATGAGCGGCTGTAACCCCTTCCCCATGTGTTGGGATAGAGGTATAAATTAAATCTCCTTAACACACACACACACACACACACACACACACACACACACACACACACACACACACACACACACACACACATTATTGATATACAAGTATTTACCTTTTGAAGTGTGTGTGTGTGCATATTCGCTCTCTCTGTCTCTTTCTTTCAGGTGTAATTACCCGCTAGAACATATCAATTTTCATTTAATGGAGGAGAGAGGAGGAGAAGCACAGGACTAAAATGATCTCACAATTTTTTTTCCTACACAGCGCACACACACATACAAAAACACATCTTGCACACTCATACACACAGACACGGAGGAGGTAGTTCTTGTCGGGCATTCCCAGATGAAGTTGCTGTGAAATTCCAGGAAGTGTGTCTATGTCACGACTTCATTTTCAGGAAGAACGTCAGCCTGAGGTGCATTGTCTTTGTGTCATAGGAACAGGTGCTTACATATTGAGCCTTGACCCTGACAGTACTTCTCTCTTCATTTCTCTCTCTGGTATTAAGTTGTTCAGTGTTTTTCATTTTCACAAAGAACTTTCTTGCCAAAGAAATTAGGTAGGATTCACGTCCACAACATCACATCAGCACATCAGAGAGGAGGAGAACACATGTAGTATCAGTACATAATATTACGTTTGCCCTAATACAATCTTCTGTGTATGTGTAAACTCTCATAGGAAGGATAAAGTTAAATAAAGAAAAAGACATTCTCTTCTGATTCTTCTCTATTCTTACTCATTTCACCGATGTCTGATTTGCTCTCTTCTCCTGCCCAGAATATGACAGACACCTAGCAGCAGCAGCAGTGTCAGCTGGGAAAACCATGGCGACGGCCTACCTGGACCCCAACCTGAACCATGCCCTCCTGGGAGGCGCCAAGTCACGGCTGAGCGCGGGGGGGTCGGACCGAACCATGGCTGGCTCCGTGGACAGGGTTCTGAAAGTCTTCCATCACTTTGAGACCAACACTGAACACAGCTGCTGGTCCTCCAATATCAGATATGGAGATGCAACCGATGTCAGGGTAAGAAGAAACACACCCATTGTGTCCCACCAATGTCTATATTGTGACAAAATACAGGAGACGCCTTATAATTAAATACAATCCAAAAAAGGTTCAAACTGAAAGTCGGGTCAACAAATCCCATGACTTTTCAAAGCCAGCAATGTGTTTGTTTCTTCCTGAAGACGTAAATCTTAAAAAATGGGTCACAAGTATAGAGCTTAATTTTTAAACAAGACTAAGAGTCCACAGCCATGCTAGCAGCTCTGTGAGGCTGTACTTAGGCACAGTGGTGGTTAGATCTTAATGCTAATGTCAGCACTCTAACATGTTAAAAATGACAATGCTAACATGCTGATTTTAGCAGGTAATCATCTTCATCACCATCTTAGTTTGCGTGTTAGCATGCTAACATTTCCGAATTAGCAGTAAACACAAAGTACACCTGAAACTGATGAGAATATCAATAGTTTTGCAGGTATTTGGTCATATACCAAGTATTGGATAAATAACTTTTTTTTTCTTTTTTTTGGGGGGGCATTTCTGCCTTTTATTCAATAGGAAAGCTGAGATATGAAAGGGGAGAGAGAAGGGGGAAGACATGCAGGAAAACCGTAGGTCGGACTCAAACCCTGGACCTTCTGCGTCGAAGAATAAACCTCTGCTTATGTGCGCCCGCTCTACCAACTGACCTACCCGGCCACAAAAATAACATTTTTGACGATGATCACCACATTTATCCTGCGGTGAACATTAATGATTGTGTCAAATTTCATGGCGATCCATTTAGTAGTTATCAAAACATTCACTTAAAATCCTAAATGTCAACCTCGTGATGGCACTAGAGGAAATGTAGTCAGGGGATCACCAACGTCAGGAGGATCCATCCTCTGGGGACCGTTAATGTCTGTAATAAATGTCATGGCAGTCCATCCAATAGCTGTTGAGATTTTTCTGTCTGAACCAAAGTGGTTGACTGATAGACTGACTTTGCCATCCTTAGAGCCAAGCCGCTAGCATTGCTACGTAAACATGGATAAAACGGGGGAAAATAGTGCATTTGCTGGGACTATTTTCAGCTGCAGATTTTACCATTATTCTACTAAATGGTAATATTTGGTGCTCATTTGGCCCCCTTTGCACCCTTATGTAGCAAAAGGGGACTTTTCGCTGTTTGTCCTCTGCTCAAGTTCCTAGCTGTCTGCTCTGATAAAGGACACAGAGTATTTTGCTAGCAAATACATATAACCTCAGGGCACACTGTGTGTGTGTGTGTGTGTGTGTGTGTGTGTGTGTGTGTGTGTGTGTGTACGTGTGTTTGTTTACTTAGCAGTATGCTTCTTGATCCACTCCCATGACGTACAAACTACTTAGCGCTGCTCAAACTTTAGCTATCGTACAGGACACGTCACTGCACATCTTCTCTCCTCACTTTCTCCTTCAGTATCTAGGTCAGACCCCCTAGGATTTTGCAACTCATGGTTCTGTGAGCATTATCAGGCATGTGTGTGTGATGTCTGTCAACTTGTTTGGGTGGGAATGTCATGTTAAATCGCTTGAAGTCACCTACACACACGCATAGACTCGTGCCCTCATTGACCTGATGCAAAAAGCCAGACATAAACATGAGCACAGTTGGCACACTGAGGCACGACAGACTGACTTCTTTATAGACTGGCTAACTGTTTTTGTCCACTGGGCATCTCTGTTTTATTTAGCAGTCACCACACTGATATACATTTGTTGGGTCACCACAGCTAGGACAATACCACTGTAGATAAAGGGGCACATTTGTTTGTGATTTAGCCCAATTTTGCCTATAGTAATTTCTGCAGAATTTGTACTTTAGCCTTAAATAATATCAGTGTTGAGTCTCACAGTAGTGAGTGGTACAGTGCAGGGGACGTGGGTAATAGTATAACAATAACATTGTTGACTCTTTGTCACCAGGGAATCATCCAGAAGATTCTGGACATCCACAAAGTGCGCTGGACGTCTTGTTTTGGCCTGCGTCTCAGCAACAGCCAATCCAGAGACCAGGTGCACTGGCTCCACCCCGATATGGGTGTGTCCCACGTCAGAGAGACGTATGACCAGGCACGACCAAACGAGGAGTGGAGGTGAGAGAAGATGTGTGTGTGTGTGTGTGTGTGTGTGTGTGTGTGTGTGTGTGTGTGTGTGTGTGTGTGTGTGTGTGTGTGTGTGTGTGTGTGTGTGTGTCTCATCTTCTGAACATTGTGTTTGGTAGGGTCATTTAGCTAATGTAGCAATTTGAATATTCTATCAATTACAGTAAGCTGAAGCTTGTTCAGTGTCACTGCTTCAGGCTGCAAGTGCAGAGTGGTTGTAAAAGTGCTGTCAGACCAGATTTCCATGTACAGGCAGAGTGTGGGAAGGGTTGTGAGCATAAACCTTGGCCATTAGCATGGCTAGCGGGCTAACAACAGCAGTCCACAAAGGTGTAAACCATACAGCTTCCGATTAGCTAAGCAGTGTCAAAGCCATGTAGTTATTTAAATGAGGATATAAACAATGAATATTTTATGAATAAGAAGTCAATCTCACCGTTTCTCTCAAATTTGCTGGACATTGGAGAGCCTCGCAATGCTGTATGTCAAAGTTTAATCAGACTAAACTCTGCGCACGGTGGAAAAGATGGGGTCACTTTGTCAAAGTCTCTGCCTGTTCCTCATAGAAAGTAATGGGGAGTGAAATGTGTTGTAACAGCCCTTTAATTATGCAGCCAGCAGGCAACGACCAAGGATAGTTTAAAATTGATCTCAAAACGTTACCGGGCGGAGCAGCTTTAGCTTTATGGGATTTATTGAGATGCGAAAGACAAAATGACAAAATGTCGTCCATCTTGACTTGAGATTCTGTGGCAGGTGTGTGCAGGAAGTTGAGGAAAGAACATCAAGAAAAGCTGTGAGGTTTCCCTTTTTTATAACCAGTTTCCTTGATGTTTAACGTGACTTATTTGGCCATGTAAATTTATTTAGTCAAAGTCACGGTCTCCTTAAACAGCTAGCTTCAGCAATCTGCCCTATTGTACACCAAAATAGCAGAAGTGATTTATTGCATGAAAAATAGTGCGACCCGTCTGTTGTATGGTGATGGGAGGTCTTGTCTGTGTGTGTGGTGCCGTGTGGTTGAGTTGGTTTGGCAGTTTGAATGTTAATTCACCGGTATATATTACATTTAATGTGGCTGTCTGGCTGCTAATGCTATTGTGAGGTAGAGACCTTTTCCACTGTGGACATAAAAAGAGAAAGAACCAGATGCATGCTTTGTCTGACTTAGTCAACAACTCTCTCTCTCTCTGTGTCTCTCTCTGTCTCTCCTCCACTGATTTTGCAATCAGTCTTCTTATTTGCATTCTTGCAAATCAATTTTTTCCTCACCTCCTTTTGTCTCTGCCTCTCCTTACTCCTTCTCTAATCCTCTCTTCTTCTCCTTCTCATCATCCCCTCTTTAATCATGTCTTCTCTTTGATTGATTTAATCTAATGCCTTTAGTTGAATCCACATCTGTCCTCCTTTCCTCTCTTCTGCTCTCCACTTGGTTCCTAAATTGATTTTGATGTTTTTGCCACATAGAAGATGACTCAAACATATCACTGTATCCCAACATTTCTTTCCAGTGGATACAGAAACTGCAATTATTTGTACAGTATGAAGGCCAAGACTCGTTTTTGCTACTTAATTCCTACCATACGCTAGACGACTGAACAGACTAAAGTCTGACACCATCTCACGTTAAAGATTGTCATAATATGTAAAGACTAGGGATCTTGCATGGTCACACATTGCAAGACTACCACTAGATTCATTTTGAAAAATGTCATTAAGCTAGCTAGCTGCCGCTAGCTGGTAACTTTAAGGAAAGTTTGCAGATTTTCTGTTCTGCTGTACATGCAGATGAATAGCGGCAGTACCCGAAGGTCTGCGTTTATCCGCCGGTAAATCTCCCTCTCTAGCCGTTTGCTGCTTCCTGTTTAGCGCTGGAGGGAGCACACCCATTGGTTGTTGACAATGATCACATGATTTAACTTCACTAACAAGACTTTAAACTTACGATAATATCAAACCCGTTTCATTTTGTTGGAACGTCAAAACGGGAAAAACTCAGACTGAGTTTTATGACCACCTTACCCCCAACGATTGAGACGACGGGAGCGCGCCCCGACTCTAGCAAGACTCCGATATTGGAAATTAGTCCGTGACAGTGGAATCGCTTGAAAAGTCGTTTGGTGTAAGGTCGGCATACGTTGGAAAAATGGTACTGTACATAACACACTCACTCTCCCTTTCTTCTTGTCCTCCGTAGGTATGAGTTAAGGATCCGGTATCTTCCAAAGGGCTTTGTGCAGCAGTTTACAGAAGACAAACCTACACTCAACTACTTCTACCACCAGGTACACACACAAAACAAAACACAACACAACACAACACAAACACATTTCATTTCCTGCCAGCAGCTAGCCAGCACTGAGACATATGGCACTGCTTGAAGGACTGTGTGTTTGCCTTTAAAAATCTAGGTCAGCAGGACTGCATGTGTATTTGTGTGTTGTAAAAATAAATGTTTAAATAAACATATTTTTGTAAACATGTATTTGTGTCTCCCAGGTGAAGAATGACTACATGACAGAGATCGGGGAACAGGTGGAACAAGATGTAGCTCTCAAACTGGGCTGTCTAGAAATCAGGTGGGATTTTCTCACACTACTGAACAGAGGCTGAATACTACAAGACTTTTTTTATGTTCCATGGCTATTCTCTTTTTAGTGTGTGTGTGTGTGTGTGTGTGTGTGCGTGTGTGTGTGTGTGTGTGTGTGTGTGTGTTTGTGTGTGTGTGTGTGATGTATCTGACCATGTTCTCTCTCTGTTCTGCTGGTTTGATTTCAGGAGGTTCTTCAAAGAGATGAGAGGAAACGCCTTGGACAAGAAATCCAACTATGAACTATTGGAGTAAGTATTTTCTTCATGAGCAAATGTCTTTTGTAACCCAACAGAAAAACAACACAGCATCTCTGTTTTTGGTACGGCATTTATGTGCAGTTCCTAGAAATCTGGATACGTGAAAAAAAACAATAGACAGAATTTCATTAACAGTACAAAAGTCTGGAAACATTTAAAAATAGTTGTTCAGTTCTGTTGCAGTCCAACTTTGACTCTACATATTTTTACATTTACTGGTGCGATGAAAGTCTACAGTCTAGCTACAATTATCATTTTTGAACACTGTGTTTATTCAGCACCCGATCATGTATGTTTAATACTATTTTTTGTAGATTAATTTGGGTTTGGCTGCTCTGTCTGTCAGCTCTCTTGGTTGCTCCACGTGTTGATCCTCCATCAGCTCCCTGGTAGATGGATGAGGAACATTAACAAGCTCTGGTCCTAACAAGGCTTGGCTCTAACGTGGTCGGATTCTAATGAGCTGCCCTATTCCAATGCGGTCTTTCTTTCTGTCCTTCAGCCTAACGAGCTCTCCAATTAATTGAGAAGAATGACCTCTGTCTTTCCACCGATGTGTCTTTGTCTTTCTTCTTCGTCCTCTCAGTCTTTCTTTGTCTCTATTCTCTAGCTTTTGTCCTCTGTTTTTGTCTGCTTTTCTCCTGTGTTCTCCCTCGCTTTGTTTTTTCTCTATCTCTCCCTCTCTCCCTCTCTCTCTCCCTCTCTCTCTCTCTGTTGATTGGAAAAAGATGTTGTGTCATGCATATTTTAAACTAACAAGACAGGGAGAGGGAAAGTGCTGTCGGGGCTTTGGATACACCAAACTGACAGTTGGCCATCGTGGCTCTTGTTGAGTGTCTGTGGTCGATCACCGCCCATAGATTCTGGGTAGTGTCTGTTATTTCACCGAATTTAATTTCTCCTTTTTTCACATCTGCCTTTTCTTTTTCATCAAATAGCAAAAGACCAGAATTGAACCTTTTATTTTTAGTGGGTCCATGATTTCCAAATAATTCCCTTTTTATAATTTTCAAGGAGTTCACTGGAAAGAGTTTCCTCGTTTGCATGTTCTTTGTAGGTTACGTTGGCAAGAACTTGGAGTTAATTAACTGGAAGTGTGTACAAATTGAACACTATCTCTATTTTCCCCATCATCTTTTACCATAGCATTGCATAGTTCTTTCCAGGAAACCTTTCAGACATAATTAGGGAATTTACAAACCCATTTTGTTTGTTTCCAAAGTATATAATAAAACAGATTTGCATTAGTATGAAAATGGTGCACTAGTTTGATTTGTTTTAGGATGACAGACTACTGCCTGGTTTGTTCCATTTATGCAGCCACTGGACTTATGTGCCTGTTGGAGATCAGCTGTTTGTATTTGGCTGTAGTCCTTGTGGTTTGTTGGCTAATGCATCGCGTTTAATCAGTGGGCTTTCATCAGTGCTTGTTCTTTGAGGTCGGCTTGGTGTGCCATCTTTCAGAGCCTTATATTCTTTGTTTGTGCTTCTTCCTGCTCCTGTGATGTGCACAACTTTGATTTTGAGAGAGAGGACAGTTTTAGGGGTTAAATACAGCATGTTTTATACTTGTTACAGACATAATGCACAACCCTGAGCAAAGTAGTAGTATTTGTACGTGTGTTTGCCACAGTGGAGAATATTTTATGCTGAGGTAAGCCTGGCAGTTTAGACAGCCACAGGGCAGCACTTTTATCTGTGATTTACAACTTACTTGACACCATCTGAACTGCCCTTAAATTGAAATCCCAACACTGTAATAACACTAAAATAATAATTGACTGATATTTGACCTATGTTGGAGAACTAGGATGATGTAAGCTCTCTGCCTATTCCCTACTCTCTCCCTCATCTCGTTCTCTCCTCCTCCCCCTGTACTTGTCTTCTCTCCAGAGGAGTTATTAGCTAGCTTCCTGTTTTAGCTCTGCACATCTTTCTTTGTCTCTGTTGTCCCCTTCTTTGTACCCCTCGCTGTCTCTCTCTATCTCTCTTTCTCGCTTTTTCCTTAGCCCCGTCTCTTAGGAAAAGATGAGTAGAGCTCTGTATAGTCCGCACTTAGTCATAGCTTTCTGTTTTCTGTTTCTTGTCTTCAGTTGTCTGTCCTGCCTAACTGTATCTGTCTATAGATGTTGTTTGGTAATTTCTCTACAGAAGAAAAAATAAGCTGCTGAAATCAGATAAAGACAGAAGTGGTTGACAATTAACATTCCTCTGTGTCATTACAGCACAATAATTATGCTGCTCTCTTCCTCTCGTATCTCTCTCTTTCCAGGAAAGACGTTGGTTTGAGGCGCTTTTTCCCAAAAGACCTGTTGGATTCAGTCAAGGTGAGATTAATGCCTTTTTAAAATGGAGATCAAAAGAGAGGTGGACGAGTATATATGTTAAGTTGCTGAAACAAACACTATATTCACTTTCTCTTCTTGAAATAAATGTGGGTGTCCTGGTAAGGTGAGTAAGTAATTATCTCCCCTCTTTCAGCAGCTGCTATCATAGTGGCCCATCTGCTCCGATGGAGTTACTCAGTTACTAAAAGTAACCAAAGCGCGCGGTTTATAGGCAGCTTCCTAGTGTAAGTGAATGTGCCCTTGAGCCAAGTTTCAGAATGTGTTACTTGATGTGTTGTCAGTCCCAGGCTGTGAAGCAGTCCAAAGACTCAACACGATAGAAATTAAATCTTGGCCGACTAACCAGCACAGTTTAGGTGAATGGAGATGAATGAGAGAATGAATAGGAAAATATGATATTTTTACCAGAGAACCTCCTTACATACAGATGAGTGTGATGAATGTAGTTTTCACCAGTGAAAAAACCCTGTTTTGCAAGCCTCACCGTTAGAGGAATAGTTTGACATTTTGGGAAATACACTTATACGCTTTCTTGCCAAGAGTTAGATGAGAAGATTGATAGCACTGTCATGTCTGTCCAGTAAATATAAGGGTACAGCCAGCAACGGGTTAGCTTAATTTAACACAAAGACTGGAAGCGGGAAACAGCTAGCCAGGATTTGTACTGAAATTTTAATTTGTTGGTTATAAAATCATCAGCATCCTGCAGGTTTTAGTAACTTTGGTTGTGAGATGAACACATGTTAAATAATATGTTTTGTGTTAGAATAGACAGTTATTTTGTTGTTGGTTGTGTATGTTTGTATGTGACAGTGTCTGTGTCAGTGATAAATTTACGGCACGTGTTTATAGGGAGGGTCTCGGTGAGTGTGTGTGTGTGTGTGTGTGCGCGTGCACATATGTGCGTGCGTGCACGTGAAAGAAAGGCCCCAGTGACCCGAAAAGGTCTTGATGTCAGCAGGCGGGCAGACAGATGCTCTGCAGAGGGAGGTAAACTGTGCTTGTGTGTGTGTGTGTGTGTGTGTGTGTGTGTGTGTGTGTGTGTGTGTGTGTGTGTGTGTGTGTGTGTGTGTGTGTGTGTGTGTGTGACCCTAAGGTCATGTTTAAACCCACTTTCTCTTTCCAACAATGAGGAGGGAGGAGGAGGTGTCAATGTGCGTCTCCTTTTAGGGTTCCCCCCCGTCTGTCCAGCCCTGCTGACTCCCCCCTCATCACAGACTTTACCTCCTCTCCTCTTTCTCTCTGTTTCTACTCCTTTGGCAGATATGACAACACACACTCCCCTGAGTCCTGCTTTATAAGCCACAAAGATGCACTCAGTGACATGTGCAGTTAAACATCCTGACTTGATTATAGATGTAAGGACTGACGCTGTAATGTACAATGGCTTATATTGATTTCTATTTGATCATATATATATATTTATTTATATATATATATATTTATATATATATATATATATATTTATATATATATATATATATATATTTATATATATATATATATATATATTTATATATATATATTTATTTATTTATATATATATATATATATATATTTATTTATTTATATATATATATATATATATATATTTTATATATATATATATTTTATATATATATATATATATATATATATATATATATATTATATATATATATATATATATTTTATATATATATATATATATTTATATATATATATATATAATATTATGATACATGGCCAACACATCTAAATGAATGTAAGAACAAAAAGAGAATGAGTAGAGGCATTAGTTACTTACATTCAACATCATGAGGTTTAGAGCTGAAGCAATGAGCCAAATAATTGATTATTTTGACAATTCTTGTTGTTTTTCAAGCAAAAATACCAAACATTTTCTGGTTCCAGCATCTCAATTATAACACTTGGATAATAAAAATAAATAAATAAATTGGGCGTTGAACTGTTGGTAGGACGAAAAAAGACATGAAGTCTCTAACTTGTGTGTTGTGTGTGAGGGCACAGCTGTCATTTACATTTCTGTCGTTCGTGCTCTGGTGAAGAGAATGGTAGTCATTTAATGGGATTATTCACCCTCGATGGACTCTACTTCCACACACACACACACACACACACACACACACACACACACACACACACACACACACACACACACACCTCTCAGAGCAGATGGCTGTGGTAGTAAACAGTGACTGATGTTAGCTGTGGTGAAAGCTTTATAGAGAGCAGCGTGTTCATTCATATTGACGGGCTGGGCAGCAGGTTTAGTAAAACTGACCTGTAGTGGCGTTGGAGATCAAAGTTTGATCAACCAGCTTGAGCCGTGGAGTCTGTCTCATCATCAGAGTGAGCGCAACATTATTTAGTGATACTGCAGTGAGATTTCTTGTTATATTTCACAAGAAATTAATATTTGCATCAAAGCAGACGTTTTTAAGTATTTTGAAAGTATATATTAAGTATATTTTCTACAACCGGTCTAAAATGTGTTTACATACTATAATGATTTGAGAGTGCACTCATCAATTAAATGTCTGTCAATATAGTCTCTTCTGATTTGTATTATTTACATTTTGAGTATTTGTTTAGCTTTTAAATGAAGCCAAGAAAGTATATGGAGAATAATACTATTGTATGCATTGGTTAGGTACTATTTATTACAGTGAATCTGGATTGTGTGCAGTATTAGAATGAATGACACATAAATACACATATATTATAGTCATTCATTAACAGGAGGTTAAACTAAACCAGCAGGGCTATAGTGCATGTATCCTAGGGTAACATTGATATGTACATTAACACGGAATGAAATATATCACTACATTTAAGTCCGTGAAGAAGCAAGTTTTTAAAAAATTATCTCCATCCTGATGAAGACGTGGTGAGGTTGAAACTGGTTTGTGTTTCAACCAATATGCCCCGACTAAATATAGGCTTTTAATAGAACTCCTCTCTTCACTCTGCCTGAGGAACATTTTCTTTTCTGTGATAAAATAAATGTAATAATTTTGATTGGAAAGAACAGGCCACCATGACACAACATACAGTAATATTAAACCAAAATACCTTAAGACACTACTGGTACAAATCACAGCTGAGGAAACAGAGACGTTGCACTGTACACACAGCTATCATTGTGTCCTTCTTCTCTAAACAGACTGATGAATTAAAAAAGTATTGACTGTGACTGGTCAGTCATGTTGCTACAGCGATGGTCAGAATGGTGGTGGGGAGTGTGATAGCCACTCGCAGTACTTCCTCTCAGGAAGGGTGGACACTGTAGACTGACAATATGTGTGTGTGTGTGTGTGTGTGTGTGTGTGTGTGTGTGTGTGTGTGTGTGTGTGTGTGTGTGTGTGTGTGTGTGTGTGTGTGTGTGTGTGTGTGTGTGTGTATGGAATTCGAGGAATTAAAACACTGACCCTATCAAGAACACACATAAGCGGGTACACATAATATTCTGTAATCATTTGTGTGTTATGACATCTGTTGAGATGAGGCACATACACACGCATGGCTGCACACACAGTAGCATTCTAGATCAATGTGTGTATGTGTGTTTGTAGGTTTCTGGATTCCTTCAGGCTTAATGAGTAGACAGCTGGCAGCAGGGCTCTGTAATGCTGACATTAAGTGTAGGTATTCATGCTTTATATTTAAAAATGAATAATACAAATAGCAATACAAATATAGAAAGTGGCCCAACAAAATGGATAATAACAAAAAAGACTTATTAATCCTTATATGAATGAATGAATGATTTTGCCCTAAAAAATGTCAAATGTTTAGTACTCACTGTACATCTTTAGGCCTCATTAGACTCCCCTGAAGTCAGTCAATTGCTTGTGTCTAAGTCACATTTAAAGTCAATAAATCAAAACAGTTGATTGTTTTTTGGTTGCGGTTTTAATTGTTAAACTGATTTCTTTTATTTTATACAGAAACCTTAATGTGATGAGTGAACCAGTCGACTAAATCCACACATGCTTTTTTAAAGTCTGGTCTGTAGTGCACTAAATCCCCTCTAATCTTTATCTTAATCTATACATGGAGAACTATTTATAGTTACAGATTACTTTTTGTGTGCTTTTCACTAAGTGCTAAGTGTTTATGTGCGTTTGGACAACACTGTCATCTATATACATTTTGATGCCCTTAATACTGAATATTTGTCATTAGATATGTTTAAAAGCTCAACATCATATGAGGGGGAAAAGGGGTTAAAAATGTCATTTTGTCAGGGGCGAATTCCTCTTCATATAAGTCACAATGTTTTTAGATATACATCAGATGAACAGGATTATATATAACATTGTATGTGTGAGCGTGTAAGTGTGTGCTGTGCATCTTTATGTCTACAGAATAATGAATAATGTTCCTAGATGGATTTTCTTTGTCAGCTCCCCATCTGTCTAGTCGCTGTGACATAACTGACCTAAAAAAGATCAGGTCTGAAAAACACAACCGTCACACTACAAGTCTGTATGAGCACTCGCCTGTAATAAGATCTAAGTTACACTACACATGAATGGGCACATTCTGATGTTTAACAGAGTGGTAACCAACAGTATCAATGTGTCTTTGTTAATATATTGATGTGAACTAAGAGTGCCCCTGGAATAAAGTGGTGAGGTCAATTTGATTGGAACCAGAGTGGACTATCAGTCAATCAATGTTTTCCCCCCTTAGTGTTTTTGTCACTCCACACACACACACACACACACACACACACACACACACACACACACACACACACACACACACACACACACACACACACACACACACACACACACACACACACACACACACACACACACACACGTCTGCTTTCAACCACCGGATACAAAGAAAAGGCAGAATTTGGAAATTAAGTGGTATTTCTCTTTTAAAGGAACTTCTCCAAACCATTCTCTCTCTACACACACACACACACACACACACACACACACACACACACACACACACACACACACACACACACACACACACACACACACACACACACACACACACACACACACACACACACACACACACACACACTCTCTCTCTCTCTCTCATGCCTCCTCTATTTTCCGGCATATTATCAGCTAAATAATATTTCCTCTCCCTCCCCCTCTCCTCTTTTCAGGCTAAAACTCTTCGGAAGTTGATTCAGCAAACGTTTAAGCAGGTAGCCAATCTCAACGATGAGCAGTGCATCCTGAAGTTCTTGGAGATACTTGCACCAATCTACCGCTATGACAAGGAGTGCTTCAAATGTGCCCTTGGGGTAAGTTTCTTTCATTCTTGCCTTCAGTCTCCTGTGTCCTGATATACTCTGAAATCCCTGGTTAGTTGTGTTAGGCTGACACCTTTTGGTGTTATCAGGTCCTGCATGTATCCAAGACGTGGTGCTTTGCCACCAAGTGTCTTAAGTTATTTATACAATTTTATGCTGTGAGCTACAGATACTTTTTTGCTCTCTTCTTCTTTTAACTTGTATCCCTCCCTTTCTCTCTAATAGTCCAGCTGGGTGATCCAGGTAGAGTTAGCTATCGGGCCAGAGGAAGGGATCAGCTACCTCACTGACAAGGGATCCACGGTGAGTTCTTACCAAGACCACATCTTACTGCGCAGCCAGGTTTAGTAGGTTATAAATGGCCTCTGCTTGTAATGTTCCATATAACGCAAATATTTTCAGCAAATGTTTTCTAGTCCAAAAAAGTTAGCCATTTACTTCAAGTGAAAGTACAGGCTTGACTCCTCACTCGTTCATTTGATTATATGAATGAATATGAATAGGATTAGCATAGTTAACATTACATTACATGTCACTTAGCTAACGCTTTTATCCAAAGCGACTTCCAATTATGTGCTTACAACCTTGAAGGTACAAACTCCAGACAACAAGAAGTAAGTGCAAGTACATTAGCTTTAAATAAGCCAAACCACAAGGAGCGAGATGAAAGTGCGACTGTAGTTTTTTTTTTTTTTTTATAAACCAAGTTGGAGTTGAAAGAGATGTGTTTTTAGCCTGTGGCGGAAGATGTGTAGGCTTTCAGCCATCCTGATGTCAATGGGGAGCTCATTCCACCATTTAGGAGCCAGGACAGCAAACAGTCGGGATTTCGTTGAGTGATTAGTTGGGACATGATTTATTTCCACTCTTTCTGTGTTCCTCTCTCTGTCCCCAGCCCACCCATCTAGCTAACTTTAACCAAGTTCAGTCCATCCAGTATTCTGCTATGGAGGAGAAGGACAGGAAAGGGATGCTACAGCTCAACGTAGCCGGAGCTGCTGAGGTACTACTACCCTGTCTGTCTGTCTGTCTGTCTGTCTGTCTCCCTGTCTGTCTCCCTGTCTCCCTGTCTGTCTCCCTGTCTATAAACATTTGCTCTACAGGGACATTTTGTTTTAAAGCATACCATGAACAAGTTTAGACACTTTTTCAACCTTCCTTAAATTCAGGAAGTGAATTTCTACCTTTCCCAAAATGTATTTCAAAAAGACAAGAGGGTCTTTATGCAACTTCTGTACTGAAATACTGGAAATGTATCCCCCCCCCCAGGTACAGACGGATGCAAGGTACAACCATTTTCTCACTCTGTTTTATTGGTACATTTTTTTAAGTTAGGATGACCACTTTGCCTCTAGTGGATACTAAAGAGCTACCATAAGCTGTAGCCCATCGTGGTGTATAGCTTGGCTGCTTGGCGTGAGTGGCTGAGACTAATGGTTCTCCATGTATAGATTCCACATAATGGTTCTACTCACAGAGGAAGAGTTTCATAACACCCACTGCTGTATTAGTGGAGTCCTTCTGTTTTATTTATTTCTTTTATAGTATTGGATTCACTCTCTCTCTCACACACAAAAATACATGTACAAAAATACACATACACATAAATACTGCGAGAGTCGTTTTCCCCTGACGTAAGAAGCCACTGGAAATCCCCACAGTGCTGTTATGTGTTAGTGTTTTGTGGGTAACAGGCCTGCCTCTGTTTGTGTGTGTGCAGCCTCTGACAGTTACGACAGCATCACTGACCATGGCAGAGAACTTGGCTGACTTGATTGATGGTTACTGTCGGCTCATCTCCATGGAAACTCATTCATTCATCGTCAGATTTCAGAAAGGTATGAATCTGTTGGTCCCGACGTTCTATCCCGCCTCTTTTGTATTATGCAAAAAATATTAAAATACAACCCTGTACACACTATACAGAGTGTTTACTTTTTTTGTGGCAAAAAAAAGGGGGTTAAGAACAATTGTGAGCTCTAAATTTCACTGTTTTGCTTTTGAGAAAAATCCATGAAAGTGCAATTTGCAACTGAACAGCTTCAGCAAATAGGGTTATGTCAATATAGACAATATCCCAACAATGTATGCCATCATAATGATAAAATAATAATTTAATAGAGCTCATATATTTTCTAAAAAAAATCCTAATGTGTGATAATGTTCTTTTCAAACTTTACAGTAAATAAATCAAAATGTTTTTAGACACCACAGACAGGAACTCAACAAAGTGTGATTGATTTGTACTTATGGACTTTTTCCTCATTCAGCAGAGCTTCCTCAAACATCTTTCATGCTGGCAAAATGGCAAAAGCTTTTTGTGATTTGGACATTCATTGTGCTTCACATTACTCATTCTGATCCTGATGATGTGTGTTTTTGTCCTCTAGAGGGAGAGAGAGCACTGCCTTCAATCCCAAAGTAAGTACCTGTCTCATTCTTATTATTGTTACAGTAAAATGTACATTACAAACGCCTATAAAGTGTCTTATATCACAACTGCAAGTCATCAGATCTGTTTCACGCAAAGAGGATGTGTTGCGAGGAGTTTTACTTGTAGGTCTACCAGTACTGTCACACAAATCTTAAATTCAAATGCAGGCATTTCTTTTTTCATCCTTAGCAGTCTCAACTCTCATTCTCAATGTTTTCTTGTAACAGTTACGTGTTGGCATGTTGCCAGACTAATAAATCTATTTTTTACGCCAACATTAATGGCAAATAGCTATTAAAGTCATGACCATGTGTGCTTTGGAGCCTCAGTGCTCTGCTTCGAAATGAAAGTTGATCAGCCTCCTCGTCGTTATCCGTGAAATCCTTTACACCACAGTTTTTCTGAAAAATAAAACTGCTAGTTATTCTCCTGTTTAAGAGGGACAGTAAATCAGTCATTGGGACTTTCAAGGCAGTATCACTTTATCTACGGTTAGACATAATCACTTTTCTGAGAAACTGTTGTTGCTACAATATTATCTAAGAGTGCCAGTGAGCTTCCTGTTCCACAGTCAGGCATTCTGACATTTTTAATAGGAAACTGCTTGTGTCATTGTTGAAAGTTTGTCACTCTGATAACAATTGACTTGGTATAGTAGTTTGACAACTAAATGTAGGAATACATGGCAGGACAGGTGATACCAAACAACACTATTCAGTGTTAAATGTTTCTCCCCAAACTCATGTAGTAGTGATGAAGTGTGGGACAGCTGTACTATACTATACTGGTGCAGTTGACAAATATTTATATTGTGGTTCATTAAGTACTGATGATATTGGTTTTTAAGCTTTTGTTGTTAACGTTTTGTATCTCTTATATATATATATATATATATATATATATATATATATATATATATATATATATATATATATCTTGGGAATGTGCTCAACACATAGCTGAATAATCAGTTAGTCGATTGACAGAAAATGAATTATTAACAACTTTGATAATGGATTTACTTTTTCAAGAAAACATGCCAAACATTCACTGTTTCCTGCTTCTAATTTTTTTTCACTTTAATGTCATCATAAAATGAATATCTTTTAAGTTAAGACCTCATCTTGGGCTCTGGGAAATTTTGATGGGCTTTTTTCTTTTACTGTTTTCTGACTAAACAATAATTGACAGATGAACCTATAATGAGACGAATCTGTCTATTGCAGCCCAGTGGTCTTACATTAACATGGCAGTTCAATATGTCCATAAATAAATGATGGAAAGGTTTCATGGCCAAACTATTTATCAACAATTCGGCCTGCATTTTGTTTTAGAAAAAAAAGAGAAAAACTAAACTGGGACAACTTAATTTGAGCCTTTTTATTGGGTTTTTGGCTCAGATCGGCAGGGCCGTAAACAAAATGTTAAGGGGAAACACTGGCACTGTGGTACAACGTGGAGTTCATTCTGTTTGTTTATCTGTGACCAAAGAAGCCTGGATGCTGTGTGTTCACATTTCACTGTCACTTGATGAAATTCAAACACACGCTTTACTTTTGGTCATTTCAACTCAAATCTCTCTTTTTTCTCCTCTCTCCCTCTGTCTGTGGTCAAATAAGGAGATACGTTTCGGAGCCAAATATTTTCCACTTAGGGTTTTTAAACACTTGGGTAGTCTCCTCCTCTTTCTCTTGTTCCCTCACTCTACGTTTCTTTTTTGCTCTCTTTCTCTCTCTCTCTCTCTCTTTCTCTCTGCCTGTTATGGTCTGTGATGTAAAGATCGTAGTGGAGCTCAGAGGACAGAGACAGAGAAACCACGGCAAAGGCAGAGAGATGATTTAAACAGTGAGGGTTAGTTTACAGAAACAGTCTCAACAGGCTACAGTACTCTTTTAGTGAGATCTGGCTTAAAAAGTCACTGTTGAAGAGGCTTCGATTTCACCTAGGTATGTTTGTTTTGTTACATCTGAGTGACTGTTGTGTTTAAATGTTGTCTAATTTGTTTCTTCTTCTTTAGAGTATCCAATAATGAGAAAAAGTTAGAAGCAGTCAGGAGTGGAGTAAGAGCTATCTCTGTCTCAGGTAAGACGCACACACACACACACACACACACACACACACACACACACACACACACACACACACACACACACACACACACACACACACACACACACACACACACACACACACACACACACACACACACACACACACATACACACACACACACACACACACACACACACACACTTACAAATGGACAGGTTTAGGACTGTCTGATAGCTTCCTTGGCTCCAACTACTGTCTTTCTTCCTCTCTCCATTTCCTCCAACATCTGTTTTCTCTCCCACTCATCTCTCTTTGTTTTCTTCTCTGTCGGGACTGCCTCTCCCTCTCTCTCATCCCATCCTCTCTGTTCCTGCTTTTTTTTTTGTTTACTTCCTCCTCTCCCCCTCGGTCTTCCACACATCTCTCCTCTGTACTCACATCCATTCACCTTTTTTTATTTTTTTCCTCCCACCCTGGTTTTCTTTCCTGCCTGATTGGCTGCAGACCTAGTGACATCGACGCCTCCTAAGCCAACCAAGGCGCGGCGTTTCCTCCTCCCCTTTGTCTTCTGTTCAGATTCGCCGCCCAATGGTATCCTCGGCTCTCACTGGACAGTTAGTGGAGGAGTGCGTCCACAAAATTGTGATGTGGCGGTATAATATGCCTGATTTGATGATCATACTTATTGGGTAATATTACATTGCACTAAATATGGTGTACAGAAAAACTTCCAGTGAAAGAAGCCTATTTATGAAATCTGAAACAAAATTGCATAATAATTGCATAGTAATTGAGTTGTTTGAAGTATTATTTTGTCTTCCTAGGTTGATTTATAGTACTAATTTGGTCCAGAAAAGGTTAAAAAAAATATATACTTTATACCAAAATTTTTTTACACAATCTCATTTTTAAGGATGCATTCTTCTACTAACCTATCTTTGTCCTCAGTGCCTGGTTGCTTTGACTAATTCAGTTTTACGCACGCACGCACGCACACACGCACGCACGCACACACACACACACACACACACACACACACACACACACACACACACACACACACACACACACACACACACACACACACACACGCGCACACACACGCGCACACACACACACACACACGCACACACACACACACACACACGCACACACTTCAACCACAGTAACTGCTTGTGTGGTGCTGCTTATAACCAAGCCAATGCTCTTTAAATCAGACTGGGAACCAAATGGAATTGTGCAGTACTTTATAACTAAGAGGACATTCTTTAAACCCTGAGGCAGATGTGTTTTTCTTCCTATCACTAAACAGTTTTCTACATTTTAACTTTCACATTTAAGAAGAACTATTTGTAAGTTTTGAGCCTACCTGCTGACAAAGGCAAAAGGCTTAAGATGGACATTTTCCATTTTCCTCTTTCTAAAAATCTAACTTTCATTCAACAGAGCTATGTGACTGGAAATAGCCGGTGCTGACATACAGACTAAAATGTTTCTCTTAGTTCTAGGATCTTAGTTCAGCACATGTCCTGCTGTTGAGGTCACTATATGGTTATTTTTGATAATTTCGTTCAGTCTTTTATACCAGTAAAGTCAAGTCAATCAAGCGGCACAGCTTAATTCATGGCAGGCTGGCCAAGTGGTTAGAAAGGTCGTTCTTCCATTTGAAAGATTCAGGTTTAACCACCAAGTATCTGCCCTGTTAAAGTGTCCTTAAGCAGCTGGGGAAGAAGTTCTGTAGGAAGGAAAGACAGTTGAAATGACTTAAGCACCTAAATGCTATTGAGTGTTGTGATTCTACTGAAATTCTCTCCCATCTATTGTATATAATGTGTTCTGAACCAAGTTAAATGGATGAGTGAGTGTCCTTGTGTCTCTATGGCTTTGGCAGCTTTCCTCCTAAAGAAACAAGTAGCCATTGCAAGGATTTAAAGAAATGGCTGCATCCTCTGTCCGCCAACCATACATTAACTCTCCAACTTACAAATATTTACTGCATATTTACGCAGACATCATACTTCATTGAAACCATACTGAAGTTCAAACGCCGCCTTGCGTATTGCCGCCATTTCTTGCATTAGTTCATCTCACCAACATGTGTCTGCGCAGCATCAATGAAAGTTGAGATATTTTGGAACTTTGCTAACTGCTTGCTGAGTGTTTGGCTTTGCAGATCCTGCAACATCAACCATGTTATTTCAAGGCTTTTCATGCGCTAACCGCTCTCTCTCCTCTCCCTCTTTTCTCTCTGGCTCCTGGTTTTCTCTCTGTCCTTGGTGCTTTCTCTCTCTGTTCTCCTCCTCCTCTGCTGTCCTGTTTCCTGCATGCTCTCCTGGACCCTGCAGAAGATCTTAGTGGGGATGGTAAAGTTATGCTGTTGTTTATCATTCTCTCTGTCCCTTCTCTATAGTCCTCACTCCAACACACTGCAACCTCCTGGGAAAGGGTAGCGTGTGTGTGTGTGTTGGTGTGTGGGTTGATGTTTATGCATGCATTCCTAGATCTTTAACAATGGTGCTAAGTGTGTCCTTTATTATGAACATAAAGAGTGAGTTAAATCATTTAGAATAAAATGTTTCTTTAGCTAAATGTGTAACTTGTTTCTCATCTTTCTCAGTGATTGGAAACATTAATACATCACCAGTAGCTTTAATGAGTTTGATCCGTTAGTCCAGCTAGAGTGGTGTACTATTTTAGTATTGTGTTTTTAAGATGTTTGTGTCTGAGTCTATTTGTGTTTTTTATTTATTTTTTTATTTTTTTTAAAAAGGGGATTTAAAGATGTCTGCTTTCAACCACCGGATACAAAAAAAAAAGCAGAATTTGGAAATTAAGTGGTATTTCTCTTTAAAGGAACTTCTCCAAACCATTCTCTCTCTGCACACACACACACACACACACACACACACACACACGCACGCACGCAAAGTCATGCACGCAAAGTCATGCACACGTGTACTCTCATACACACAGAGTAGAGTAGGGAGAGGTTTTCTGGATTCAAGAGCGGGTGCATTCCTTGCTATAATGGGCTAACTAGATCTCTCTCTCTCTCTCTCTCTCTCTCTCTCTCTCTCTCTCTCTCTCTCTCTCTCTCTCTCTCTCTCTCTCACACACACACTATCGCTCCACTGAAAACAAAAAGAGAGTCAAAGGGTTGATTCTTAAGAACAAATCCCACAATATGTGAGTGAATATGCAGCAATACAAACAATGGACTTCACAGTACAAACTAAGAAATATGTTTAAAAAATCTTAATATATAGAACTTAAACAATTAAAGTAATCTCCAGATTTAAATGCAAACAAACAAATTGGAAAAGGTTGAAGAAACGATTTAAAATCAGCTGGACATAGTTTATTATTAAACATATGGAGACATTGACAAGCCTGGCTAGATTAAAAAAATCTGTTGCTGTTTTAGTGAATAAACTACGCCTGATGAAAGCCACCATTTGTTGAAATGCTATGTTGTTTAGTGTCATCTAATCTAATTTATCTAATAAAGATCAGAGTCAGCAGAGCGGTTGCTTTTTATCCAGCTCATATGAAGACATTTTTAGAGGTGCATTAAAGACTTTCCTTTCCTCTCAAGTAAAACATAAATCATGCACAGCAATGGTTTGGCAAAAGTCATGCCTGTTTCATTAAACTTTTTCTAAACTCTTCTCATATTGGATATTGTACTGATGAAGTAATAGTAGTAAAAGTTACAAGCTTAAAGTTTACAGTAATTCATCTTATCCTTAAAGGAATAGTTTAACACTTTGTGACATACACTTCTTTGCTTTCTTGCTGAGAGTTACATACACATATGAATACCTCTCTCATGTCATGACCGATAAATATGTAACTGGAGCTAGTGATGGTCAAATGAAGCTTGATCTTTATTTTCTGAGCTCACTAGATCAGAGCCATCTAGTGAGCTCAGAAAATAAAGACAGTGGTTAGCCAAGCTTCATTAGCTGGATCCTGCAGCTGGGATGTTAATGTCAATGTTAATTTGCAAGCTTTATAGGTGCTGGTTGGAGGATTTAGTTTTTTAGCTTTGACCATAGAGTGTAAAAAATAGTGGACGTAGCATTCGTGACGTCATTGGTTTGTGGACTGCCGTTTTGAAGCCTCAAGTTTGGCGATACGGCGTCGCCATCTTGTTTTTTTTGCAACTGGATGTGACGATTTCTAAGGAGTGGGTGGAGCTGGGGAGGAGGATGTGGTCAAGCCAGTGTCGTTTATGGTTGCAATGATGCTGCGCTAAGCTAAACGCTAAAGGGGGAAAGTTGCTGATTTTTAACCCTTCTGAAGCGAGTCAACCAGTGGAGATGTAAATGCGGACCTCCAGTTACTGTTTCCATTCATCTGCATGTATGGCAGAACAGAAAATCAGCAAACTTCCCCTTAAGTTAGCAGGTAACGCTAGCGGTAGCCAGCTAGCTTGGTTTGCATAATGCTGAACATGACATTTTTAAGCGACCAAATGTTCCAATTAACTTTAATGAAGTGGAAACATACAGCGAGAGGGTCAAATTTAAATATTAAAACCTGGGCAACACCCAAAGACAAGTTCATGGCTATTTTAATGTACACAGTGCCATGGTTAGCATTGCTAGGCCTCTGTCCTGATTGGCAGGTCGGCGTGTAGCCACGCCCTAAAGCATGCCCTGCTTTATCGTCAATTTTAAAATAAACGTGACCATAATTTACAAAATGAACATCATGCTGTATTGAAGAAAAGTTGAAAGTAGCGATTTAGGCCATAAATTCATTATGAAAATGTCTACTGAGGTAACAAATCAAATGAGAAGTAGTCATTTTCCCAAGGACTTCTATAGAAACTGGCTTCTTTTTGCAACCAATGGAGTCGCCCCCCCTGCTGGAAATTAGATAGAATGCAGGTTTAAGGCACTTCCGCAAAAGCTTCACTTTTCAGACCCGGTCGGTTCGTCCATTGTTATTATACAGTCTGTGCTTTGGACAGAGTCCGGCTACAGCCAGTAGCCGTTTCCCTCTGTCTCCTGGCTGTAGTTTCATATTTACTGTAAAGACATGAGTGTGGTATCGATCTTCTCATCTTACTTTGGCAATAAATCAAATGTATGGCCTATGTATTTCCCAAAATGTCGGAACTATTTCTAACACTTTTCAGTCACCATTACTACCATCCGGTGTATTATTTAGCCTGCCTTACGTTAACAACTAAACGTCTAGCCAGAAGTGATTTCTTCGGCTTATTCTACATGGATGGCTCTACGTGGCTGACTATCTTGGGAAAATCAGCCACAGGCTTTAGAAAAGGATTTCCGATAAATTTAGGGACACGTTCCCACAGAGCCTGATAAATCCTGGGCAGAGCTGTGAGAGTGGCGTTCAGGACAGCAGATGTTTGACTCTTGTTTCCAACAGCTGAGTCTGCACACTGATTTTATTTTAAACACCACCATCTGGTTAGGATAGACTCAGTCCATCTTTTCCTTTTCCTGCTGGCTCTTTTTTCTCTCTCTCTCTCTCTCTCTCTCTCTCTCTCTCTCTCTCTCTCTCTCTCTCTCTCTCTCTCTCTGCCTATCTGTCTGATTCTGCACAGATTTGATCCTAAACGTTACCATCTGCCTACATGACAGCTAGACCTACGATTTCTTTCTCTTACTGTCACACTCTCTCTATTCTTGTATCCTTCCTCCTGGTTTTCCGTATATTTCATTTTCTACTTGTCTCTTTCGAACTCTCTCTCCTTTCTGTCTTGTTCTCTTCTCTTTTTCTTTTCCTCCACTCCTCCACCAACCACCAGCTGCTCTCACACAGACAGATATGCACAACACATGCTCAGCTGACACTCTCCGCCAAGTGTGTGTGTGTGTGTGTGTGTGTGTGTGTGTGTGTGTGTGTGTGTGTGTGTGTGTGTGTGTGTGTGTGTGTGTGTGTGTGTGTGTGTGTGTAGAGAGAGAAAGAGAGGAGCTACGTGGGTGTTGCTTTGCCCAGGAGTTGCTGAAACTCTGAGTTAGCTGGTTATTTCTCAGTTTTATTGGGCAGTTTTGTGTTTTAATGCACATGTTTGTGTGTATCGGTGACCCTTCATACCATAGCATAGGCACGGTAAAATGGAAACATGTGCACGATTTTACCATTGTTTGTGAATGTTATTTTCTACTTGCGTGCCTGTCTGTTTTTTTTACTCTATTCTCTTGCTGTTTTTTTACACTGTTTGTATCTCATGTTACAGAGACTGATGACTATGCTGAGATAGTTGATGAAGAGGACACTTACACCATGCCCTCCAGTAAGTAACTTATTTAATCTTCTCTTTCGTCTAACATCTACTGACTAAAGTAATTTGTACTCAAGAAAATGAGCTAGATAATGACTGTTATTCTTCTGTCAAATCCTTGCATTCTCAAACAAACATTCATTTTGTTCTGCTATCTAATACGCCAAGTGTGGTGTGAATCTTTTCCAAGAAACACACTCACACAGGAAACATCAGAGAAGTTACATTAAACCACTTTTGGTTAGGTAGCAGCTAATCAAATTCAAGCCAGTCTCAGCGTCTCATATAAACAGCGGAGACACCGGCTGGGGGTCAGAGAGGCTGAAACTCATACTGTATAACTCCGGTCGGTTGGACACACATTGCATCTGCCAAATTCATTCATATGTTACTCAAAACCCTGAATGTGCTGCTAAGTTTGGCGGTAGCCCTGTGAGTGGGGGTCTTAAGCCTCTGTTCCAATACATTTCATGTGGATGTTTGGGCCAGTACAAAGTACTCATGTATTTGATTGCGTTGACAACTTTGAAAATGGACTGTGTTCTTCTTTCCTCCCACAATCCTTTTCTATCTTTCTCTGTCTGGCTTTATTTCTTTGTCTCTTGCGCTTTTCTTTTTTTTTTTTTTTTTTTGGTCTTTCTGCGACTTCCTCTAAACAGGCTTTCTGCAGACTTCTGACATATTTTCCTACTCTGTGCCTGAGTCTGTATGCGTGTCCATGTCATACTGTCTGCTGTATGTATACAATAAAGCTGTATTCCAGTAATGACTTCTAACCATTCTGTGGTAGTATTCATTCATTCAATTATTTAACTAAACATCAGGTAAAGAATGAAATGGTTCAATTGTGTGTGTGTGTGTGTGTGTGTGTGTGTGTGTGTGTGTGTGTGTGTGTGTGTGTGTGTGTGTGTGTGTGTGTGTGTGTGTGTGTGTGTGTGTGTGTGTGTGTGTTTTCTGAGCTATTTTCAATCTTAAAGCAGCTGTCTGGCTCTCTCCCTCTTCATCTCTCTTTCTTCCTCTTTCTCCCACTGCCAACACAGTCAGCTATGGAGTAGTTGAAGGTAAAACTCCGTCTCTCACACATTCCGTCCTACTGAAATGCCTATAGGTTTTACATTTTCGTTCATATTTTTCTTTGCCGGGCACTAGACTATGTTGTTATCAGCCTTCCTCATTAAAAACGAATTAGCGCAGCTTCCAGTAAGTTAGTTTGTTACTTTGAAAATAACAATTCCTGTTGATCTACATTAGTAACAGTATCAGTGATGCAACTCCAGTTAGGAACCAGTGTACACAAGTTCTCTTTCAACATTAGTGTCTGGCAAAGAAAAATAACATACCTATCCAGATTGTTGTTGACTTGTGGTTGTTGGTGATTTGTAGACTGCTGTTCATTTGGGTCTTGTGTTGATATGAAAGGGAGGGACAATCCCTAAACAATGCAAGATGTTACTTCATGAATAGTTTAATCAGAAGTCTCCCCAGACCTTTTGGGCTAAACAATCGCACAGTATTATATATTGTTTATTGGCTTGGTTCTCATTTCACCATCATGTTGGTTATGACATTTTTATGTCTTTATCGGGATTTATTATCATGGTCATATGTTGTTGTTTTTGGATTTATTTGTGTTTGAAGCTATTATTAATTTCCTGCAAATACAATGCCGTATGGATTATTGCATTAAATGTCTTTCTTATGATCAAATGTGTTTTGGTTATGCTGTTGTTTATCTGTCGTTTGAGTCAAATTGCCAAACTTTGTTTAGCCCGACAGATACTTAAACTTGAACAGGATAAGTTCCTAATGGTCAGTGTCGTGTGTAAACCTCTTGAACTCATTATTTAGTGCGTTTTTACTGCGTTGGTTGGCAGCTGACATTAATGCACCTCTTTAGAAATGTTTCATGACCTTTTTAACAAGGCAGAAATATTGATAACACATAAATGTCAAAGCATGTGGATGTCAGTTGCAAAAACCTTTTTTTTTTTGTTTAAATTCTTTTGGACATACATACTGAATATAAAAAGTTTACTGCAGACATGGGACGTATTGAATACACTTCAGATCCATCAGTTAATATCAGTCTTTTGAATACATCACTAAAAAGATCCAGGCCCAGGCGTTCTTCTCGGCTTTGCAAAGTGTTTTTAGAAATGGCTGCTTGATGTTTACGTGCACAGAGCACTCTTGACAACTTGTTTATGAGTTTCCCTGTAGCCCCATTTCGATGTGTTAGTATGCGGGAATAAAACCGAAATTCCAATGGGACTGGTGTAAACAGCATGTAAACAGATTTTTATGAACCTTACATTTTGCCTGTTAAATGGGTTTACTGTATGCTGGTGTGTTTGTAATGTTGTGTGGTAGTGTGCATGTCAAGGTTTGTCGAGTTAGAGGTGTTAGGGGGGAGGGAATATAATCTGAATGTGCAAACCTGGGTCGAAAGGTCTTTTTTGTTTATTATTAATGGTTTCTTTTAGTCTAATCTGATTGCCAGTGAGTGGGGTTCACCAAAATGGATGATCATTTGACTGTCAATAAAGTTAGAAATCATTTCAACGTAACTTAATTTACTTTCTGTGATAAACACGATGACCTGATACCATCCAAATTGTCTTGTCCTGGTAAACCCCATCCATGTGGTCTGAGTTAAGCATGTCAAATGTGATGGGTCTTTGTCATGTTTCCAGTATATAAAAAAAAAAGCAGGTAAATGTATAAATCTTACTTTTTACACTTCTTTTCTCTTCTTTCCTCCTCTCTCTCAGCACGGGATTATGAGATCCAGAGGGACAGGATAGAGTTGGGCCGCTGCATAGGAGAGGGTCAGTTTGGAGATGTACACCAAGGAGTCTATAACAGCCCGGTATGTGGAAACACACACACACACACACACGCACACAGGCACATTTTTTGTGTACCCACCAATAAATGATCAGACATACATAGGACAAATAGAAGGTGCAAAAAAAAAAGCATAGAGTAAGTTTTAATGTGATTGGATACAAGATGGTTGTCAGTTTTCAGTCACAGAAAATTAAAGTGACTTTCATGTCCTTCACTGTCTGGTAGTTACTTATCATCCAGCTAATAAATAATACAAATACAAAAAATATTCTCAATTTAGCACCCTAACAAGTATAAAGATTAGATTTGTTACTGCTACTTCATAAACTGAACATATTAAGTTACAATATGTCCAAATTGATAATTTCAAGTAAATTGTAGACAGAGTTCTGTTTCTACAGTTAAGAGTTTTGTCTGCTCATTGCATTAAACATTGATTTAAACATGTTGTGTGCGTATGTTTGCTACATTGTGATATACTATCAACATCCCTTATTTGTGATACTGATTTCAGCCAGCCTTATACTGAATTAAGTCCAATCTGTGTTCTGCAGGACAAACCACCTCTACCTGTCGCCATTAAGACCTGTAAGAACTGTACATCAGACAGCGTCAGAGAAAAGTTCCTACAAGAAGCATGTAAGACCACATTGTTTTTTTTCCCTTGACTTATTAGCAAACCATAACTCACTTCATACATACGGAGTGTGTTAATGTGTGTGTGTGTGTGTTTGCACTTCCCTTGCAGTGACAATGCGTCAGTTTGACCATCCTCACATCGTCAAGCTGATCGGAGTGATCACAGAAAACCCTGTTTGGATCATCATGGAGCTGTGTACGCTTGGAGAGGTACGTCTGAGGATAATGTTCTCACATACGGACGGAGTCGAGTAGAGTGTGTGTCACTTCTTGTCAGTATAGAAAGGAAACTTTTGAAAAGTGTAAGTCATGATGGTAGGTGCCTAGGAAAAGCCTGACCTGGAAATCCCTAATATTAAGAAAAGAAAAATCCACTGTTTACTCTTGCATGTTAAACACTTCAAGGTAAGGTTTTGCTGACAGGCCATTTATCAGTGTGAGATGGTGACATGCATTGGCATAGGATCTGCTATGTTCTATTAAATAACACTATATCAAGCTATTTCTCTATCTTTACACCGTCCCTGTTTTTTTGTCCGTCTTTTTTTCTCTGTCTACAGTTACGTTCATTCCTTCAGGTGAGGAAGTACAATTTGGATTTAGCCACTCTCATTCTGTTCGCCTACCAGCTCAGCACAGCGCTCGCATATCTGGAGAGTAAACGCTTTGTGCACAGGTACACACACACACACACACACACACACACACCCACACACACACACACACACACAAACAAACAAAGGAATAACTGATTACATGATATGATTACATGTACTGGGTTCACATTGTTATTATCATGAATTTTGATTTATGATGGAATCTTAAAATAAATGTTGTTGCCTGTTACGGACACTATGTTTTTCATTTTGAGGGCATTATATGCTGCATACATTTTACTTACTAAAAACATTTGACAGAAAGACGTATAGTGCAGTTTGTAGCAAATATGGAGTGGTTTTCAGGCAAAGCTGTGGTGTTTCACACTACATTCTCATACTCTTTGATAGATATTTTGCATCCAAGAAATGACAAATAACATCCATGATTCAGGCCTAATGCCAGCTAATATTGACTTACAGGGACATAGCAGCACGCAATGTGTTGGTCTCTTCAGTCGACTGTGTGATGCTCGGAGACTTTGGTCTGTCACGATACATGGAGGACAGCTCTTACTACAAAGGTAATGATACTCAAACACACATTCACACACACACACACACACACACACACACACACACACACACACACACACACACACACACACACACACACACACACACACACACACACACACACACACACACACACACACACACACACACACAGCTTTGTATTATGTTATGACACAGAACAGTGTTCACTGATGTTTTCAATGTATCCAAGACAGTTGTTAATGTTGTCAATTCCTCAAATTTTCTGAGCAGTGCTGACCTGAGACCAGTTTGTTGTCCAGTAACACTTTTCTAGTTGCCGGTGCTTTAGCACCACCAACAGGTTACATCAGGATACTGCAGTTTATCTGGACTTACTGCACATGTTGGCATGTTATGAAAACAGTCTTCTTCTAGTCTCTATTGCCCTCTGAGTTATTGCAAAATTGACCAGCAACCCGATGATGAATTTCAAATGGAATGTAGTCATAAAAACTTAACATATCTGTGTTTGTCTTTGTCTCAGCTTCGAAAGGTAAACTTCCTATCAAATGGATGGCTCCTGAATCTATCAACTTCAGAAGATTCACCTCTGCCAGTGATGTCTGGATGTTTGGTGAGTTATGATCATTTATGTCTGTATGCGTGTGTTGTGTTAGTTGGAAAACATAATTACTAGGGCTGTCAATCGATTCAAATTTTTAATCGCGATTAATCACATGAGCGTCCTAGACATTTGTTTTGTCTGTTTTAAATGTAAAGGGACATTTGTTTTTGGTATTTAAGACTAGACAACCCCGTAGGTAAAAAAAAAGAAAACATAAGAAAGAATGAGTGCTGTTAAAAGGAATTTGCGCAATTTCGACAGCCCTTATAATTACAGTACCATCATTCTGTATCATCTAAGGAAACCCCCCCCCCCCCCTCCCCTTAAAGAAGTACGTCTGTTTGTTCCTCTCTGTAGGTGTGTGTATGTGGGAGATCTTGATGTATGGCATCAAGCCTTTCCAGGGCGTGAAGAACAATGACGTGATTGGCAGGATAGAGAACGGCGAGCGATTGGCTATGCCTCCTCAGTGCCCGCCCACCCTCTACAGTTTGATGACCAAATGTTGGTCGTATGACCCAAGCAAGCGACCACGATTCACTGAACTCAAAACACAACTCAGGTAGTAAAATGTTTTTGTCAGTTTGTGCTTACAAGTGCTTGTGTGTTGAATATTAATTACACTTAAGGCCATTATACTAATACTATAGTAATGCTTTGCAGTGTTTATAATGCCACTTGCATGTTACATAGTGTGTAGTGTGTAAATGTGTAATATTTTTCAAATTCTATTTTAAGTTAAAGAGTAAAAGCAAGGATTCAAAATGGTCAATGACAAAGACGAGGAGCATTTTGTTTTAGTTTGATGAATGCCTCTTTTTCTAGTATGTGATTTTTGCATTTATCAACCGATATTATATTCATTTTGTCCATATTGTCCAGCCCGAATGTCCTTTGTGTTGTTTGAGCTATTTTTTCTCCGAATGAAGAAGAATTTTCCTTTGCATTTAATCTTCTCCAATCATAAAGATGTTAAAAGGTTTTCCCCCGCGGTTGATTTATTTTCTTGTAGTGAGAAACAGAATTTTCTGTTCTATTGGTCCACCTATTTACATAAAGAAGAAGAGCACTTATTAAGATGATTCCTTTGTGTATAACGTTTGTAGCACCATACTGGAGGAAGAAAAGCTTCAACAAGAGGAGAGACTTCGAATGGAGATGAGGAGACAAGTCACCGTGTCCTGGGACTCTGGAGGGTCTGATGAAGCACCGCCTAAAGTACAACTAAATGATCTCTTCACTGTTTCACTCTGATTATTTTTTTTTGTTTTTCAGTACATGTGTTTGGCATGGCTGATAAACACAAACTGTCTTCTTTCTGTCTGCAGCCCAGTAGACCAGGTTACCCCAGTCCTCGGTCCAGTGAAGGCTTCTTCTCCGGCCCCCAGCTCAACCACTTCCCGGTACAGCAAACGCACATGTGTACACACACACACACACACACACACACACACACACACACACACACACACACACACACACACACACAACACACAACACACACACACACAACACACAACACACACACAGCTCCCGTAGTGAGGATACTGTACTCTGTTCCTTCTCATCCACTGTGGCTGCAGCAGTGTTTTCCTTTAACATCAGCAGTGTGTGTGGACTCTTTAAAGTCTTACAGGATTTTTTTTAAGATCAAACATATACTGTAACCAATTCAGAAAAGGTCATCAAGGAAAACACAACTGATACTTATTTAAGAAAAATATACTGTACGGTATCAGGAATAGATAACAAAGTATTTTTTCAAGAAAAATGAATGTGCTTGTGGTAGTGACTGCACAATTAACTCATAAAACTATATGATCAACGTGAAATGCGGATGAGGTCTGGAAAAATATGAATGGAACCTTTTTAAGAAGTTAATAGATTAACTAAACAAGATTATTGTTAAATATAATACATGTTTTTATTATTTTCAGACCCTGCTATCTCCACTATTTGATGCAAAGTGATGAGAGTGGGCAGTGTAGAAATTCAGCACACAATACAACTTAACATTGACTAAGTTAAGATTTGGAAAAAGGGCAAGGAGTATTAAATCAAAAAACTTTGTAGGAATCAATCACAAATCACAAAACGTACCAATACATTTTCATCCTACGACATTGGAAACATATTTTGTCAGGCTCTATGAATCAACTTGTCTCTGAAATGAACGGGTTGAGCACTATCATCACAATGAAGGCCGGCCCAGTAAAGTCAGTATCGAGTCTGAGTTAACTCAAAAGACAGACTGTGTTGGAAGGCAGCGAGCGTGCGCTGCATGTGTCAAAGTCAGAAAGAGAAATGTGAGGGCAGAGAAACTGAGAGAGACTTTCAGTGCAGTTAATCCTCTCCTCATAAACCGAGCAGACAGCAGGCATTTCCTGTAGTGCTAAAGCCACACACACACACACACACACACACACACACACACACACACACACACACACACACACACACACACACACACACACACACACACACACACACACACACACACACACACACACACACACACACACACACAAATCAAAGACACTCTCCAGCTCTTATGGCAATAAGCATCTCTCTCTCTCTCTTGCCCTTATAAGGAATGTATAATTTGAACTGCTATTTAAGTCAAACTTGATCATATCACACATACGAATAACATCTGTATATATTGGTAGCATGTGTTGCACACCAGACTGAGAGTAGCTGAAGTGCCGTACAAGAACTCCCATAATTCTTTGAGGCCTTTTGCCAAATCAGGGCTTGTTATTATAAACAGTGCTTACTAAGTGTTAGTGGGATTAGTATTATTTCATAATTATTCATTGGTTAGTTACTCCGGTTCTGCTGTGATTCAAATAATCTTTCTATTAGTCTTTTTGAAATGTGGGTTCACCCTCAACTCTGCTGTTAGTCATTAGTTTGTTTAACTAAAGAACATTCACAAAAGTATGAGCAAGTGTAAACCAGACAGGGAAGGATAAGGGCAGTTTGAGTCAATGAACAGTGTTGTTACCTTTGTTATGTGTCTTCCTTTACTTATGCATTTCAAATATATTCTCATTTCTTTTGCTTTATTGCTTTTAGTTGAGTTGTTCCTGTTCAGTTTTCTCCAAAGTCAACCTTTTGTTTTTCACACCCCAACAACATTGTTGGAGATGGAAAATTACACTAACAAACTAGAAACTAACTATGTTATGGTTAGATTTTATTCCATGTAAAGGCAAACAGTACATTGACCAGTTGATGTATTTTCTAATTGTTCATATACTCATAATAATTCTTCAGAATTTGGTCTTGTGCCATTAAAACAACTAAATAAACATACCACTATTAACCATGTTTATATTCTCTCTCCGTCTCTGTCTGTCCCTCTTTTCTTTTTGTCCACCTCCAGCCATCAGCCCATGGTGGTGTAGGAGGAGTAGGAGGCAGCTACCCTCCGTCTGATTCCTGGAATCAACACAGACCTGAACACATTGCACTGTGGAACCCTAACATGGAGGTATGCACACTCAGTCATAAAGGACATTTGACAGGGAAAACCCACTGAAATGACATCTATTACATTTTCGCATGAAGTGGTGAGAGCAGATGTTTCCATATTTTGTGTGACATCTCAGCCACTCGATCATGGGTGAACCAAATGTGTCACAATGTGCTGATATTTTCTTGAGTTCTCACATTATTCAATTCAATTTCAGTTCATTTATTTTTATATAGTATCAAATCATACCATGAGTTATCTCAAGACACTTTACGGAGTAGGTCTAGACCACACTCTATAATTTACAAAGACCCAACAATTTCCCATTAGCAAGTATTTGGTGCAGAGGTGAGGAAAAACTCCCTTTTAGGCAGAAACCTCGAGTGGTGAGGCAAAACTTCCTTTTTCAGGCAGGAACCTCGGACAGACCCAGGCCCGGTTTACATTACTGCATCCAGCTTTGCTAGAAAACACATAAAAGACTAAGACCTGAATACAGTCTAACAATGACATCTAACAATGACAGCGCCTTGTGTAGGGGAATAAAGTAACTGCAGTCAGGAACATGTTTTAAACGACAACTTGATCCCTGCAATCACTTTTTTATTATGTATTAAAGATCATGACACAGTTCAATCAACCACTTGTCAGCATATAGAGATGATTGAGGTGATCATGTTACTTTCCTGAACCTGGCCTTTCTTTATTCAGTATGACTAACTGTAAAAAAAAAAAAATAATAATTAAAAAGAAAGTTGAAGGAGCAACAGTTCACATTGAAGCACCCATGTTTTCTACAGGAGGGTGGATGTGTAGGCCAGGCTATGATGGAGGAGAGACTGATGATGCAGCAACAACAGATGGAGGACGACCAGCGGTGGCTGGAGCAGGAGGAGAGCTTCATGGTCATGGTAATGGTATTTATATATAAGCTACGGCTTTCAGTTTCTGGTCTGTGGACTATTGCCATATTATGATCAAAACATCACCACGAGTAACACATGGACCCTTAAAGGAAAGTTCCAGTATTTTTCAGCCATGTCATTCTGTCATATAATAATCAGTTTTTCCATAGAGGAATCTTGTTAAGTCCAACTAAAGGTAAATGCAGAAAGTAGTCCTCTCGATTAGCTGTTGTAGCTACTATCAACCTGCACATGCTGGTTTGTTGATATGTGTGAGGCTGTGAGACACCTAGTAAAACTTCTTTATGCATATTGTTGTTGCCAGATGAGCTGCAGAATATCTTTTTCAGATCTTTGAACTGGCTCAGTTTTGCTTGTTTTATCTCATCAGACACTGAAACGTCCCCAAAAGGAGCCAAATCGCTACTTTTGCAAA
Organism: Gymnocephalus cernua; assembly: GCA_023631565.1. Taxonomy (NCBI): domain Eukaryota; kingdom Metazoa; phylum Chordata; class Actinopteri; order Perciformes; family Percidae; genus Gymnocephalus; species Gymnocephalus cernua. The sequence goes on from CM042438.1 coordinate 13,418,908, forward strand.
ACAAGTCGGTTTTTCTTCACTCTTCAGGTCAGATGGTTTCTCCTCCTGCCTTGATGAGTGGTTTTCATTTTTGAGCCAGGTGTAGGAGAGCTGAAAGAGAGAGAAAAACACAGAGATGAGGAATGGGCATAGATGTCCCCTCTCTTTATTTATTGCTTCACAGAACAGGACGTTTTCAGGACAAACCAGGCAGACTGAATTGCTGATATCTTATTTGTTATTTTGTAGTCTCGCATTGCCAGACCTTCCTCCACAGCGCTGCGGAGGAAGGTCTGACTAGTCCACACAACATTCCGGGATGGGAGAAAAACATGCTCTGGTTTATTGGCATTTCTTTTAACCAATCACAATCGTCTTGAGGAGCAACGGTGCTTCTGCAAAAATGCTTCTGCAAAATAGCCTCTGGAAGGAACATGTTTTGGTGGAACATATGTACGTTATAAAGTTGTTTTAGTCGTGCAACCGAAAACTCAGATTGGACAGATAGTCTAGCTAGCTGTCTGGATTTACCCTGCAGAGATCTGAGGAGCAGTCAACCATAGTCCTCATAAATCTACCGGCGGAACCTCCGGCGGCACAGGAACGATCCCGTAAATGAAACGTCATCGATAGAGACTAGTTATTTTCTAACCCCTGAGCGTAGTTTTTTCCCCTGGCCTGTATGATCACTTGATACACCAGTTCCTCTCTGCACCCACTTTCACAAACTTTGGTAAGACTGCTTTAATCTCCGTGACACAAAATAGCACTCATCGCTAAATGGCTCACTCACCCTGTCGCAACAGTTTTATGGCCCCCTTTTTCATGACTTCTCCCATCAGTAGAAAGACCTGTTACCAAACACTTAATACATCTCAGGGGGACTAATGTGCACCCGCTGCCTGGGGACTTTTTCTATTCTCCCTGTTCATACAAACAAGAAAGTCATTGTGGTGAATTCTAAGTCTGTTAATCTTGATCTTATAACCGCAGCGACTAATTGAGAGAGTATTATTTCTTTAGGCAGAGTGGTTTATGAAATCTCAGAATGGAAATCTGTGCAGCTGTAGCCTACTGCAACTCTTGTTTGAAGGAATTTATGTTGACTAAGCTCTCTATCATTGCATTGGGAACTGACAACACTATATATTAATAATGCATCTGTAACACCTTCAGAGGAGTAATGGCATATAAACTACTTTTGAAACTTTTAATTTCACATACATGTATTTATCAAGTTACTTTGAATGTGAGCTTCACGTTCAGGTCTAAAAGGATATTGAATCTTGGTGACAAAAAGCAGTTGTTTATACTCTTTGTGCTGTGTATGGTTTCCAAGTTATTCCTTAAGAGACAAAGCAGAAAAAAAGTGAATATGTAAACGATCCCAATACTTCTACCACCATAGAATACTGTCTGCTGTGCCAAAGTTATGTTCTATTGGTAAAATATGCTAGTACATTTTGTAATTAATTTGTAAAGAGGAGGATCAACAGGAGAATAAAGGAGAATGGACACAGAAATCAGTAAGAGACGGAAAGTAAGGCCTGAAAAGAAAGAGATGGAGGTTTGTGAGGAGGAACAAGAGTGGAGGACAGGAGGAGGGAGAAAGGAAGTGGGATTGGCAAGAGCCGTGGAGAGGGTGGAATGAACAAGGAGTCACCCATCAGAGAGAGAAAGAGAAATAGAGAGAGGGGAAACAGAGGGAGATGCAGAGAGATGGAAAAAGTGGGAGGGAGAAACAGACTGAGGGAGAGAAACGGAGAGAGGAGAGTGAGGCGGTTGGATCTTTTCTCTGTGGCTCAGTGGAGCGTTTCCTCTGGAAAAAACATCTTCTCTTTCTCTGTCTTTTCCTCTCCCTTCATTCTTCTCTGACTCAGTATTTCTGTCTTTCTCAGTTCATTTCTCTGTCTCATCTTCCACGGTCTTAGTTTCCTCTCTCTCTCTCTCTCTCCCCCAGTTTCTGTGCTCTCTCTGTCCTTCCCTTCATGATTTACTTCATCAGTCTTTCTCTCTCTGTGTCTTAAGTTTTTCTTTGCTTGTATCCATCTTTCTCTCATACTTTCTGTCCCTATCTCCCCCTCCTATCGATGGCCTCCACTCTCTGCTTTCCTCCTCCCGTCTTCTTCAGCCTCTGTTCTCCCAGGATGCATCTCTTCAAGGCGTGCTTCACCAATACGGTACTGAAACAGAAAGAGAGAGGGAGTTGGAGTCATGCTTGGGTTTTGGTGGTGTAAATGTGGACAGAGTTTTGTAATGTTATTGTTTTCTGTGGACTAATTGGCATGAACAGGCTGTCAGTAAGTTATCTGTGTGGACAGGATTGTGTTTATCTGCTGCCCTTATTCCGTACTCACTTGATGATGATGACGACGATGACGTTCACTTTTTGAGGCAGTGTAGGTGGAAAGATGACAAACTATTGCACGTCGTAGTCATTGGTTGAAGTTAAATTCTACAAAATCATTTTGCTGGTTAAGTGCATTTTTCTGTTGACATGTGGTGTTTTGGTTGGGGTTACAGCTGTTCTGCATAGAATTGTTTTTCTGTAACCTGCTGGTGACTGTCAATCTGTTTACTGTTTTACTTTCATATTTGTATCGCTAAACTAGCTGGTACAACCTTTACAGTTATGGAAATTGCTCCAAAACACATGCTTAGTTATGTTTTTAACTTTCTGTATCTTCCCTGAAGAAGACAGAGTCCAGAAACAGCAGAGGAAGCATCGACAGAGAGGACGGCACACTTCAAGCACCGGTCAGTCACTGTGCGTGCATGCGCGCGCGTGTGCGTGTGTGTGTGTGTGTGTGTACTTACATTGATAATCAGTTGTTAACCCCCTCCACACAGTGATTAAGAAAACAATGCTAACTTAAAAGAGATAAGCAGTGGATAGAAAAAGAAGAGAAAATAGACGATTATAGCAAAGAGGAGGAAGAAAAAGAATGGAATGGTGCAACAGACAGAGAGAGAGAAAATAAAGAGGCTGGGAGAAGGAGGGAAAGTATTTCTGTCTGTGTGCCAGCAAGGGCACTGCCTACACAACAACCACATGACCACAGAGGGCTCATGGGAACTTTAAACCCAGAAGCACTGCACAGTCCCATTTTACTGTAAATGTAGATTATAGTATCTTAAAGCTGTTCTCAGAATTTACCCTATCATCTGTATCAACTGTAACTGTAGCTGAGTAGTGAACGTTGCTGCTGGGAATATCTCAATATGCAATAACAACTGTGAATGTATATTTTCTTATATTGAGCTTGTGAAATCACATTCACTTTTTTGGCAAAGAGTATCCTCTTATTTAGAGCGTTTCTCAGAGTGTCTCCTGTTAATGATTATTTATTGATTAAAGACGACACAAAGTGTAACCTGTGTGTGTTTGTCTCTGCACAGGGTGGAAGCCAACATATCTACCAGCCTGTAGGGAAACCAGGTGAGAGAACGAGCACACAGACATACTTAAGAAAAAGAAGTGATTACACACTGTAAAACCGTACTGTTGAAATTAAGTGTGCGCCATTCAAATAAAAGTGCGCAAGTATAGTCCGCAAAATGTACCTAAGGTAAAACTACCCCCTACAGGATTTCCCTTTTCGGAGAGTAATAATATAACTGACTGTAGCTACTCTATTATATTGTTGGAGTATTATTATTAATGGATTCAAATTTGCTCTACCTCAACTTGCTACAACAATAAAATGATGCTGACATGTTAATTGGTTTATACACTGTGGGATAGTTGGATACGTTTAAAGTAGCATTAAATAGAAAAACGTGTAGTACAAGTGCCTTAAAATGACACTTAAGTACAGTACTTGAGTCCCATACTTTCCACCACTGCACACCAGTATACAGATTCTGTCAGCATGCATCGTACTGCATACACATCATACTATCATACTCCTTTTTTCCAGAGCATGTGGCTCCTCCTAAGAAACCACCCCGCCCCGGAGCTCCGGGTCATCTAGGCAACCTGGCCAGTCTCTGCCCAGTGGACAGCTACAACGAGGGGGTTAAGGTATATATATATATATATATATATGCACACAAAGTCACAAACACATCAGAGGTATGAACACTGAATCTCCTCAAATAAAGAACGTATTCCCCAGTTTAAAAAATTGATCAGATGTAGCTGATGGAGATAATATGTTTGAGCAAATGTCCTTCACTGTGCTCTTACTGTATTTAGCCTCTTTCCCATTCTAGCATATTGTCTGAGTTGAGTTCAACACTGTTTGGCATTTTGCCGATGGGTTGCATGCTGTGCCATGCCATGCCTGTGGTTGGCTTTGGCCTAATGTGCTGTCCCTCTTCTCTCCCCTTTTACTCTTTCTCCCCCCCCCCCTCTCTCATTAACATCCATGCATTTGTTTCCCCGTTAACACCCTGCCATCTTCTTATTCCTTATCCTGCTTTTCTGATCTGTTACTCTGCAACCATATATTCACCCTGCCATCTTCTTATTCCTTATCCTGCTTTTCTGATCTGTTACTCTGCAACCATATATTCACCAATCAATCTGTCACACCCTTTCCCCTCTCATCACGACTTGCTGCACACCCAAAATCCCCTTTAATCTCCTCCCTGTCAAACACCCATCCACCCAACCACACCTCCCTCCCATCTCCTCAACCTCCCCATAGCCGTGGAGGGTAAGCTGATCTTTGTATTTTTCTGTCATCACCGTAGAGTTAGTTAGCGAATAGTTCCTATTCAAATCGTGCAGAGAAGCTTTATGAAGCTTTCTGAATTGCAGTTATTTTTCTTTACCAGAGGCCGAACATATATCACTGTTGGCATGACCAGCTAAACATTTGAGCTTGGACGTTCATTCTTGACCTGGGAACAGTATTTGTGACTGAATAATCTCATCCGGGGCTTCCTAATGCATCTCATGGTCATTAGCAAAGATGGTGAAGACTGTGAGATGTGGATGAAGGCTCCAAAAGGCTAGTACGTTGATCTTGGAGCTGAGATTATTTTGTTAGCTTGTTCCACCATTCTTTAAAGCAATGGATACTACAAATCATGTGTTAATACGCTGGCTTTAGGCTTGTAGTAGCCATAGTGTGTTGTGACAAATATCCCTGGTAATGAAAAATAAAACCAAAATCTAAAAGTTTTTTTCTTAGATCAATAGACGCATTGTAAACTAATCACTGTACTGTATGTCTTCCATTGTGTCTTCTTTAGATGATAATATAGTTAAATGAATGTTGTCAAATTACTGTAGTTCCAGTCATTAACTGGTTAACTGTGATTTGTGGTCTTTACAGGAGAAGCAGTTTGTCATTATTTTTAATTATACACAAACTTTTTCTCGTTCACAAGCCAAAATGAAATGCACAAAAACTGAATTGTGGCTCATTTGTCATTTAAACTAAGCTCTCCGCTGAGGCGTTTCCTCAATAGCTCTTTCTCATTAAAGGGATACCCTACAAATCACTTCAGCCGTGCTTTAATGGCTGCAGCTTAAACCAAATCAAATCAGCTGAGTAGTTTTGTAAACATGAATTAAACCTGCATTAAGGGATTTTTGACCACTAGGGCCAGAAAGACACAAACATAGACAAACTCTAATATGTTAGCAGGTATACAGAGCTTATTGGTTCAGCACGACTAGCAACCCTTTCACATTACACTAAATTGTTTAATTTAAGATTAGTATAAAAACTTTTGCTTAATACATGTTGAACTTTGAGTCTGTCACTAGAAAACTGACCCTGTTTGACCTGCCATTACACTGTACTAACCACCGTACACACTCCTCTGTCCTAGTAGAACAGTCGTGGTATCTAGTATGTAGGTAGAAATGCATGGAGACAGAAATCTGTGTGTGAATCTAGTCAAATACTGCCCCCCAGTGTTGTGTTTGTTTAACTACAGTCACCTGTGTTGATTCTGGTAGCAGAAAGAGCGTTTCTTTAAGAATTCACATTTAACTTGTAATACAATTTGTAAAAGGAATTAATAAAAAATAATAAAAAGGTGTAAAATCTGTTTTTAGTGGTTCATTGTAACGGTCGTCCTTTCCTCATTGGTCCAGTTGCAGCCTCAGGAGATCAGCCCGCCCCCCACCGCCAACTTGGATCGCTCTAACGACAAAGTGTACGAGAACGTGACAGGATTGGTTAAATCTGTGATTGAGATGTCCAACAGGATTCAGCCCGCAGCCCCAGAGGAGTACGTCCCGATGGTCAAGGTAGGATTAATATTCACTCTCTCAAAAGGCTCATAGAAGGTACAACGTTGACAGTGTGGTACATTAAAACACCCGCAGTGATTTGAACTTTCAGTTTAGCTTTAAGAAAATGTTCTAATGCTACCGTTGTCCCTGTGTGTAAGTGTTTAGATGCAAATGAAGGATCCATCATCAGCAGGTTTAAAAGTGCGTATTAACTGAAGATTTATGCAAAAAACAATGTTTGTTTGTTTGTTTGTGTAGGAGGTGGGTCTGGCGCTGAGGACTCTGCTAGCGACAGTGGACGAGACACTTCCTGCGCTGCCAGCCAGCACACACAGAGAGGTACACACACACACACACACACACACACACACACACACACACACACACACACACACACACACACACACACACACAAAGATACCATTTTATAATGAAAGTTGGATAAAAAAAAAAACCTGAACATTGTAAATAAAGGTGCGTCAGAGTAAATTAATTATTTTATTAAAAATAAATAGTTTTATACATGCAAACATATATACAACACATATAATTATGTTGTAACTCAAATCAATTATTATATTTAGATGTATGCATTTTCTTTACTCATGCTGCCATATGATACGCAAAGTTTTATGTTTATCTCGTTTGAGACACTGCATGTTCACTGCAGTAAAACACGTCAACATGTAACTTCCAGTTCCCAAACATTGTTATAAGTGCAAAACAATTGATATAGGACTTTGGCCTTTGGTTTGTGTTATAACAGATTGAGATGGCTCAGAAGTTGTTGAATTCAGATCTGGCCGAGTTAATAGCGAAGATGAAACTGGCCCAACAGTATGTCATGACAAGGTAGGTACAATTACCACAGATATATATTTATTGATAATGATTTACTACTTACTTTACAGTAATGGTGACGCAGCAATTGCTTTCTGTGTTCTGTACAGTTTACAAAAGGACTACAAGAAACAGATGCTAATGGCAGCTCACGCCCTCGCAGTGGACGCCAAGAACCTGCTGGATGTCATTGACCAATCACGACTCAAGATGATCCGCCCACATTAGTTTCTGTTGCTGTGGAGATGGAGAGTGCAGTAGCTCTTAGCCAATCACAAAGAGAAGAGAACATTTAGATGGATATCAGTGACGGACGGATTAATAAATGAACTAATGGACAGCGAACATGACTGACTGAAACAATCCGCTTCTTCTTCTCCTCCTACAAACATTCATTGTTTAGTTTTTCTCTGTTTTAGTCGATATTGTGTTATTTTGTACTTTTGTTGCATTATTTGCTTTTGTATCCAGAGAAACGCTCCTCTCCCTATCACGTATCCTCGAAGATGAGTATTTCTTTTTTTTTTTTTTTTTTAAATCATCCATTACTACTTTTTTAATCTTTGATGAAAGTGAATCAAACAAAGGTTTCAGAGGCTTGCTTGAAGGACTGCAGAGATATTTTGGTGAATGGACGCACCAAGATTTGCCACATAAACACGACTAACACGCCACACATGCAGGATGTAACAACTGGAACTGAAGAGCCAGGATGAGGACGATAATGAAGATGATATGATGATATGTTGTTGTTTGAACATGCTTTTATGTCATTATTAATTATTATTATTACTATTTTCAGGCTTGACTCTTACAGTATGTCTCTGTTCAGTTTTCCTCTTGAAAAAATGGGGGGAAAAAAATTCATAATTTCATCTCTTTTTTCCACCTTCTTTTCTCTAGATCTCTTTATCTCAGGCACTGAGAGATGGCGTAACAATAAAATATGAAATCTGTATTTTGAAGAACAAACTAAATGTCACAGGCCACTTTTTAAGTTAACTTGCATAGTAAATATACAAAGAAGCTATATTTTTAACATGTTTCTGAGGCATGAATTGTTAGTGAATAAGGGAGAGAGGGATGAACAGGCGGAAAAGTGAAGGGACAGTGGGGGGAGAGGGGGAAGGGGGGATTTTGAGTTGCAACGGAGGTAATTATACTGTACAGTAGGTCACCCTGTGCCAAATGTACTACAATTGACTAAAAAGGAACATTTCACTTAAATGGTATTGGTTCAATAATCAACATTTTTAGCAGCAGCTCACCTGTTAGTTTCTACAAAAAGTTCTTTATTGCTTGTTTTGTATGATGAAGCCAAATTGTCAATGTTGTTGGTTCCTTCTATCCTATTTGTCTTCTCACAAATGTTCACTCAGCAATATTTCAGTTACGCCCTCATTGTCAAATTTCCAGTAGAATTCAACATTAATAACATTCTGTCTGTGTCTTTTAAGGGGGTGAATTACAGTTGCAGTTTCTTGTTTTACTCCCCACAAAACTGCACACCTTGCTGGCCAAAATGGGGCACAGGTCTTGTTCATGGGGTTTATCTTTTACATTGTTCATGTCCAACATGATTTGCTCTTTATCTCCCCTCTATCAGTTCTTCTGCTTTTCTTCTCTGTCTTTCTACCTCCCTCCACTGGAGTTATTTATACCTTTATTCCCTCTCCTCTCCTCCTCTGTCACCCCCACATTTCTACTTGTCCTCCCTCTGTTACCACCCCTCCCTTCAGCCTCGTCTTCCTCTGATTCTCTCTCCATTCCACTGTTCCCTCTCCCCTGAGGTGAGCAGTATTCTCAGGAAGGAGTCACATGTACAGTTGCTAAACCAAGCAAATAAAAACACTGTTATTAAGAAATACTGCTAACTTCTGTCTGCTTCTTTAAGTGTGTCTGACCCTAAACTATGTATGTCTCAAGTTGGCTAATGAACACAGATTTCTATTATGTATTTATTTTATAATTTAAGCTGTAGTCATTGGGCGAGATATTTTGATTACAGGTTGTAAACTCTTAATTATCTGCAGCTGTGGACACATGATTGGACAGTTGCTGCTTCCAGAACAATTTATCAATTTTAGTTGACTCAGCTCACTGGTTTCTCAAAGCACCATTACAAGACTGGACCGAATGGAAAACATGTTCGCTCGATAGGTTTGCATTCTGCAACAAACTTTAGTTCGGGTTCTCTGCTAATTCTGCTTTCTAGTTGATAGTATACGGTCTGGTTGATAGTCGGTCGCTAAACGTTGAAAGTGGAGGAGAAACGCTGTCACAAAGCATTATATATATAAACCATCATCTAGCATATTACATGAAAGCAAAGCAGCATGTTATTGTAGGCAAGACGTTAGGACATTTATTAAAATTCATCTGTTGGGGAAATTGAGTTTTCACTTATGTTACATACACTCCATTCCTGCACAAATAGTCTGGTTCATTTACAACCGACAGATCATTCTCATTTCATGGGGCCACTGATGGCATTTGCCCCAGTCTGTCCTTTCAATCTCTCTCCACTTATATTAACTACTTGTCAAACAAACTAGCTCACTTCTGCATTGCAGGATATGTACAAAAGCAGTTCCATTATAAAGTATAACCAGTAACATTACATGAACTCATCATAATAATCACAAGATACTAGTAGTGTCAAGTGCCACACCACTCCTGTGATGATACTCTGGCAGTTGTGCTGCATCTTGAACACTGTCCATTGGTTTCCATTTTGGAGCATCATTTACTCCTGTTTATATCCAAGTCTACTAATATTCCCTGCTGACATTTAATCCCACAAATTATGTCCACTTTATTTAATACACATTGCTGCAATTGTATAAAATGTGCCAGTTACATGTCATTTAGTTGACACATTTAGCCAAAGCAACTCACAATTGCTATATATGAGGTTACACACCTCTGGAGCAACTTTAAGTGTCTTACTCAGGGACACATTGGTTGATGTATTGCAGTGGGAATTGAACCCAGATCTCCCACAAACAAATGTGTCACCGCCACCAGTTTCTGGAAACATTTTTATAAATCTAGTGCAGCTGCAACATTTAATTACATGTTTCCATAGTGAGAGGTATGTTTGTGTGTACCAGTGTATCATAGGGAGAAGAAAATGAGTCAGACAAGGCAACAGTTGTTTGTAATTTTGTGTTTAATTACAAAAAAAGTTTAATCAAAGAGACCAAAGCCCATGTCATCATCGGACTCCTCAGACTCTTCCTTCTTCTCCTCTTTCTTCTCCTCCTCCTTAGCTGTAGGAGTAAACAGAGAGAGGGTATGGTTAATAAAGTCAAGATGCAGGGTGCTCAAACTTTGTAGTCAAAGCTCTGGGAGATTTGACAATTCAAGAACACATGGCTGGCAAAAAAAAAAAAAAGGTTTCCACAATGACACTAAAAAGATCCCAGTACCCTGGTAGTTCAGCTAGGATTCTTTTTGGGGAGGATTTCAAAATGACAAAGGTTTTCCCCTCTGAATTAGTAAAAGTTCAATGTTGGTTTCACTTTGAGCAAGACCAGTACTCATTTAAGAAAGGCCATGCTACACCAATTTATTTACCAAACTGTTGGCAGGTCTACACCTCAAAAACAGGCCATTTGTACAGCACGGGACTAAAAATTACATTCACATCATCAAGTTTCTCCTATTTTAGTGTTTCTGTAACAAAGTTAAATATCAGAAGCATGTGAACGTTAAGCCTATCTCAAATACGCTTTCCAATTTAAACTATCGTTTGTCCTCTTACCTGGGGCGTCACCAGCAGGGGCAGCTCCTCCAGCAACAGCGGCTGCTGGAGCTCCACCTCCGGCTCCGACGTTGCAGATCAGGCTGCCGATGTCAACGCTGGACAGAGCCTATGAAACAACATTCACAGGTCAGGCACTTCATTCACATGTCGGCACTTGTTCTGGTGAGTAATTCACAGACCTACAGCACTAAAGGCATTAGCACACCATTGTTCTTATGTAGAGTGACTGCAAAAGGAAGCAATACAGTCAGTGGCATAGTTAATCAAACTGTTGTGGACACTTACAACAGGCACTTTAAGTAACAGCCACTACTACCTCTTTCACACCGCTGACCCGGGTTGGGCCAGGGTTGTCTGATCAGGGTTCAACCCTTCTTTGCGAAACTCAAACCATGCCAGTCAACACGGGTATATCCCCGGTCATGACAATTCAGAAATCACCTGTGTCACAACCCGGGAGCAATGCGTAACAATTACCATAAGTGCTAGAAATGGGCGGGGCTTTATTCGTCATATTCAGTGAACAGCTAACTTGTCACATACTCCTGTCCATCTGTATACCAGCACAACTGTTTGGCTACTTGAATCTGCCATTGTACAGTAGAGCAAAATAAAGCTTATTTGATTTTTTTTAACGTTTTTTTCGCAGTAATTACGTTCTACAGCACAAGTAACCCATCAACACTTTTGTCAATGATTTTGTGCAGACAGATTTCTCCTTTGCATATTTATTGGCAGTAGGTTACTCTAGCATCGATGTGACCATTTTAAGACGAGGGGAGAACATTTCTCTTTCATTTTATTAAAAGTAAAGTTGGGCTTTTCTGTTGGCATCAGGACTTATTTTTAAGAAAAGACAGAAATTTGCGCTACCCAGCAGCTGCACTGAACTGCAGGCTGGAGACGTGTGTCTCCTGCAAGAGAGGGAGTGAGTAAGAGCTTTGGTGCCGAGAGATTTAAACAAAACTGATTTCCATACATTTACGTTCCAACGCTGGGTTTTTACAGGCAGTTTTGCCTGTAAAGCTCCGCTACCACTCTGCAAAAGGCAGACTAGTGAACATCCGGGCACCCGCTGTCAGCGGACTGTTTGGAAATAAATTGAACCGCTCCGCTGTTGTTGAAGCTGCCTGTGAACATTTTAGTTTTATCCAGTCTATGGTGAAATTCACAGTAAGACAAAATGTTTTTTTGAAAGTGTGTGGCGACCTGTGACAACTGCTCCACTGTCATTTCCAACCAATCACATAATTCGTCCCGCCCCGACTGGTAGCGACCCAGGTCGTGCGCAATTCACATCGAAATCAACCCTAGCCTACCCTGATCCAACCCAGCTTGTGAGCTGAGTCGCAAAGCCGAGTAGATAGAGAGTTAACCAATTCAAACACAGTCGACCTGGGTTTAACTCCGATTGAGCCATTGGTGTGAGAGGGGTATACCCCATCCTACCACAACCCTGCATGTGCACCACCCAAACAAAGTGTGTTTGTGTGTGTTCTCTCACCTTGGCAAACAGACTGGGCCAGAAGGGCTCCACAGTGACTCCAGCAGCCTTGATCAGAGCATTCAGCTTGTCCTCCTACAGACAGAAAAAAACAATTGTTTTAAAACCTACTTCATTCATCCTTACACTAACAACTATATCAACATCAGTACACAGACTAGTTAGATGCAAGCAAAGTCTCCATTAGTGCATCACATCAATGTGCCCATTGTTTTACTACTCCACATACGCTATTTTATGTTGTGCTTATTGAAATAGAGAGGGATGCTGAATTGATTCACAGAAAAGACGTGACAGCTATTCTGAAAATCAACTAATCACTTAAGTCATAAGTAATAATTTTTACAGCTTCTAAAATGTGGGGTTGATAGCTAGGCTATAGAGTTTCATTTTATACACTGAATTGTTTTAGGCTTTGGATTCTGAGACCATATAGATTTAACGTTACTGATTTTAAGTAAGCAGCGGTTTGTAAAGTTACGTCATATGGATATTGTGCAGCATCATAAATAAATTTAAACAAAGAAGGCACACTTAAACATGGTAATACACAGAGGTTTACTGACGTTACTGCACTATCCACGGCCATAATGTTAGCCCTTCTGAAAATAAAAGCATGTTGTGCTGTTGTGGACATTCACTAGAACTTCCCACTGCTTAACGTTAGCTAGATGTGCAGGACATGCGGCGAGTAACTACTACAGCCACATGTATACAACTCATGAATGTCACAACACAGACAAGAGCTGTCCAGACACAGAAACGTGGCCTAACGTTAGCAACAAGAATGCCGCCATTTTTGCCGGTAGATTGGACTGTTTGTACACCTGAACACCTAGCTAACTAAACTTGTACATTTAACGGACATTACTACCAAATTTGTCAGAGTACTTCCTTTCTCAGCTTTATTATTTAGGACTTTCACCTCTAGCACAATGCTCCCAAAGGGTGCAGTTAAGAGGCATTGGCGTAGCGGTCAGGGATAAGCCGGGGCACTTACGGTGACGGTGACTTCATCGTCGTGGAGGATCAGAGCGGAGTAAATGCAGGCGAGCTCAGACACGGAGGCCATTGTAGATGTTAGATTTTATATTTCTCGCGGTGGATGCCTAAATTTGACGGTGCTAGTCGCCGGATTGAGGGCCTTAGCTTCTGGTGAAGAACCGAGCACCTTAGGCACGTTAACTTCCTGTAGCGGAAAAGGGAAGAGAGAGGGCGGGAGCCTGCATGATATACTCTGCGTAAAGGCTGCGTTGCTCCGACGTCAGTACGCACACAAAGTGACGATAGACGTAGTTGCATATTAAAACGAAATAGGTCGCTTGGTAATCTGTAAAGCTCCCACTATTTTCACTTTGAACATTAATTGATTTTTGCAACCGACACGTTGGAGATAAATACTTCAGATGTCCTTTTTGTTGGAAGCGATACAGTATTTGCAAATGCAAGCAGTGAGTGTTTCACTTCTTTACACCACAGTCAACCCAACTGATGCATCTAGTTTGCCAGAACATTAATTATTTCATGTAAATACTTTAGAGGATAGTGGCATTGTGACTTTCCACACAGAAAGCATTTCTGGGATGAAGTACTCCAGTTTTGATGATACCTTGCCTTTGTCTCAGGAACTGTCTTTTGAACACCCCGTGCCTCCTTCCATGGATATGTTGCAGGAACAAGCCAGTCCGAGAAAAGGAGTGAAGAAAAGTATTGTTGTTCATCGTGGACAGATTCATTGAGAACTTATTTAAGTGTTTTCTGAGCAAAGCATCATGGAAGACAACATTTACTTTCAAGTTAATCTTCCTGATGGAAAGCTTGAAAAGGCTGTGGATGATGGTGGTGTTTTGAGGGATGTACTGTCAGAATTTTGGAATTACTTTTATGAGCAGTGCACTATGGGAAATGGCTTCAAAGCGCCATACCTACATCATGATTTTGGGAAACAAGAAATAGGAAAGTGTAGGTCGAATAATCACACTTGGCTGTCAAAAAGAGAAGTACCTTCCTGTAAAACTGGCACCTGTACTTCTGGAGCAAGCAGTTTTGGACTTTGTTGAGAGTGATCTTGTGGACAGCTTTTTTCAAGTATGTGTCAGAGTCTGAGCGAGTGATCTTTGAATCTTGTCGTTCAAATTTTAAAGTTGTTGACAAAGAAGAATTGTTGGAAATCATGGATAATCACAACTGCCGGAGGCACCCATCAGCAGATAACATTGAGCAAATCTTGAGGGCGCTTGCTAACTAAAAGCTGGTTCAAGAGCCCGCTTTTGTGATTGAACAGTGGAGCAACATGCTCGCACCGGTTAGATCAGAGCTGGAAGGGATTGCAGCAATCTGTGAAGAGCTACAACCAACATCACGATAGATCATAAGATCAAGTACGTACCCCAGTACCCAGAATGCCCAGGAGAAACATAATTATTACTTTTAATCTCAAAATTTCGATTTTGCATCTTATTACTTTTTCGTCTAATAATTTCAACTTTGTATCTCATAATTATGACTTACCAAGGAGATATTTTTATTATCAAGACAAGGTTTTCATCATTTTTTTTTTTATTTTTCTATTGCTATTATCACATAAAACTAAAAGTGTAAAGAAAATGTACAAAAGAAACCTGTCTGGAGGTTTTAAACCAATGCATACATGTTCATGTTCAACAATTTTATTTAATCACAACCAAAAACACAAACATTACAAAAGAGGAAAACCATTTCAAGGCAATTATCTGGCAAATCTCTCCTGGCCTTATTACACATGCATAGAAAAACTACGCTGTGCTGACCTCATTTATCCATACAAGCTTCTATTTAAAAAAAACAAAAACAATAAAACAATAGAAATATGGAAGAAAAATATAAATGTGACTGTAAATCAAAATATAGTAATACTTTCCTCAAGTCTTACCATTTACTGTTTCCCTCACAATGTCAGCGTATATTTAAAAACATCAGAAGGACCATTTATGGTGAACATACAAAGCTCAGAAGTAGTTTAAAGAATCATTCTCACATTTGGCACCAACATATTAACTTGGCCCTAATATGTAAAAAAATACTCGAGCAGGTAAAACTACAAAACTAGAGTGGATGGAAAGGACTGTATGGCCTTCAGTGGTACCCTCCTGTGTTGAGCCACCTACACACGATCCACGGTAAAAACCGCTCTGCGCTGGCTGTGCCATTGTTTTCCTTTGTGGAGAGCAGTGGAGACAACTAGGGAGGAAGAGCTATACCTCGGCGTAGCGCACCGCTCAGAATTGCTGGCAAGCGCTGCGCTCAAAGTTAAAATTATTGTTGCGGCTGAGCTTTCAAGGCTCAACCAAAGCCAGAAGCAATGATGACGTACACCTGCACCCTACCTCGTGGTTTTACCTCTTATCATGTGTAGGCAGCTTAACAATGTAATCAAAGTCAGTATTGTTTAATGTGTGGACTCAAGACAGTTCAACTCAACATATTCCGAAACAGTCAAGTTTAAGGTTCAGGGATGTTTGGGCAAGTTATCTCCATGGCAACAAATCAGAATCTGCTATTGTGTTACTATTACAGCCATCAGTACGTCGGTGGAAAGTACACTAGTAAAACTCTTAAAGTTAGTGTTGTATTCAAAATTTCTCATTCATTCTTTGTTTCCTTTTAAGTGCCCTTTTCTTTGTCTCCTGCCTCAGTCATTTTAAGCATGTATATTCCCGCTTTAACAGGAAGGTTAAACGGGATCCGTCAGTCTGGAATTTGTACCAGAGTTAAAACACGGAAGCTTTGTCTTGATGATGATGATCGTTTTGGATAAAAAATATTTGAAATGTCTACAAATTGATACTTTCGAAGAGGCAAATTGTTAACAACCTTTTCACTGAGCAATATTTAAACATAATTAGCACAATGTCATATCATTTCTAGAAAAGCACTCAAATTATGCATCAGGAATGATTAATTGAGCTAACAATACATCGATTTAAGACTGGGAAACTGATTGAAAGCTCTGATGTATCAGACTTTGCACTTATGGAATGATTACCTGGAAAATCAATATATTTAGATATATCAGTTCTTCAAAGCAGTCTGAACCCGGCTCTTCTCAAAAATGTATGCAGTCAGTTAATTAACTGAATTTTTTATAAACATAAAAATGTTCAAAATTATAATAAATCCCTTTTTAACATCGATATTACAATTCTGAAAATAAAGCAAGTCAGTTTCAACTTAATTTGGAGTCCCACCCTTCTGTAATAAATCAAATTAAAAAAAAATTACTCTTGTAGCTTAGCACAACCAAACCAGTATTTGCAGACATGCAAAGCTGGAAGTCCAGGTAAAAAAAAAAGACATCCAGTGACATAACAGTATGAAGATGTTCCAATAGACAAGGGATGTGACTGGCTTTGTGGATTGTGAAGAGCAGAATTTCTAGCTGAGAAGGCTCAAAATGGCCACCGATATCTACTATAGTAGAGTTACTATAGTAATCAGTGTACTATTTCATACCAAAGGTGAGCAGTGTCTGGCCTGGTAGACATGTCATAGTCGTAAGCAGGGTGCCGGCCATTCGCACCAATGAGAAATGCGTTTTTTTCCCAGGTTGTTGCTTCAGTTTGAAATGGGTTAGAGGTTTATCTTAATGATCTTCCTGTCCCATCACACACTGAAAAACAAAAACATTCTCCAGACTGCATGAGGCAGATAAGCAGATGTTGACCTTTCAACACTTCACACTATGGGACGGAGCAAAAAGTCATAAAAACACAAGGATGTTGATGCAGCTGGTCCATTTACAACTAACTGAACAGAGCCCAAAACATTTCTCCCAGGTGCCTCTGGACCATTAAACCAGCTCAGTGGATACCTGTGGGCTGAAGACAAGATACCAGATCATGAAAGCCAAAAGTCTTTCCTCACTAGTCCTCGTGAGCCTTTCCTTTGGGGTTTTCGTCATAAGAAATTCCGTATTCATTTACTCTCGTTTTGTCCACTGGGTAGAGCCTGGGGGAAGGGAGAGAGAGAGTTTTAGGTTAGAAAACTGTTGGGTGTGTCTTGTTGGTGCATGAGGAATCTGTGTGTGTGTGTGTGTGTGTGTGTGTGTGTGTGTGTGTGTGTGTGTGTGTGTGTGTGTGTGTGTGTGTGTGTGTGTGTGTGTGTGTGTGTGTGTGTGTGTGTGTGTGTGTGTGTGTGTGTGTGTGTGTGTGTGTGTGTGTGTGTGTGTGTGTGTGTGTGTGTGTGTGTGTACCATTTCTGGTAGAGGTAAATGAGAAACACCACATCGTCCCTGAAACAGGCCAGTCTGTGGGACGTTGGCATGGTGATGATGAAGGCAAACACGTCGTCGATGAAGGTATTGAATGCCTGGCAAAAATCAACCAATATCAATCAATTCATATAAAAAAGAACTTATCACTAACAAGGATATTCAGTGACAGTGACTTAAATTAAATGATGTATCTAACATTTGAAAATAACAATGCTAAAAAAAAGGGTTGTTATATCAAACATAATTGTCAATCAATTATCTGTGACAGCACACCACAATATTTAAGATGGGAATTTGGAGTTACTATTAATATAACAGCAAATCTCTAAATCCAGACTATCATTTCATTAAAACGTGTCAATCAGTACTAACAGAATAACTAACTTCTGTTGTGTTCTCACCTTGTACGTAAAGGCTTTCCAGGGCAGGTGGGCCACAGATTTCAGCTGTTAAATTAAGCATAATAAGTCAGGGGATGTTTAAAAGACAAAAACAGTAAATCAAATTACATGCAATGCTGTGGTGCAAACTTTCAGGCAATATTTGAACCATTTAATGTTTTAGCGAGCACAGTTCCCAAAAGATCTGGGGCAGTTAAAGGTGTTTTAGACCTCTAGTAGCGCTGTGGAGCTATTTTTCTACCTTATACCTTTTTTTTTTATTTATTTATTTTTATAATAAATGTATTTTTCCCATTACCACATTTTAAAATGTTCTGAAATCTAAGACCACTCTTACACACACATTGACCGGGATGAACTGACCTTATAGTTGACAAACAGTTGAGGAAGCATGAAGAGGAAGCCAAAGGCATATACACCTGGAACCATCAAGAACATGTTGAAACGCCTTTTCTATTTAATTAAATAATGGAAATCAATGACACAATGAGGTAATAATCAACTTTCGTTCAGAGTTTAAAAAAGCTTACCATTAACCAAACTGTTGATCAACCATGAGTACCAACTAAAACAGGGACAGATAAACAAAGGGAGTTAATCATGTTACAACTGTTGACACTATACAAATTGTTATAAAAATTGTGCATGTTATGTACGCACAGATCCCTACCTCTTATATCGTAAGAATATTAGAGCATACACCGCCCCTCCGATACACAACGGGTAAAGGAGGTATGAGAGATACTTCATGGCCTACAGAGAAACACAAGGTAGTGTACATCAAGTTACATCACAATCTATACTATCCAGTAACAAAAGTGCAGTGTGTGGTATGGTTTATTATATTGTGTAGTCTATGCACGTGTGAGTGAGAGTCTATAGTGTCTTACCAGAGTATCGTACTCTTCTGTTCTCCTCTCCGATTCATCTGATTTCCCATACTGTTCCACAGAAAAGAGAAACGCACACAAATTTACAGTTATCACATGTACTAACACATATTTTCTTTATCTGTACAGCTGTGAGGTGAGAGGATCTGAAACATGGGACAATGGCAAGAGACATTTAAAAATGTGTTAATTAGAACTGCCCATTGTAGTATTTTTCACCAAGGCCAATCATACACTTCTGCATCAAAGCTTCCATTTATTCATTCGTCATGGTCGCAAAATGTTGCCGTAGGTCCAGTGCTTGCTCTGTGCTTTCAGCTTCAACCCACAGTCATTTAGTAGAGAGCTGTATTACAGCAGCAGACAAAGAAAGAGGAAAGGGTCCCAACACTGGAGAGCAAAATTGATATGCAAGATTTGATTTATACTGAGCTGTTAAAATAAAACGGCAGATTATAGAAAAAAGATCAACCAATTAGAGACAGACACACACACACACACGCGCACCAGGAATGTTGGTTTGCCTCCTTTCCAGAAAACCTGAATCTTCAAGGCCTTCTTCACTTTCCATACCTGCAACAACAAAAAAACATTCTCAAAACACAGAATAATACCATGCATTTATGAACAAGAATAATGTATTATTATAAACTCCACTTATCATCAATAGAAGTGTTGTACGTGTACATGTTTATATTCAGTTCTGAATGCATGCAGGTGTGTATTTTTAAGTGTGTGTTTCCAGTCTGTGTGTACTTACTTCAATGATAGAGCCGACGCCAGCAGGTATGAGGACAAGCAGGCTGGTCTGCTCGTCAAACAAATAGAGGAAAATCACTATGGTGCTGAAACAACGCCACAGCACTGGGAAATAAAACACAAAATATTATACTTTAACTGCTTTGACAGTTCTTTACTAACATTGCTGAATTATTTGGTCCAGACTTTCTGTGGATTTCACTTAATCCAGTAAAAGATAAATGTTCCAAAATGTTGATGCTGTTATACTCTATTATATTGCTGTGGGTAAAATAATGCTAAACAGCATTTTGCAGATGACGAATTCTTGCCATTACCTGACAGCAAGCATGCAAGTCTCAACTAATTTATGATGTGCGGCTAAATCTCCAGATGTTTTCCAACTTTGTCATCTGTTTTGCAATAATTTCCTGTCCAATATTATGTTTTTTTTGTGGAAACAAAGTTACCTACCTGCTTTGCTGGACATTCCCACCATGCTTTTCTTCTGCTTCCAGAAGCTGATGTCGTTCTTGAATGCCAGGAAGTCAAAGAGGAGCTGAAATAGCAACAGACAGGACATAAATCTGTCAAGCTACAGTTTAGTGTTAACCGTTTATGATCAGTGCACCTTAGTCCTCTTTTCTTTTTCTTGTATTATTGGAGTGTCAAGTCTTTTTAAAGGCTTATGTTAAGGATGAAAGTGAAGAGTGGGTAAAGTTTGCTTCTAATAATACTGTATTGGGGGGGTGATAGAACATTAGCATTTTAGGATTGCATGATCCTTTATCGTTTGTTTGTCACACACTATTTTTTATTCTATTCTAGCGTAATGTGGTGTGGTGCTCTGTGACGAAGACTTACATGGAAGGCGGCTACAACGAAGGTCAGAGCCAGGAAGTACAGGTTGGTGTCCACAAAGATTCCTTTAATCTCATCAGCATCCTTTTCTGTGAAACCTGCAACACGTACAGGGAGACAGACACACACATATACACATGGTATTAAGAGTGCAAGGCTTCTACTGTGTGTGTGTGTATGTGTGTGTGTGTGTGTGTGTGTGTGTGTGTGTGTGTGTGTGTGTGTGTGTGTGTGTGTGTCAGATATGATTAACATACCAAACTGTTGCAGAGAGAAAACAGCGTCTTGCATGTGGATCCAGAATCGTAGCCTCCCCAGAGAGATAGAGTCGTAGGAGATGGTCAGAGGGAGCTCCATGGAGGTACTGTTGATCTCCTAAAGGGGAGAAAGAGGAAGAAAGAGAGATGAAGAGGGAGAGAGCCAGACAGCTGCTTTAAGATTGAAAATAGCTCAGAAAACACACACACACACACACACACACACACACACACACACACACACACACACACACACACACACACACACACACACACACACTTTTACTCTAAGTTCATACATGTATGTGAAATGACAGATCCACATAATCTTATCTTATAGAGTCAATATTTTTAGACATGTGATGGCCTCCAAACATTAGTAAACAATTATCTTCCATACATACTTTGGCTTCATTTTATTCTGGGGCAGAAAGTAATTAATGGCTGGGGTCCGTGGAAACAAATCAATAAGGATCTGGGTCATCATACCAACCTTGTATCATTGGGTTGTAGTACACAATCAGTGTTTGCATTTTCCTCTAAATAAGTTCCGTGAGAAAATGTGCTTTTGAAAATCCGCCATTGACAAATCACCTGAATATCAATTACAGTGGATTATATAATATGTATTTAAATGTAAAAGCTTACCACAAGGTCCTTGACGCGGTTGCTGAGCTCATCAACAAACAGCAGAGGTAGATAAACCATCTTCTTACCATTTTGGAATCTGAAATACAGAAAAACAAAACATCCCCTGATGCCTCCGGATCCTAATTTAGGTCTGTGTCAACCATTAGCATAAAAGGTATGCTTAAAATAAACTGTCTGACATACAGTATATATGCCCAAATATACCAGCATGCATTGTGTTTAACATTTACGGTAGTTTTAACACAATACCCTTTTTAATTCTCATAGAGTGTTGTATGTGTGCATGTGTTTCATTATTCACTGTCTTACACTCTGAGGTATCTGTGGACATCACTAGGCAGGTATTCTCTGTCAAACAGGAAGTGGTCGCCGACAATGTTGAGTGTCAGGCGAGTGCGCCAGTGAGAAACTGGGTGGTCGGCCTTGGAAGTGGGACCAGCTCCACCCCCTGCCGTAGGGTTACCATCACGTCTCTTCTGCTGGGCTTCTTCTTTCTGACCCTGTGGGATCACGTAGACGAAGAGATTTTACACTCAAATCAAACGCCCGATTAGTAACTAAACTCTTCTGTATCTATATTGATAAGCTATACATACTACATGTTCTGCGGTTGAGCTAATTAGGTGTTAGAAAATGTAAGTGGGCAGCTTAGTGACCAAAATAAGCTACAAATATTAACAACAATCTTGCAGAATAAAACACTGGCTACAACTAAAAATAACTATTGATATAAACTATTTATATATCATGCATCATCAAGAAAATTCTCAGCTCAAGTGCTCGCAATACAAGAACGAATATAACAGACAAATAATGACTACAATCAATCAGAATGTGCAAATGTAAAAGCCAGTATTTTTTAAAAGGGCATGCTTTTGGAGTTAATAAAATACATTGAAGTAGGTACCTTAAGCACCTCCCCATGCCCTGACACACCCTTTACTCAGAAAATATAAACGACTCAGTACCTGTGTTTGATCCTCCCCAGATATCAAAGAGATTTCAGGCAGTTTAGGGACCATGTATGTGGTAAGCTGAGCCACCAAGTGGACCTGTTGTGGATCCTGCCACGGAGTGACGCCAGCTTGATGGACAAATATTAGCGCATATAAAGTTCCATTGTTGCGGGTCTTCTTAGGGAGGGAGACATTTACTATCCTGGAGGAAAGAGAGGGAAAGAGGGAAGAGGATGAAAGGAAGGAGGGTATTTTTACACAGATATACTGTATATCATAATATAGTGTGTTTATGCATGCATCTGACTTAACTAATCAGATCTGAGGACACAGACAACTCATTTCTTAGGCTTATTACAACTTTTTTTCTCCTATTCAATGTAAAATCTAAAAAGTTACTAAAAAGTAAGAGCCCCACCAACCTCTCAAACTTGCTGTTGACATCAAATTTGTCCTCTTTGTAGATCAAAGTATGTCCTCCCTCTGCATTGGGCTGCAGTGCAGTGTAGATACTCAACTGGGCGCGCGCACACACACACACACACACACACACACACACACACACACACACACACACACACACACACACACACACACACACATATATATTACAGATTATTTTACATTTATGCAGTATACCACTGGCAACATATGCAAAATCAAAAATGAGCAGTGCTACCATCCATCCCTCTACATTACTGACCTGTAGTTTTGGGTCCCCTGCCAAGAAGGGTGTGATACAGTTGTCACCTTTGGGGCTGTCGCAGGGTTTAGTGTACACTATCCCGTACATCACCCAGGAGGTGTGGAGCACGTACACCACAAACACCCCCACAATCACAGTGGTGAAAGATGTTTTCAGGAACATGATGCTAGTTTGGTCGTCTTGTCACGTCGTCTCCCTCGGCTAGCTGAGGAGCAGGGCCATACGTCTGCAAATCATAGATAGAAGGTTAGTGTGTAGTATGGTGTTTTTTTTTCCAAAAATCCATGCTGACTGTGATGTGACAAGATTTCATTCCAAGACCATCTCTATGCTACTTTAACAGACTATACTACAAGATTTTGGGGCCTGGCTCGCAGTGAGTGTTTATTAAATTCATCCGAAACGTATTGGATGAGGCCAGGGCTTTGTGCAGGCCAGTCAAGTTTTTCCACTACAAACTAAAAATATGCATAAATAATTATGCACCTGGCTTTTAGCACGGGGGCACTGTCATGTTGAAACAGGAAATGGCCTTCCCCAAGCTGAAATGATGTGTTTCTCGGAAATAAGTTTGACGATATGCTTTCATGCATGAAACAACTTTCAACAATTTTTTATTAGTGTAAAAGCAACAATAGGCTGCTCAAGATCAATTTGCCAATCCTTGCTCATCCAGTTATAATACACTATACAGACAGCCTGACATCTAGACGTATCAATAGATGGTGGGTGACGAGATTATAGGCCTGACATTATCTGACTTATTGTGAATACTTTGACGAGTTACTAGCAGAGTTGTCACCTATTTATTTATTTTCCTGCGGCTCCAGTAAATAGCCACCAGTTATTTTCTGGTGGTAGTAATTTACCACCATGTGATTGATAAAGAAGGCTAGAGACAGTCTTAAAACCTTTAATTTACTTAAACTCTGAGAGCTCTCAAGTCCACATGGTTGCTTCTCTAGTCACGACCACATGATTTGTTTTCTAGTGTTTAGTGAAATCTGCTGTCTTCAACTCACTTTAACAGAGCGTCAGTGTTAATATGAAAGTAAAATTCAGACGTCAACGTTAAACCTACCGGTGTCTATCTTGCAATCTGGCAGGCTGTCAGTGACAGGACTCTCTCAGCAGGCTATCCGTCCATACACTTTACCGATCCTGCCGGGTAGTTAGACGCGACGACATCGTTTCTTCAAAATCGTCCACCGTCTTTAGCTGAAGACATCTGCTGTCTACTCGGCTGGCCTCTCCATTCAGGACAAAAACGGATCTGCCCTAAAAACTGCAAGCTGAAAGCGTGAATGGTGAGGTGGATCTAAATTTCCGCCATTCGCTTCCTGGTTGATTTCTTGTACGGGGTTTTGGGAGGTAACGCGAGACTTCACGACTGTAGTTTTGTTTCCTTTTTTTGGTTTATATCTTTATATACTGTCTTTGGTTTATATACTGTCTTTGGTTTAAATACAGTCTATGGTTTTTCATTTTGTGTTCTTCATATGTTTTTGTATCACTTTTTGTTTTGTATCAGGATTCTGGGGGGGGAAAGGACTGTTTTGACACTCAAACCGATCATTCAATTAAGCTGGAAACCAATATTATTATTATTAACAAACAAGTTCACCGGACTGTATAGCCTATTCATTTTAACGGGGAATTTTCACTCCCATAAAGCCAAGTTCCTGAAGTCTCACCCATCGTTCTAATCTAACAGGATTGAATTTAGGAAGTATAGCCTATTTTGAGTCTTATTATAAACAATAAGAAATGTGCCCATATAGTTTTTGTTATGATAGACCAAATGCATGTAAGTCGTGATAAATTAATGACTTTAGGCTAATTATTTAAACACTGAAGGATTTTTGGGTGATATGTACTGGTAAGGTGTTTTGGCATGTATCATGGAAGCCGATCATTTAATTCCAGCTGTTTGTGTGTGCACGTCCTATTTAAAATCGACTGCCGTGACCCGGATTCGAACCGGGGTTGCTGCGGCCACAACGCAGAGTACTAACCACTATACGATCACGGCTGGCCATCCAGTTTGGCACTTAGTCCTACTAGCTCATGAACCTTCTACTTGCCTGGTGCTAAAATTATTTAACAAACAGCCTCTCCCACATGACCCTAGGGCATAGTCGCATTGCCAGACCTATCACAGCGCTGGGTCAGCGCTGCTAGGTTACAGATATAAAAGTCCAAAAGTGATTTTCTATGCCTTTAATCTACCTGTGAAATATTCTTAATACTATGAGCAGCCCAAACCTACAACAGTCACGGTGACATTTAATCAGTGACATTTAAGCAGACACTGTTGGACCATCCTGACCTACTTTAGTCACTGATGTGCTTAAGAAGGTCACAAGCCTCTGTGAGTTCAGGCCAGGCAAAAATATCTCTACACAAGCTGAAAGGTTAACCAAATATCCCTCAGTTCTAAGCAAACATAGATTCCACTCATTCTGGTATATTGATACCATACCATACCATGATAGAAATGTATTAAACTACAGGACTCATAAACAGTAAATATTTTTTCTCTAATTTATTTATAGACCGTTTTTTGTTCTTTGGGATCTATTTTTTCTTTGTCAAAGCAACCGAAAGTATCATGCTCCTGTCATGTTCTGTGATTGAAGCCAGGGTCAAGTTGGTGACAGGTCAAAGGTCAGTGTCTTCTCATCTCTCTTTCTCCATGTGTCAAAAGCGACTGCCGTGACCCGGATTCGAACCGGGGTTGCTGCGGCCACAACGCAGAGTACTAACCACTATACGATCACGGCTGGCAGTTGAGGCTGATTGACTGTATGTGTGTAAACAACCCAGTGTGCAACACTGACAAGCTAAAGTATCTCCTAGAACTCCCAATGGTACTCATTTTCACCAAAACCAGGCCATTGTATGTATTTAACTGTTTTTAACCCAGAAAAGCTTTAACATTTTTTTTTAAAATGGTCTTTTTCAGGAATATCCTGGCCCAGATAGGCAGCAATAACAATAAGTTATTACTAGCAAGCAAAATAAGGTTATGGACAAAAACATGGTTATTCCCCTGGATCAATTTGTGTTTGAACAATGCTTACCAACATTTTATTTAGTTAATGCATAGGCTAATAACTTTAAAGTATTTTTTAACTTAACATTTTTTTGTCCACTGGCCAATTGAACTAAAGTTCAGAAAATAGTTTTATTAATTCAGAAAATAATCATATTAGTTTGAAATTGAATAAGATAACATATTTTAAAGAGTGCTGACTATGGTTTTAAATGCCTGTTGTGGAAAAAAGAAAAAGAATGTTTCTTCTCCATATATATCATATCTATTTAAAGCCTACTCTCCACTAACCATGTACAATGTAGGCATTGTATGTAAATCAGTGTGTTGGTTGTCATCACTGATAATGATTCATTCGCAGTATTTCAGAAATGATTATACCATTAATTTCTAATGCAAGCAAAGCTCATCCAGCTTTGGGTTTTCAGCTTCCCACACTGTTGTTGTCCACCTGGGTATTTCCCAGCTAACACCAATCCAACCCAGCCGGCCCAATCAACCAGATATAAACTGAGCCATGGCCTGTTAATTAATAGGACTGTGGGCCTATTATGCAGAAATAACTGATTGCGCTCATGACATTGTAGGGAACACTTATTTAAAGCGCAGGTTATAACAGTACTATTCTTTTTAAATGATATCTTCCACATAGAATAAAAGAATAAACGGCGAAGATAATAGCCTTGTCAATACAAGCTCACGGAGGGTTGTAGTTGCCTGAGGGTAGAATGATCTAACAGCAAATACCAATTTATCCCACATAACCTTAGGGCATGTAAGAGATCTAAAAGTGCAATTGAATTTTTTTATGCCGATGCTACTACCTATAAAAATATTCTTAATACTATGAAACAGCCCAAATCTGCAACAGTCACGGTGACATTTAATCAGTGACATTTAACCAGACCCTGTCCCTAAAAAAGCATCCCAACCTACTTTAATCACTCCTGTGCTGCAGAACGTCAAGCTCACTAGCCTCTGTTAGTTCAGGCCAGTGGCACTGACCTCAATCTTCATGGAGTCCTTGTATCTCTCAGTGTTTTTCTTATCTCACATGTATTACAGTCTTCCTCCTTGACCACCTGCAGTTGGCCTACGGGTTAAAGTGTCCACTGTGTTAACATGGTTTTATAATTTGTCCAAGAACTCCTGTAACCCCAATGACTCTGCCATCAGGATATTATTCGTGGTATATACATTCAGCAGCACTATCATCCTGAAAGTGCTCTGTGGGCAAATTTCCCAACTGAACATCACTTCATAAATCGGCGGGTGGATATTATTAGACTTCTTGTATCAAGCGTGACTCACCTGTCTTTGCTGCATCACTGAGAGAGATGTATGCTCTGTCCAGTACTCTACTCCCTGAACACAGGTGACTCCTCATCTCTTGCTTCCTGTCTGTCAGATGGCCTACAACCCTTTAGGGTGTCGTCAAAACCAATAAAAATGACTATACTATGACAGCAGCTGGACATACTTCAAAAACTAAAGGCAAGGATGAAATTGCAAAGAAGAAGAAATATTAGAAAAAATGTAGATATTTTGTATGATTATCCTTCTAAAGGATACAACTAACCTTGAAGTGTATGGTCTTTTTTTCTTTGTCTTTGTCTGTCTCGTTTGGACTTTGATTATATTGGGAGCTGAATTTGAAATTGATGTAACCTTTATCTGTTTTTCACATCATCTTAAAACAGGATCTTTAGCGATGGAAAATAACTAAGTACATTTACTTAAGGGCTGCACTTAAGTTTAATTTAGAGGTACTCTTGAGTATTTACTTTATAATTCTACTCTACTAGATTTCTGAGGGAAATATTGTACTTTTTATACAATACATTTATTTGACAGATATACTTATTACTTGTTTTGTTACTTTAAGATTAGATGTAAGAGTCTACTTTAGGCCCCTTGTCACGTTTTAGTTGTCTTTGAGTTGTACGCAGTCACAATTCCTCCTTAACTCACAGTCATTAATTCACTTTTTCTGCCAGGTTTTCCATATCACTCACTGTCTTGTCATTTCAGACCCAGCCAGGGCAACCTGCCCTCTGATAACTCCTTTCCCGCCAGAGGCCTAAAAAAAGGTAAAACAATATCCAATATTTTACATAAAAGTGAAGATCTCATGTGAAGATGTGTAACAAATTACATTTACTCTCAATAACTGTCACAAAGTTGTATTTTTGTCTACTTGTACATTTTGGATTCTTTTTAAAAATCACAAATTCTTAAAAAAAAAATGTGATTAGATGTTCTTGTTTATCATGCAGTCTAATATTTTGAGTAAGTAAAACTAAGTTTTGAGGTTCATTTTGAGGACTTCAATCCATTATTGTGATTGAAACCCAAACCAAAAAGAGTACCATGAATAAGAGGGATCTGCATTACCAAACCTTCCAAATTAATGAAACGCTCAGCGAGGGTGTCTGAGCCTTTGGGCGGAGCAGCATGCCAAGAACAGTCCAGAAAAGAGAAATGCAAAGAAAAAATGGCATCCTTTTAGATATATGACCAAGAGAAGGGCAGAACTTTCCCCTAATGTATTCCACGTCCATTCACTTGTCAGATGTGATTAAAAGGCTTCAGCCTATCCCATACCAGTGATGTACTACACCTCTTCCCTCAGGAAACCTGAGTCTCATACATTAGCTAAATTACTGAGTTTTTGGTCCCCTGTCAGCTAGCGAGCAGGCGGAGATCCTCAGGCAGGTTTTCTTAACGGTCCCTCAGTCCCAGTTTGAGACGAAAGGTGACCGGACGTTTTGCTCTCAGGGCCTCCCACCTCTGAAACACCCAGTCTGGAAATGTTACACCGGCAGAGTCAGTGTCTTTAAAGATCATTTTTTGGGGCTTTTTCCCTTTATTTGAAAGTGACAGTGGATAGACAGGAAAGGTGGGCGAGAGATGGGGGATGACACGCAGTAGTAGATGACCTGCAGGTTGGACTCGAGGCCCCGGGCCACTGCAGAGGACTCAGCCTACATGTGGCGCACGCTCTTACTGGGTGAGCTAGAGGTCGCCCCGAGTCAGTGTCTTTTAAATCCTTTCTCCTCTTACTTTTATTCATAAAAAGTTGTCTGTTAATGTCACTTTTTGCTTTTATGCTAATATATATTCTTCAATACAGTGAGTATTTCCATTTTCTGCTACTTCACATTTTTAAGTGGGAAATATTGCATTGAATCTACTACTTTTTTGTTTGACAGCTGAAGTTTTAGATAAAGATTTTAGATACAAAACGTAATCAGTCTACCCATTGAAACACATTTGTTACAGATTAAACAGCCTAATAGTATATAGTTATTAGTTATAGTATATCGTTTTTTAGAATTAACCCCATATCAACAAGCAACAACATTTGAATGCATCTCACATGCATTAGTAATAATAATTATCCAATAATATAATATATATGATATTATAACTCTGACAAAACCATTCTGCTGCATGAGTATTGTTACTTTTGATTCCCTAAATACAAATCTAATAATACTTTTGTACTTTGATCTGAGTACTTCTTCCACTGTGTGCTCTAATATTATATTGTGTAATATGACCTGGTTTGTGATGCTTAGTCACAACTTCTTATTCTATTTAAACAACATTGCAGTTTCTTAGGCTCCACACAGCAGCTGGAAGGTTATAAGTTGGTGCATGTGTGTGGTACTCAACTACAAACACCCCATATATGTGCCTGACTGCTGCTGCACTTTGATCAAAGCTGAGGTGTAGCAATGTTTGTCATGTAAAAATCACATTTTTATATGTTTTATAACCTTGGTGGCAGTAGTTAAACATTTCACCACTCAGTGGCGCAACAGCTCCATCTACACAAAAGCAGATGGCTTCAACTATGTCATTCTAAAGCTGCAATCGTCTTTCTCCATTTCATTTGTCTGTCTGTCTGTCTGTCTGTCTGTCTGTCTGTCTGTCTGTCTGTCTGTCTGTCTGTCTGTCTGTCTGTCTGTCTGTCTGTCTGTCTGTCTGTCTCCGTCCTTCCTCGATACTCTACGATGATCCATAATCACCACTCCGTGTGTCTCCATCAACATCCGTCACTCTTTATGGAGTTTCTCAGTCAGGGGCGCAGAGGAGAGAAATCGAGAGCGAGAAAAAAGACAGCCTTCTAGTCAGGGGCAGAGAGAAGGCTACTCAGCACTCTATTTCCAAATGACCTCCCAGATAGAAAGAATGTGTCCCTGTCCACACATTTTCAATTGGCAGTCTTGGAGTATTAACCCGAAACCTTTTGCTTTCCTGTCGGGAGAGCCCCTCTGACCTGCTCCCTTTATTTGAATAAATTGCCTTTTCATATCACCTTTCTCTATTTCTGAACCAACCCATTGCAGTCAAATACTGAATAATATTTAGTTATTGCATCCAGATTCAAAATATGTCTACAAACATGTGAGGAGGCATGTGTCATCGTACTTAGAAGTAAAGAACCTGATTAGAATTAAAGCTGCAACATGTAACATTAAATGTTAAAACAAAAAACAATTTGGATATGATATACAGTATATTATGAATTGTCATTCTGTTTTGGGGAGGACTTAATGAAATTATCTGGGGGAGTGACCAGGGCTGAGCTCAGCAGCAAGGAAGCAATCACAGAAATTACCAAGAAATTAAATAACAGTCAAGTTAAAGCTATAGTGTGTAGTTTCTGTTGCCCCCATGAGGGATTCTAAGTAATGACAACAACACTGTTGTGGCGTCCACATGATACAAGCCTTCTGTGATCGCGCACAGCCCCCACCCCTCCTCCACGCAGTTGCTAGTAGCCAAGGAGGACACGGAGGATTAAAAAAACATTCAGAAGAGGTAATTATCTTCACTCGAGCTTCTGTGCGCGAAAGGAGGACACAATCTTCTGAATATAGCCATACTAAGAAATACAGAGAGAGTTGTATGGAGCCGATAGTCCTAATTAGCTTTGTAGTAGTCTATATCCTCAACCTTCCACTTCCGGGATTGCCCCATTAGCGCCAGAAAATATGTTGTATGTCCTTATTTTTCCGTTACCTAACCTTACCTTTGTGTTGGAATTCTAAACTCCGATGGATGGATTTATGAGGACTCTGGTTAACTGCTCCTCAGATGTCTGCAGGGTAAATCCAGGCAGCTAGCTAGACTATCTGTCCAATCTGAGTTTTCTGTTGCACAACTTAAACAACTTTTGAACGTACACACGTTCCACCAAAACAAGTTCCTTCCCGTGGCTATTTTGCTGCCGCACCGAGGCTCCGTGCAGCGCTTAGTGCCGCCCATGACGATTGTGATTGGTTTAAAGAAATGCCAATAAACCAGAGCACGTTTTTCTCCCATCCCGGAATGCTGTGTGGACTAGCCAGACCCTCCTCCGCAGCGTGTGGAAGAAGGTCCGGCAAAGCGAGACTAGCTTTGTAGCAACTCATTTGGCAATGGCTTGAATGTAACGGATGTTCATTAATATCAAAACGTTATGCACGATAAAGCTTTAAAGGTGCTACAGATTTTACAAAAAGACAAAAGTGAGAATCAGCATTGCAGTTTTTTAGTTATAGGTAGGTTATAAGTTGGGTCATGTATGTGGCACTGAACTACAAAGACCCTATATATACAGTATGTGCCTGACTGCTGCTGCACTTTGATTAAATATGAGGTGGTGGAGCAAAGGTTAGTCACAGCAGCAGGGAGGCACCAACCCTGTGGGCATAGGTGGATGACTTCCCTCTAGCATGAGCAGCCTCTAGTCGAACTGTATCATGGCTGTAGTAACATGAAAAGCTTAAAAAAATTGTACTGGTTGTTTTGCTGCCTGCATTAGACTAACTACCAACATAATAGGCTGTAGGTGTGTTTATCATAGTCATTCACTAATTGGTACATTCTACCTGTGTTCTGCTGAGATGACAGAGACACCCTCACTGTATTGCACAGAGCATGCGACCAAGTTGCTCCACCAAATATTGCGGCATTTAGATGCATGTTGGAAATGTTTGTATAAGATGAGCAATAATAAACAATGTAAAAAACGGTCAAACAAAACGTGTGGAGTTATTATATAGAGAAAAGGTCAATAGTGGAATATGTAACATTGTCTTTTGTCATGTCTTGCAGCTTATTAGCCCAGGACTGCATCATCCAGTGCAATATTTTGGGATGTGAACAGAGCCTTCCTACAAGATACAGAGAGCAGTGTACAGGTGCATTAAATAATCTCTCTGTGAGATGTATACTGTAGAGATAAGGCCGGGAATCATTGGAGCGGTCCTTTAGGCAACACAGCTTGCATCAGTCAAGCTGTCCGGTGCCAAACAACGGAGGTTCTGGTTGTAGGCTACTAGGCAGAAGCTCTCAGCTGTGAGTGAGTGTAACTTTGTGAGTTAAATGCAGGGTGGGGTGTCTCTGAAAAGAGCGAGCGTGTTCACTCAACCTTTTCTGGGTCAATAACACTAAAAAAGCCACCAGTCTCCCTCCTCTCATCTCAATCAAAGCTATTGCGTTGGTAATTTAGAGCGGGCGTTAAAAGGAAAATAACTTGCCTCATTTAAATGCTAATTTGTCTTCAGCTGAGGATTCAGCACAATGGCAACAGGTTGGCAGAATATGGAATATAATGTGTGTGAGCTCATAGATCACACACAAAGACAGTTT
Organism: Gymnocephalus cernua; assembly: GCA_023631565.1. Lineage (NCBI taxonomy): Eukaryota > Metazoa > Chordata > Actinopteri > Perciformes > Percidae > Gymnocephalus > Gymnocephalus cernua. The sequence goes on from CM042438.1 coordinate 13,451,607, forward strand.
CCCAACCACATTTCCCCATAAAAGCTTTTATTTCTCCATGCATCTTTTGTGGCCCAGCAGTGCTGCATATACACACACAGGAACCAGTGGTCCGCACTACTGCCATGACTGAAACTCATTACTAAAGCTTCTTTTTTCGATCACACCTTCTTCGTCAGTGGTGACAGTAACCCGCGGCCTCTGTAAGTAGGCGGCATTCTTGCTGTCCATAAATGTCTTTTTTTAACCATGATTCCATAGAGCAATGGTTCACGGTTCTGGCCTTCCTTCCTTCTGTCTTTTCTTTCCTTTCCAGTTGTTTCTGTCCTACTTTCCTTCGTCCTCCACTCCTCCAATTGTTTGCTTTTGTTTCATCCCTTCTTTTTCTACTTTCTTTTTTTCTTCCTCCCTTCTGTTCTGGGCTCCTTCCCTTCTTTTTTTAAAAATTTTTTTATACTCTTTATTGATCCCAATGTGGAAATTACTTTTCATATCTGTTTGCCTTTGATTTTTGTTTAAAGGTCCCATGACATGGCGCTCTTTGGATGCTTTTTTATAGGCCTTAGTGGTCCCCTAATACTGTATCTGATGTCTCTTTCCCGAAATTCAGCCTTGGTGCAGAATTACAGCCACTAGAGCCAGTCCCACAATGAGCTTTCCTCAGAACGTGCCATTTCTGTGTCTGTAGCTATTGAGGAGGAGAGAAGGGGGGGGGGGGGGGGGGCAAGGTGGAGGGTGGGGGTTTGGCCTTGACCAACTGCCACTTTGCTCATTTGAAAGCCATGATGTCTCTCTCTCATGAGAAAGAGAAAGGGGCGGTAACCTTGCTTGTTATGACCTCATAAGGAGCAAGATTCCACAACGGCTCATCTAAGCTTTCATTTTCTCAAAGGCAGAGCAGGAGACCCAGGGCTCGGTTTACACCTATCACCATTTCAAGCCAATTGGGGACCATAGGCAGGCTGGGGGAACTCATATTAATGTTAAAAAAACTCATAAAGTGAAATTTTCATGCCATGGGACCTTTAAAATCCCCTGTACAAGAATAACCCTTCCTTCCTTCCTTCCTTCCCTCCTTCCTTCCTTCCTTCCTTCCTTCCTTCCTTCCTTCCTTCCTTCCTCCCTCCCTCTCTTGTGGACTGCCTTCCTCCTTCTTTCTTTCATTCAGTCTCCCACAGTCTCCCACAATCTTCTTTTTAATTTCTCCATCCATTCCTCTTTGCCCCACTCTCTCACCGTCTATCTGAATCTTTAACCTCTTTCAATCTGTCTCTCTGTGTCATCCTTCGTCTCTGTCACTATTTCTCTCTCTCTGTCACTCGCCGTCTGTTTCGCTCCATCTTTCTCATTCTCTCTGTCGGTCTGCAGCTACCCTTCTTCTCTTTGTGATTGAGCGAGTTAAAAAGTTAGTTGGATACCCTTCTACTGTCCTTCAAGGTTAACCACACACACACACACACACACACACACACACACACACACACACACACACACACACACACACACACACACACACACACACACACACACACACACACACTGACCTCTCTGTGTACGTCATTGGCTCTTACAAGCCATTTGCTCTTTTTTTATTTGACATGCCTGGCTTAATGTATAGCGAAATTACCTTTTGTGTGTGAGTGTGCAGGTGTGTGTTTGCATGTTTGCATGCATATGTGTGAGTATGTGTGGCTTGCTCATTTAGATTGTGGACCGTATGAATTTCCATTATGTAGGGTTGACAAGGAAATGGCCCAATTTTTAATTGGTGGTGATTCGCCTTAGATACAAGGTCATTGGCTGATAATATGTCAATTATCTGTCACACAGCTGAGAGAGCAAACTGAGGGAAAGAGAGAGAGAGAGAGAGAGAAAGAAAGAAAGAGAGAAAAAGGAAGTAGAAAAGGAGAGGAGAGCAGAGGATGGACATAGCCTTATTTGACTTGTCAGCTATCTATCCCAGTAGTGATCTGACACCAACCCCCCCCCCCCACACACACACACGCACACACGCACACACACACACGCACACGCACACACACACACACGCACGTACACACACACACACACACACACACACACACACACACACACACACACACACACACACACACACACACACACACACACACACACAGCAAAGTCACCTCCAGGCACAACATCAGGAACTCTTCAAAGCACCAGTCAACTCTCTTTCTGATGCTCTCCTTCCCCTCTCTATTTTGTCCACATGCACTTTCAGGATAAGACAATTTTTTTCCTCACTCTGGGCCAGATGTACTAACGCTTTTGTGCCCACTTCAGGCGTCTTTGTTTCGCAACGTGCGCATAAAATCATGGCGAGATATGTACAAACAGGCCGCACTGAGGTAAAAGCGCAGGCTGCCTGTCGCAGGGACTGAAAATGGCAAATTGTGCTTTTCCGTGTCATGCATATGCATTCATGGGAGGGTGAAAGGGAAAGTGGGAGTTTCCCATAAAGAGATTGGAGGGGAAGTGTAAAGTGCGCCTAATTATGTATTACGCGGTATGTACACAATCTGCACAATCAGCGCGCCTCTATTTTGCGGTGAAAATTCTCCGCCTCTTAAAAGCAGGTGTAAACCAGCCGCAAGCAGGTTTCCTCGCATATGCCTCCTGGTGAAATGGCAGCAGTATTCCGAGCAAGATGGAGACATAGGCCAAGGAGACGAGCTGAAAAGATTTTTGCCACAAGGATCACACTTTTTCAGTTGAGTGAACACGAAATCATTAAGCGTTACAGATTAAGCAACCATGCAATATTACAGTTAGGCTACTGGAAGAAATCAAAGATGACATTGAATCTCCGACTCAGCGTTCACATTCCATTTCAGCAGAGCTCCTCGCTACATTACAAATATTGGCATCAGGATCATTTCAAACAGTCATAGCATCAGCAGTGGGAATATCGCAGTCTGCACTCAGCCGTATCATAGCACCAGTACTTAACGCTTTGCTACAGCGCACTAGTCAATACATACATTTCCCCACCACTAATACCGAAATAACACGCATCAAGCAGGATTTCTTTGACATCACCCATTCAATTGCGCTTTTAAATGTGCACAATTTACGGTATAGTGGGCAGAGAAAGGCGCTGATTACTCGATGAACTGCCGGTTTGGTAAATACGACGTAAGCTGCTGTATCACAGTGTGCTTTCTGCGGGTTGGCCATAGCGATGATAACGCTAATTTCGCAAATGTACGTACATCTGGCCCTCTGTCTTTTTTCTGTCTCCTTCAGTTTGGTATTTCTCTGTCCAAACATATATGTCCTCCCTTTTGTCAACATTTATTTATGAAACTAAGTGAATTTAGAATCTGAGCTTGTACGTTTCCTCATACTTGGTCTTGGTCTCCTGCTTGTCTTTGCGCTTGAGAGCGGGAACCCGGAGGACATCCTTGTTAACGCTAGTTTTGTCCAAAGGGATATATAACTGAACACCTTTTAAAAAAGCCATGATCTTGGACATTTTGTGCATCTTCTTACCGATGCTTGTGGTCACCGCAAGACTAATGCCTGCATGGACGATCATGCCATCTCTTGTCTTCTTGATGATGACAGCTTTTTTCTTTATTTTCTCTTTTTCTGTCTGTACCTGTCCTCTTTCACACCAGTAAACGGCTCGTGCACTGGCCAGCTGACTTTGTTTTATAAAAAGGTAATGCTATAAATGTCCACAAGAGACGAGAGGAAATGTTCTTTTCCGTAAGAAATGTCGACACATCAAAATAGGTAGGCCTATTGACTTTCAACATTCAATAGACATTGAAACATGTAGACTGAAGACATGCAACAGTAGGTGGGAGCAAAACATCAATGCTGCGCATTCACTGTCAGAAAGAAAAGAAGGAACAAAACCAGGCCCAGAGCCCAAAACTCTCACACTTTTACACAGTAGATCTTTGGTGATAACCTTTCCACAATAAAAGTGAACTTTTTTGCAAACTGTAACTGTTAGCATTTAAAAACAACTTACCTTCTCCTTTTTTTTACCCTTTTTCTATCTTTCTTTCTGTTTATTTTACGATGCTGCTGCTTTTTCGCCCTGCTGAGCTTTCACTCAGATGTGACTTTAACACTTTAACAGACCGCTGGCCTCCATACCATGTCTAGGAGTGTGTGCAAAGCTTCGATTGTTTCTCTCTCATCTCTATCTCCTATTCTCCCCTTCACTTACCCCTCCATCTCCCCCCCGTTCTCCTCTCTCATGCTCAGCCTGGCTTCTCCTCTGTGTCTTTTTACTCTTTTACTCTTCACACCTTGTTTCTCCACATCTTTCCCGGGTGGATCATTGTGAGAAGGCTGGATCGAGGGCCGAAGGGACAGATGCACCGAGCGAGAGATAGCGGAGGAGAGATGGAGAGACATCTGACGTTCTCTCACTGGGGCAGCCATGAGTGTAGTTACAATCTGTAAAAACACACACACAAGCACGGATGCACGCACGGATGCACGCACACACACACACACACACACACACACACACACACACACACACACACACACACACACACACACACACACACACACACACACACACACACACACACACTGTTGGGAAATGAACACAGGGGAAATCTGTGCCCTCTCAAACAGAGCAAATGAACACAACAGGAAATTGTTTTTTTCTTTCTGTGCAAATATGACAGAATATCCCTTGATGAATGATATATAAATGATATGTGTAATTTATTTAGCTACAAAGAAAGATGGAGAGATGACGGTTAGGATGGAGAATGAGTGTGAGGGAAAGAAGTAAACAGTAAAAAGTTTAATTCTTAAAAGAAATGTTTGATATTCCGAGAAATGCATTTTTTTTTGTCGCTTACTGTCAGAGAGTTATTAGATACGATCGCCACTACTCTCATAAGTGTCCGTTGAATATGAAGCCACAGCTAGATGATGGTTAGCTTAGCATAGCACAAAGACTGGAAACCCAGAGAAACAGCTAGCCTGGCTCTGTCCGAAGGTTACATTTTTTTTCACTAAAGTTCCCTAATAAACACGTCATATCTTGTTTTGTTGAATTCACACAAAATAGTAAAAGGGTAACTAGTAACTTACTGGAGACTCCTCTGGTTGCCTGGCAACTTCACGGATTAAACAAATGAGATATAACGTATTATTAGTATGCTTTAGAGGCGGTGGTAGGTTGATGTTGTCACCGTTGGAAAGAGCTAGGCTATTCCTTTTAAACTCTAACAAACGTATTAACTAACTCACAACACACAGTTTTTTCCTTTTTTTTCTTTCCCACTCTGATCAGATAACCATGCCAACTGAGAGATCAAACACCATGGCAACAAGTGGCTTCTGTGATCACCACGGATACGGTAAGACAACCGACCGCTTTGTAGTGCCTGTTTGTACTTTTGTGTGTGTGTGTGTTATACCTACCAATTTCATTTAGTTGCACAGGAATCTGAGAAAAATGTTAAAAATGTGTGTGTCAATAACTGGTTTTAGTGTGTGTGTGTGTGTGTGTGTGTGTGTGCGCGCGCGTGCGTGCGTGAGTGAGTGTGTTTTCCGTGTGTCCACATCTGTGACTGTCTGCGGCTGAGTGTCTCCCCGGGCTCTTTTCTGATGGACCACTACTGGATGTTGTGGAGATGAAAGGGATGCTGGGAACTCATCTCACGCTATGAATCCTGGGTAAGTAGCGTGTGATGTGAGAACATCCTCATCACTCAGTGAAAGACGGCTTTCATCCCTTATCCGTTCCTTCTATCAATATCCCCTAGTTCTGTTTGACTATCTTCTTCCTTGCCCCCATTTATTTCTTCTCTCCTTCGTCTTCAGTTTCTTCTTCTTTCTATTGTTGTATCTTATTTTCTTGTCTTCTCCCTACTCATTTCTTCCCCTCATTTCATACCTGCTTCCTTCTCTGCTTTTTATTCAGCTCCCCCCTATTCTCTCCTTTACTCTGCTTTCCTTTCCATTCAAATTCTTTAAATTCTTCCTCACCCCTTGTCTCTTTTCCTTTCCTAAACTTCACTTGTCTTTCCTTTCATTCACTCTTTTCTCCTTTCCTTCTTCATTTCCTTTCCTTTTCACTCTCCCCTCCTTTTTATTTCAACTCAAAACCTCCATTATTTTTCCTTTCCCTTCTCTCTTTCCTCTTTTTTCCTCTCCTTTAATTTACTATGTTCTCATCTTCTTCCTTCCATTTCCCATCCATCTTCTTTTCTTTTCCTTTGGTTTTCTTGTGTCTTTTCTTCTCTCATTGCCTTCTTTTATCCCTTTCCTTTCCACCCCCTTCCTCTCCTTTTTAAATGTTTTTAATATACTATAGTTTTCCTTTCCCCTCCTTGTCTCTTTCTTTTCGTTTCTACTTTTATATCATCCTCTCCTTTTTCTTATTCCCTCTTCCCTCTTCAATGTACTGCATTTCTTTTCCCCCTTCCTTTTTCTTTTCCTTTCCTTTGTTTCTTTTTCTATTTCATCCTCTCCTTCCTTATTGCTTTCCTTTACTTTCTACTCTCTGCTGCACCCACCTCTTCTGCATTCTTCTCCTCTCCACTCCTGTGAACATAAAATGATCAAAGTGCTCATTCTGGCCATGACAGTTCAATTTTACTAGAGCACACACACACACACACACACACACACACACACACACACACACACACACACACACACACACACACACACACACACACACACACACACACACACACACACACACACACACACATTTCAAAGGGTGTACATGTGGTTAAGAGCTTATGTGTGTCTAGATGGCAGATTCTGTATGCTTCTACTTGAACAAGTTGGATAAGTCAAGTTTCAAATTGTCATCTTATGATTATTCTTTTAAAAGGAGATTTGACTTTGACCTTTTGTAACCTCAAACTTTTAGATTTTATGGACCAAACAGAGATGAAAACTTTCTTTACAAAATGGCCTCAACATTACCTTGCCCTAATTTCCTTTCTCAGTCCCTGTCGAAGTGCTGCTTGTCAAGACACTTCCAACAGTGGAGCTGCTCATGGTCATAATGTAGTTGCAGCTCTCAGGTAACCCTAAACACATATGGTTTTAGTTCATTGCTATTTGGTGAAATACAGTTTAACATATAACCAGCTTTTAAAGTTTTCCTCCAACTTCTATGTTTCATGACTTATTGGGGCCAAAGGTTGCCATGAATCAAGTGATCGTTAACTTTATCCAGTCCAAATTTTAAGGTGCATCATACAAGTTAAAGTTAAACCAAGATAATAAAGCACATGACATTCAGTGCCACTCCGAACCCTGTCAGACCCAACTGGGAATCAAACTGAACAGGGCTGCAACTAGTTATTTATTTATTTTCATCTGTGAATTACTTTGTCAATTACAGTAATGTCAGAAAATTGTCGGGTCACTGTTCATTTTGTCTGACTAACAGTCCAAGACTGAAAGACCTGACTTGACAATGATATTCACTAGCAAGGACCACACCATCAACCAGATACGTTTTGAACAATCTAATAATGAAAGATGATTGGAATGTGAGGCATGAAGTCGCTTGTAGTCATCAGTTGACTTGACGTTGACTGCGTTGTGGGGAGGCTTCGGTAGGGAATCCGCCGTAGCACCCAGGCAGTGGCGGCGCCAGGGAGGAGCTAGGTGGTGCTGTAGCTCCCCCTATAATAGCCATAGCACCCACCCAGCACACATTCAACTTTTGACCTTTGTTCCGCAGTAACATATTCACACTGAAGAAAAAGAGCACAAAATTTGGAGCCGTTAGGATTAGCGAATGTTTTTTTACTACTTAAACGTCAACGTGTGGAGACTTTATCAAAACACCTGTAAATGAGACAGTCACTAACCAGGACGAAGAAAAGCGGCCGGAGGAAGATGACCTGACTGTGGCCGTGATTGGTGCTGAGGTTGCTTAATGTTACCCGGCTGTAAATTACATTAGACTAGGGGATCGCACAGCCAGGCCACAGTGGGTGAGGAGTCAACTAATAGGGGTCCATGCAAGAACTTCACTCTTATCTCTGTCTCGTAGGAGAACATTACAGTGAAAATGTGTTTTACAGAACTGTGAATAAATGGATCACCAAATCCAAAGTTATACCGCGCACAGGACATTGGTTTATTTATTGCCCTGAAAACGAGATACATTAAGCCACTACAGATATGAAAAACGTTATTGTTACCATGTGTGCAAGTATGATACTGTGTTGATGCATGCGTGTATGTTTTTGTGTGTAGTTGGGTGTGTCTGGTGTATTTGGCCTGCTGCATTACTCTTCTGCAAATATAAGCTATTGTATGAAAGCTGCAATATTGATTGTGTAATCCGGGCTTGTTGGCTGGTATTTGAAATATGTTCAGTGGGCTAATCAGAGTTCTATGGTGCTGTTGTATTGGCAACTTTAGTGCATGAAAAACATCAATCTCTCTTTCCCTCTTGTTCACTCGCTTAGTAAACTGCTGCGGAGGAGGGTGTGTATCTGCGCGCGTGTGTGTATAGGCTACGTGTGTAAAGGGAAATTTTAATTTTCAGAGCATCCTCAATGAAATGTCGAGCAACCCCATAGCACCAGCAAAATGAAATCTCTGGCGCCGCCACTGCACCCAGGCACTACAGACACCCTTAGGACCTAAAGAAGAGGAGAAAGGAGAGCGGATGAGAGGAGAGGGTTAGGTGGGTATTTATAGGAATAGCAGAAGAGGCGTGTTTGAGGTGTGGCCCTGCTCCTGAAACTATGCGTAGGTTGCATCAATAAAAAAGAAAAGCAACTTACATCTAAGATGCTGGAACAAGCAAATGTTGAATACAAGTAGCAATATCATAATGTAAAAATACTTACAAAATCTTACTACCAAAAAGTAAAATTGCTCAATATGCAGAATGGCCCATTTTAAAATACATAATATCACTGGATTATATGTTAATGTTAAATCTGGTATAGGTGGAGTTTATTTCTACTAATTTAAATATTGCTGGGTAGTTTATTCAATAAGAATACATACTTTATTAGTTAATTTATAGTTTATATTATTAATGTGAATCTGCAAAGTAACTAGTAACTAATGTTGACAAATACATGTAGTGGAGTAAAAATGACAATATTGGCTTCCAAAATGTAGTGGAGCATATGTATACAGTGTCAGAAAATGGAAATATGCAAATAAAAGTACCTTAGAATTGTACTTAAGTGCAGTGTACTTAGTTTTATTCATCACTGCCTATACTAATCAGCAGCGTCAGTTTCTCACAGATGCCAAGGGAAGCCAGGTTTATATGATATGGCCAAGAAATAATATCACAATATTTCAGGGTATATCTTAATGATATCAAATACTAACCAATATTTTATCAATCAATCAAGAATAATCAAAAAGAAGGATGTAGAAATAACCACAAGCCAAAGAAGTCCATCTCTACCGTCCATTATGTGGCAGAAAAAAAAACATCCATATTAAAAACACGCTGGTAAATCACATAAAGAAGTCTGTTCAAGAATAAGGCAGTAGCCGGAGCTGTGCCAAAGGAAGATTTTACAGGAAGACCCTGAGATCCATCTTCATCAGCAAGAGTCTCTAGTTCAGTGATCTAATATGCTTCACGTATCAGGAGGGCTTCCTTTAAGTTACCTCCGGGTCTGGAAATTTTAACTCTCTCAATACCAGCGTACCATTATGGTGGATATGTGCAAAATGCAAGGCAACTGGACTGTCTTTGATTTTGACATTTCTGATAGCAGAACAATGTTCCGCCATTCTGGTCTTCAAAGATCTGGTTGTCATGCCTATGTACTTTACGCTTATATGTATACTTTTATAACAGTTTGCCTTCAAATATTCAGTAGAAATTAAAAAAACTCAGTAAACAACAAGAACTCAAAGTGAGATTCAGATTGTGTATAAAGTACAAATAGTACAACAGAGTGCACATTTAAACTGTTGCCAAGTTAACAGGCAATTATGTCAACACGTTGGGATGTCATTATCAAGACATTCATTTTGTCATATTATATAATAATTTTTTTTTTATTATTGTATTGTATTGTGAACGATATAATATGGCACGCCCCTTACTGGGAGTATTCTACCTGTGAGTATAACACAAACCAAGGCAAAAACCAACCATAAAATGAACACTTAAAATAAGACTAAAACACCAATACTAAAATAAACAGCAGCCAGGGCTCCGCATGTAAACAAACCGAGCACTGTTAGGTGACAATTGATAATTTGCATTTTTAAATTGATACTGTACATACATGTGCATCAGCTGACAGTCAATTATCTTTTTTCAGCTTCTGACACTACAATAAAAGCTATGGCAGACCCATTATATCATTAAAAATACCCCAGTGCTTGCAGTCTACATTACCCCAGCAATAAAAATGCTAAAATGAATATAAAACATAATTGGTGATAAAAAAAAACTGCAGGTTTGGCTCAACCAGAGCCACAAGTGTAGCTACAGCCTGCAGTCTCAACACCTGCTGCCCATGAGTCTATTAATTAGTCTGTGGCTCTCACCTGATTGGCTAATGCTCCCTGAATGGTGTCCTGCTACATGAAGCCATGAAGCTGGCATCTCTTGATTAGATAGGTCTGGCAATGCGAGACTACTTGATTAGTAAATAAATAGGCCTAACAATGACTGTGAAACCGCAACAGGACTCTTGAAAAAACAGTTAAAGCTTATGAAAGTTAGCAACAGAAACAACCTGAGAGTTTTAGTAGGCTATTGATAGCATTAATATTAGCGTGCTTCTGTAAAACTTACTGGAAGTTAATGATAGCAGCTATGGGAGCTGGATTTGTGGACTGTGGTGGTGTCTGTCTGTCTCAAACTGGACCAGGGAGAAAAAGAGGGCAAAACTACATGGACATGAGGAGGTGGACACTTATGGAATACTATGTGTCCAGCAGGAAATTGCATGATGTGATTATGATTACTCTTCCACCATGAAGGGTGCTTCAAATACCGGTAGGTGAGAAAAACACACCCTAACTATTCTCTGCTGCCTCTGTGGCTTTTCTGATGGCAAAACGGTCCGCTGTGGCTGTCTGCGTGAACGAATACAACGCTGTGCTATGCAATATTGATGTGGTTGTATTGCTTGTAATGGATAAGGATGTAGGCCTACTGCAGCTCGTCTGCCTCTGTCACTGGGTGAGGTTCAGACACCCAGCACCATGGACAGGACCTGCAGGACTTTGCAATGTATGAGATGATTGTATTTCTTGCTTGCTTTTTAGTGAGTAATTAGGAAAGTTGCATGTACAGTAGGCTATATATATTTTCATGTTCATTTAAGTTTGATACATGTATTTCTGTTTTGATGTGATATGTTTTAATCATGATTCTACTACTTTATAGGTGGCTTATAGATACATTTTTAAGGGTTTCTCCACCAGAATTTTACATTTAAAATAGCATTTAGTCCTTCATGTTTTTTTCAACAGTTAATGAAATACAAAAAAAAACAAACATTTACACTAAATATTTTCAGTGTTTAATCAAAATATTTTGATATACGGGTCATGGAGATGTGCCATTAGAGCTGGGCGATATGGCCAAATTCTTCTATCCCGATTCAGGTGATTTTATATCTCGATAACGATATAGCATGTTGTCTGGTAATTCAATAAATACATAGTCTGTAGGAAATAACCACACAGTAAAACCTATATTTGTATACTCCAAATTCTGTAAGCAAAACGGCACCAATGGTTCACTGTTACCTATATTGCACTACTGCCTGTATTAAAGTTGCATTAAATGCATATATTGTGAGGTGCATTGGAGTATCATGCAACCCTACCAGGGACAAGGGAATATTTGCGTGCCTGTTGAGCTCTGGGTCAAACTCCAGGGCTGCTTTTATCTGTCAGTTATAAAGTTTACACTGCAGGGAGATAATTCTTTCTTCTAGTTGATATTTCCCAGTGTTTTCCTTTTTTGCCTGCTCGTGGTCTTTCATCCTCCAAATGAAAAAAACACTTGCACATCCACGTGTCTGCTCCTTACAGGATTGTTAGGCTCAGGCTCTGACACTTCAGTGTCCTTCCAATAGACATCTAACACTCTCTGTTGACATTAATATGCATGACCAGCTACACTCCTGCACTTTAAACTCCACACACTCACACACACACACACACACACACATACATACATACATACATACATACATACATACATACATACATACATACATACATACATACATACATACATACATACATACATTTAAGGAAATACAGTTTCTCCAGGTTGTGTTTTTCTTTCCTCATCCTCCTCTCTGTGTCTGCACTTGTCTCTCTTTCTCCATCTTTCTCTTACCCCGCGATCTTCCTCCTCTGTTCCTTTGCGTCACTCTCTCAATACTGATATATGATGCAATGAAACAAAACGTGACAGTCAACTTTTTCCCCTTACTCTATTCCCCTCAGACCTGTCTCTCCCTTCCCCCGTTTCTTCTCTCTTCTTCATATTCTTTAATTCTCTTCCTTTAGTACCTCTTTTTCTTCCTCTTCTCTTTTAGATCTCTGTTGTCTTTCTCCCCCCCTCCTCCCTCTTTGCCCTTCTCCCATCATCTTTCTTCTTCTTGCTCCTCCTTTCCCTCAAGAGTCCTCTTCTTTCCGTCAGTTTCATTAACAAGATTTATCTTCTCTAGTAATAACAGTATACACACACATACAGGCGCGTACATTCACACAGACACGCACCCGCGCATGCATATGCACACGCACATGCGCTCACGCACGCATGCCCGCACGCACGCACGCCCGCACGCACGCACGCACGCACGCACACACGCACGCACGCACGCACGCACGCACGCACGCACGCGCACCCCACTGTGTGCCATGTGCAGATGCAGTACCACTTTTCACCAATCAGGGTCACTGTGGTACTGTGACAAAAAGAGCAATGTATGTAAATGTGTATTTGTGTATATGTATGAGTGTGTGTTTCCATGACACTGCCAGACAACAAACTGGCATCAGGATGATCCTTGACGCGATCACACCAACATAATTTGAAATGAACACCATCCACACTGAATAAGGGAATCTTGCTTTTCAATTCAATAATGTTTGAATCCATTATTCACATTCATACTGCCTTAATACCCTCCTGAATACGAGACTTAATACCCTCCTGAAGATAAAAACAATCAAGGTCTCCGATATTCTCGTTACGTGCAAGTGCTTCAGATTTAGAAACAACAGGTTTTATGACTGCAAATATTTGCACAGTTAGATGAGCTGGATGAGGCCTTAATGGAGGCACTTCTCAAAAGTTCAACATGTATTTGTCTCTCGGTCAGTTAGCCCTCAAGACTGCGATCTCTGATATCATAATCCCTCTAAAGTAATGGCCCCCGCTGCTGACAGAGCCTGATTGATGCCGGTTTCCCCTCCATGCGGAGCTAGCTAGCCAGTTGACATTGACAGAGTGACTGACGGAGAGGTTGACAGAGTGACAAAAGCAGAGCGACTGGCGTTCATCATCACGACTGACGCAAAGACTTGGGAGAATCAGTGGATTCTTTTTTTAAACCTAATTTCTCCTCCAAAATTACAAAGTAAACATTATTTTATTATTTTACAAAGTTTGAACTGTATAAAAGCCTATCCCTTGACAAGGTTAGAAATAGGAAACTGTAGTGTATGTACTGTAAGCGTGTTTACTGTGGATGAATAAACCTCACCATGTCTCCATATTGCCTCTCCTCCTTCTGTAAAACTGAAAAACTTTAGGAACTTAAACAAAAGCTTGAATTCACTACTCTAATTGTATGTTTAAGCAACAAAAAAAACCACTTAACAACGAGCATAACTTCAGTATTGTACAGTTTAAGGCTTATTATTATTATTATATTATTATTATATACACACACATGCAGTTGTGGTTAAATTAATCAGAATATGTTTCCAGTCAATGTTAAATTTTGTACTCTGCTTTGCTCCCCTTGTTATTACTCTGACATTATAACGGAATACCTCATTCCTAAATTAACCTTTTTTTTTCTTCTTTTTCTAAACAAACTATTTAAAGCTATTTTCTAACCAGCATGTGCACACTTCCTCCTGTGTGCATCACTCAGTGGTAGACTGACAGATGGATTGTGACACTGTGATCACAGCAGAGTTTGGCTATAGATAAGGACAACATGTACTGTATATAAATACCATGTTGCATTTCACTGTGGTTTTACAGTCTAAATCGGTCTGTACTGTTTATTTTTGTTTTTATCTGAAAGACAAAGAGTGGGTTTACTACACTGTTTCACCAAATACACTGGTAAAGTTTTGCTTCAATCCATATAAAATGTGTAGGAATGAATACACATGGCGAGGTAGTGGTTTATCATATTTTTCCTACCAAAACAATGCATTATCATTTTTTTTCAGACCTTAGTTGTGGCATATCAACATGTTTTTAACTCCTGTTTCATTTCAATCAACAAGCTCAATGCATCAGTGTTACATGAGGAACTTTACTGTATGAAATATACTAGTTGAAAGTTAGAAAAGTTTCTTGATTTAGATCAAGTAATGTTAGTCTGCCCAGGCCAGCACTCAAAAGTGTTGAGATTTGATACCCAGCCCTAAAGCAGTACTGCACACATGCATGCAGGCACACACATGCACACAGTTTGAAGAGTAGAAGGAGCGAGCAAGACACACGCACTGAGCGAGACAGTCACACACATTCAAATTCGCACGGTGGAAAAGCAGAGATAATGACAAGCTCTAAAGAGGCGTGTAAATGTTATTCAGAGTTTGCTTCGTGTGCGTTCTTATTTTCATGTGTGTGCCCATGTGAGTGTGTGTGTGTGTGTGTGTGTGTGTGTGTGTTCATGTTTGTGTATTTCTTAAGTGTTTGTGAGTGTGCAATCATGTGTGTCGTGTACTCAAGCCAGGAGTGTATTGTTGTAATCCCAGGCCCTCTAACATCATTTATACGGTTTACACACACACACACACACACACACACACACACACACACACACACACACACACACACACACACACACACACACACACACACACACACACACACACACACACACACACACACACACGTACACGTACATGCATATACGCACACACAGTCGTAGCTGGTGTCTACCTTGTCGAGAGCAAAGCAAGAAGTGTGGATCTGTTTGTGTGGTTGTGCAGAAGCACAGGTGTGTGTCGGTTGATAAAGTTTATCAGCTCAGGGCACGTTGCTGTCGGCAACCAGTGTTATAAAGGGAAAAGGCCACGCAGACAATGAGTGTGTGTGTGTGTGTGTGTCTCTCTCTCTCTCTCTCTCTCTCTCTCTCTCTCTCTCTCTCTCTCTCTCTTTCTCTTTGGGGAGGAGGATGGCAAACATAAGCACTGCTGATGACCCTCTCATCATCTCAGAAAGACACACATACACACACAGCAGAAGATTTAAATCCATTTTTGTAGAGGGAAGGCTATCAGCATATTTATAAGTTGATATTTCAAAAACACCAATGACTGCAGTGCTCCAAACATTACATTTTTGTAAGTGAAGGCATTGAAATAGATCTCCGTGAAAAGGCTGACCTGAGCAATTTATACACACACACACACACACACACACACACACACACACACACACACACACACACACAGGAACAGGATACACATTTCTCCTAGATTCCCGTCTAAGCCACATTTTCATGTTTGTAGAAAAAACAAATCCAAACATCTAGTTTTGTAACTCTGTGGCTGATATTTAACTGTCTGCTCTTTGACAAGGCCATTCACAGATAGTCCACTGTTGATAGGCAACTGACAGTCAGTTTTAATCCTAACCTACGATCCTAGGCCTACGATTAACCTGAGACAATCAAAACATAGACTACTTTTCAAATAACCAATTGGTTTTTACTGCCACGCTATAGTCACATGTTAGTAAAATAAATATCACACTTGGCATTATATGCAAATAAAGTATGACCCCAGCATTTGACTTGTTACTTTGGCTTTAGTAGCCTGATTGGCAAATCCACATTGACTAAAACCTTTGGATTTGCTTGTAAAAATTGTGGAGAATGTAAATGAGTAACACTCTTTGCCCTGCCAACTGCTACTGAAGTGCCTCTGGGCCTGGCACTTGACCTTAAAGTGCTGAGCAGCTACTAGAGCACGACTACACTGGCAGCTACCTGATGTCACAGTAAACCACTGAAACTGCTCACTCACTCAGAAAAATAATCTTTTTGTCAACTTGGTTGTGTGTATATATTAAGGGTGCTCCGATCGATCGGTCACCGATCGGTATCGGACGATAATGGCTTTAAATAGTTTGATCGATGGTCTCCATAAATGCCGATCAGATAGGCCGATCAAGAGCGCACTACTCGTGAAAACATTTTCAACATGGAGCTAAAATGGCGGGGTCCCTACATTCACTGGTCTGGCAAGGTGTCTGAACGGTGGTAGAACAGCGGTTGGCCCGCGGAACGAAGGCGGTAGGAAGACGGCTACCGCTGCCACCGGTGGTGCTCCAGCAAACGTGTTTGCCATTCTGACGCTTCTACTGCCTCTGGAGCACCGCAGGTGGTCCGCCGACTCATTGCTATCTGGGAAAAAGACAATACCTTAGCGATTTGCAACGTGTGTGCCAAGGAAATACCACGAGGTGCAAATCTCCACAGCCTTTTCAACAGCACCAACCTCATCAGACATTTGAAGGTTAGTCACAGAAAGGAGTATGAGGAGTTTTCAAAGTTAGCTAACGCTAAGGCAGAGCGGAGTCGTGTAGCTAGCAGCTCCGGCGGCACTCAAACAGCTGTTTCCGTGTGTGTGTGTGTGTGTGTGTGTGTCGGTCCGTGTGTGTGTGTGTCGGTCCGTGTGTGTGTGTGTCG
This sequence comes from Gymnocephalus cernua, assembly GCA_023631565.1. NCBI lineage: Eukaryota > Metazoa > Chordata > Actinopteri > Perciformes > Percidae > Gymnocephalus > Gymnocephalus cernua. Next base: position 13,468,466 of record CM042438.1, read on the forward strand.
GTCCGTGTGTGTATGTCGGTCCGTGTGTGTGTGTGTCGGTCCGTGTGTGTGTGTGTGTTGGTCCGTGTGTGTGTGTGTGTGTGTGTGTGTGTGTCAGTCCGTGTGTGTGTGTTGGTCCGTGTGTGTGTGTGTTGGTCCGTGTGTGTGTGTGTGTGCTGAAGAAATGTCTGCAGTGATTGAAAGGACATTTTTTAGATGTGTGACTGTTACGTAATGGCGTAATTTTCAGTTCATAAAAGTGATCGGTGATCGGTATCAGCCGATATGTCTTCCAGCAATCGGTGATCGGTGATCGGCCCCAAAAATCCTGATCGGAGCACCCTTAGTATATATACTGCATGCTTTAAAGGACAAATCCGGCGCAAAATTAACCTAGGGGTTAATAACATGTGTACCGAGTCGACCGTTCTCTGGGATTGGTATTCATGCTAATCAAATGTGACCAGTTTTAGCGCAAACCGCTAATTAGCTTATAACGCTAGTCGTCGGGGCACGGATAAAGTAAAAAAATCGCTATTTCTATAGCCTACCACTAACGAGGCTCAAAATAGCACCACACTTCCACGTTAGCATAATGAGGGTCCCTACATTGTCGAACGACGAACGCTGTGTAACCAGTAACCAGTAACATAGCTCAAGCAGGGCATCCGACTGGTTATGACTATTTTCCTAAGATGGTGCCCGGCTGTTTGGCTCTTTTTCTGGCCTTACCGTCCCTGTTGGAATTTAAAAAAAAATGTTTTTATTGAATCGAGTCGTGACCTTAAAATTAAAAATCGTGGATTTGAAGAATCGTGACACCCCTAATCAATAATGGACGTTTCTCATTTCATCCTTCCTCTTATTTAATTCCTCCCTCCTTTGATTCAGCTTTTTTCATACCTCTTCCGTCTCACCCTACCTTCTTCTAGTAACATCTGGGGCTCCGAGTGGGCTCAGTTGATGCAATGCCTGACTGTCTGATCCCTTGAGCCTCCTTGTGAGTGATGGTACACAAGGGCACCATACGTTTTGAAATAGCAATAGGTAGAAAACAATATGTATTGAAGTCACGAGGACAAATTAAAGCTAAATAAATGACAGTATGTTAATACAGTGTTTACGTGAACCTATATGGATATTATGAAATCATATTATGGGTGTTGAATATCCAATAGAGAAGAAACTCATCAGTCTTGCATTAAAAAGGATGCCGTTAAGCAGCTAACGAAGTGTCACATGTCTGAGCATCCTTGAACGCACCGTGCAGGACAGTTGATAAACAGTTTCTGCTCTCAGCTGCAGTGCCATGCAACCATAATGTAAGTTTGTTAAAAAATAAGTCTGATTAAATGTCGCTGTGATGGATTACCCATTTTAAGCAAGTTTCAAGTATCTGCAGATTCATCTGCATAGCACCCCAACATTGTTGTGTCTTTTTAGTTAGTCAGAGAGAGACAAAATCAGTACAATCAAAGGGACACACTGTCCTTGGAAGTGTTGAGGTTTAAATCTGGCTCATGATGTTTATCACATTTGACCCAGTCTGTGTGTCTCCACAGTCCAACACAGTGGACGCAACTTGCACTTGCACTAGATGGCACTGTTGCCATATCTCACCTCACACACGCAGACACACACTAACAGGCACAGATTGGCAAACACAACGCTACCTTAGGCTCAAGAGATGGAGAGGCGCTTTCTGTCTGTCTCTCTGTCTTCCTCCCTCTCTGTGTCTCTCTTTTACACTCCCTTTCTCCGCCGGCTGTTTTCTCTCCCTCTTCCACACACACTTACATTACCTCTGTCTATTCATCCACTGTAATGCATCGTTATTACAAAAGAAGACACCCCATAATACTAAAAGGTATTGTTAGAGCAGCCAAGTGATGGAAAATCAAAAAGATTTACAGTAGGCATGCAGTATTGTGTGATTAATGAAATTATAAAACGGTGTTGCATGTAATCATACGCTGCTGCAGACAGGCTGCAAAACCCTGCCTCACATTTATACATTGCATGTTATTGCAATTGTCTACTCGTCTACTGTCAGCTTGAATAGTTTTTTTGGACAAGTTCTTTGCTGAAGAGCACTTCAGGAGAGTGGATTACCTCTCAGTCACCACTCCCACAGATTATTCTGCCTGTGGGGGATTTAAAGTGTGGTCTGCATGGTCACCAAATCAGTTCTCTTCTTTTTGAAGAGGCCGCTGCCCCAAAAGATCAAAAAACAGTTTGTGTGAATTTCACACAAACTGTTGAAACTCAGTGAAGTTGAAACTCAGTGAAGTGAGATTACAGTTTGAACCTCGACCCCCAAAATTCAGTATACAGCCATAAAACGCAGTCATCTCTACCTGGTTATCAAAACGGACACAGAGAACACACAAGCCAGAGACTATCCTCACCAGAAAAATGACGCCATTGGCTGTTCGTTCAAACACTTTAAGTGAACTGTATTTGTGCTTCACTGTCAAGTGATGTCTTGTGGTCGTGCCCGTAATGACTTTTCCCTCTCAGAAGCAAAGGCGCAAGGTGCGTCTCAAAACCTCACAGAGAGGTTGTTTTGTCTGTGGTTGTGAGTTCAAAGTGTCCGAATTTGACACTGACAACTGTAGTTTGCACCACGTCTCCTTCCAACTCCCAATATGTGATGCCATATCAGAAAACGATCACACGGGTCATTTAGGAAGTCGGTGACAAGCAATACAAATTACAGCCTCCAAAATTAAGTTGAATCAATGCCTCTATACAATAGTTACAGCAGAAACTGAACATTATAACCTTGATGAAAGTAGGATTTATTTTAGGGCTGTTGTATTAGACTACATTAGTTTTAGCTAGGTCTATCTACTAAACTGACAACTGAAGAGGACAACCCAATGACAGTGAGTTTTAAGTTAGTAAAACGCTTAATCACGATTTGCAGACAGGTCACTATTCATCATCAAAATTTAAAGTTTGACCTCTGTTCATCATCAGTGAGCTGGTAAGGAGTGCCAGGCACACGCCTCTGAAACACAATGGCAAAACAAATTTGATTTTTTTTGTGGAGCTGACAGTTAAAACACTAAGATGCTTGCCAAGAAACTTAATGTTGCAACGGATCAATAAAGGCAAACGAGTAAATCACAAACTTGTGAACACACTGACTCACCCAAACTTTCCAAGCATAAGGGCCGTTTCAGTGAAGTACGAGGTGAGGACAGTCTGACTGCTCACGGTGCAGGACACAAAATGGCTGCGAAGTTTGGCCACAGACACCAGGCTGTGACAGTTCAGCCTTCACATCTGATTTAACAAAGGTTGCTGATTGACTCCTCACAGCGACAGTAGCCAATACTGCTGCTGCTGACAGTGCTCCCTCAGGAAGTGTAGCTAACTGCCATACATCCTGTACAACCACAATTCTCATACAACCACAAGGTCACATATTATGCTTTTCCATGTTTTCTGTCATATATAAAATGTTATAATGTTGGATTTAAACAATGTTAAACTTCAAATAATGAGGTATACATATTTTAGACAAATCCCTGTGGGCTAAAAAGTTCAGATTTCCAACTATTCTGAACATTAGGGGTGTGGGGAAAAATCTATACAGCATAGTATTGCGATATTTTCCGTGGCAATTGATACACAGACGGCAAGTATTGATCTTTTATTATGTGTTGGTCACTTTGTCTGCTTGACAATCCCATTTCTCCCCAAATTCCGGTTACTTTAATGCTGGGACATCGGTTGTGTAATGTTTGGTTTAGAAGCCTTTATTGGGGATTTTTCATGATGCAAAGTCCTGCTATGTACTCTGTTGCAGTAGCTCTAGCTCAACTAGTGAAACACTGAGCGAAGGCTCTGGAGATTCCAGGAAGCGCGCTGGCCAATCAGAGCAGCCTTGGCTTTTTCGGGAGAAGGGATTAAAGAGACAGGCACTCATACAGAGCGTCTCATACAGAGGATGAATACAGGTGCAGCAGCCATGGGCAGTATGAGAAAAGAGAAAGTGTTTTTGTTTTTTTTAACATTAAAGCATGTAAACATCTTCTAGTACAAACACAACATGCAAGTATAATCCTGAAAATGCTATATAATAGTTGCCCTTTAAAGGACGGGTATTAAATATTTTGACAGCTATGACTGGGTTCACGTTGCATAGAAGTACACAACACCAATGGTAGAAGTACACACAGATGCTGCAGTTAAGCACACTTTTGAGGTAGTTGTACTTTACTTTTGTAGTTGCATGCTTCTTTATACTTCAACTTTACTACATTACAGAGATTAATATTGTACTTTTTACTCCACTACATTCATTTGATATATTGAAATTTTCATTAGTAAATATGATGCAATATTAAATATTAACCACCCAACAATATATACATTAATTCAAAGTTTTTTCCTATGTTTTGCATAGTGGTAAGCTACCCACATCCTGATACATCTTGTCTTGTAATCAGTTCAGCTAGTAGGTGATGACCTGAAATTACTCATTAAATACACTGCAGTTGCTGTGTAATCCTAATAGTTAAAGTTAAAAGATATTAATTATATATTATAAACTTTGTGTTTATTTTAGGCAACGTGATTGTTATACTTACTGAAGTAAAATATAATATTTTTAAACTTCTCAAACTCACAAAACATTTTCTTCTTCAGTTTTTAGTATGTCAACAATAACCATCACAGTACCTGCTGTTTGGCCATCTGCAATACTGCAAGTCAGGGATTCTTCAGCTTTTCAAGCTGAGATTCAAATCAGTAGTCTCTCCTCGTCCTCTTCAGGTGCCAGACTACTTTCCACCCAACACCCTGTACCATGTCCCAGTGCAAAACCTTACTAACTATATAGCCAAGGTCTAACATTTGTCATGCTCTCTGTACTAAATGTTTCAATGTCACCTCCTCCACAGAGTTTAAAGAGTTAACGTTGAGATTAAATGACCTTGAATTATCAGAAAAATGTGAAATAAAAGGTGTGTTACTGCCCACAGAGCTTCTATAGGAGTTAAACTAGGCTGGTTGCCAGTATTTAAAGGGATAGTTTGGATTGGGGTTGTAGGAGTTGTATTACCTACAGTAGATTGGTGGTTGGCATACTCCCAACTTAGAGAAGCAGACTAGAATAGGCACGGAAGCAATGTATTGCTGTAGACGGGAAACAGCAAAAAGTATTTTAGCCACCTAAAAAACGGCAATCTAAAACAATATGTCAGTTTAAGTGTATGCTATATTTAGAAAATTTTCACCATCTATTCAATGCCACCAGCACAGTGGTTGCTGGTCCACCGCTGCCTTGATCGGTTAGTTTGTGTTATTGTGTGACCTTGGTGAACCTGAACTAACCCTTTTTAAAACACCAAAGTCACACAATAACAAACAAATCAACCAATCAAGGCCCCCCTGTCCTGCGAGGTAAAAGGACTCTCTTTGAAGAGAGCATAGATAATGCTTCAGTTCCCCATCAGAAAGGGCACTGTGTCAGCAAGGTAAAGCGGTGAAAATATTCCAATTATAGTGTTAACTTAAACTGATATTGTTTTTGTTTTTTTGGTGGCTATAATACGTTTTGCTGCATCCACCGTCCACAGCAGTACATTGCTTAGTGTCTGTGTCCACTGTCTGCTTCTTCAAACTGGCACCGTGCAGACCGCCATCTGCTGTATGTATTACCCTAACTATGGATTAGTACCTCATTCAAACTAGGGCTGCAGCTATCGATTATTTTAGTAGTCGAGTACTCTATAGATTATTCCATCGATTAATCGGATAACATACTTTTGCTTTATAGTAAACAGCAATAGTAAACATACAAAAGAGAGTTTTCCTTTTTCGAAAAAGCTACATTTTTATTGCCTAAATTGCATACAATAAAAGGGATAGATGCTAATATTTTTAAGCATTGGCCGCATGGGCCAACAAGCCCCTTGTTCTGCTGGCCAAAGTACATTTTTGGCCGCCCAAATATAAATCTTTTTCGTACCCTTCGCACCCCTTCATGCCTCTGGCTCTTTACACTGGATATGCAAAGGTGCTGTTCAAAACGCCCAGGTAAATGTGACTGTACAAAGCTTACAGCAGGGCTATTTAACCACACTGTTCTGGGGGACACATTTTCAGAAGGCTAATACTGAGTGAGGGGAGATAATGAAGAATGCAGACATCACGGGCATGGTCAGATGACGTCATTCACATGCATATTAAGTAGCAATAAGGATTTATGAGTTTACAAGAATTTGTTAAAATTTCAAGATTCGTAGCAAACTTATAAACCGTTAAACTACAAACTGACAGCTTTTTAGCGTTTTAGCTTGTTTGTAAAACATTGCTGTTTCCAGAGTAGCATGCTGTAGTTGTGTAAAACAGCGCGGTGGATGAGAGCAGCAGATGTTGATGTTACCTTGTGTCGGGTTCGCTCCATGGAATGGATGAGGAGACTGGATGTTTTCTACTGAGATGATGTAGAATTGATGCCCTGCTATTGTGGTAAGCTAGTTTGATTTTACAATAGACACACTGTACAGGGTTTTTTCGTTTTTGTGCAGCTTAAAATGTATCCACACTTTCTGTCATTTTCTCTTGCCTGTCTTTTCTCTTAGCCCCTCACTATTTTTGCTCTCTTCCTTCATTCGTAATCTGCGTCGTCAGTCTTTTGTCAACAGAAGCGCCAGCCTGTTGTGCGCTAGTAATAATCATCTGTGCGGAAACAGTGAGCGGTACAACGTTAGCTACGTTGATTAAACAAAGCTTCGAGGCAAAGAATTTTGCTTCGAGGATTTTTAGTAATCAAATGATTCGAGTTATTCAAGGAATCGTTTCAGCCCTAATTCAAACCTACTAAAAAAAATTTGAATTATCCCTTTAACATTTCATTACTGTGTTCTGTGTAAGGTTAACATAAGAATTCAGCTACTGTAGCAGAGTTTGACATGAGCTCATTCAGAAATTAACTCGCGATTTAGAAGATTTCTGGGTTGCCTAAAGGGGTTTTTATGGTAGTGCGTAGAATCGACGGCAGGCCGGACCCTGTGCTGTAGCCTTATGTGCACCTCTCCAAAAATGTAACTACGTGTCGCAGCGACGCACGGCCGTGGCTTGGTAGCGTTGCATTTCCCCAGACTAATTTCCTGGTTCTCCTTCACCATAAACAACATGAAATCAAGGAGAGGGTCAACTTTTCCTCCTCCAGATTTCCCACCGTGGTCAGAAAGAACAGGGGTTTCTTTCACTGAGTCTAGAGTCGCTACTCGCTCCAAAGCTAATCGCTGTCACTCTCTCACTTCCTCCACACACACATGCCGGCTCGACGCACACACGAGCGCACAAGTATAAACATCAGGCCACTTGCATAGGCTACGGCGAAAGCTCTGCGTGGAGCCTCCGCACAACTGTAAAAAGGCCTTTTTATACTGCTAAAGCACTGCTGAGTGAAGGTATTTCAGCTCCTATAATGTGCACTAACCTGCTGCAGAGATGTAGCATGCTTCATTTACACATACACATTCAGAAGTTGAAATACTATCTATTTTCATGTGGTTAAAGGTCTCTTCCTTAGAGAGACGTATAGCAACAAGGTGGGGAGCAGATGGTGGAGAGACGGAGAAAGACTTGAGGGGAGGAAAGGAAAGGGAAAAGGGAGGAAGAGTGTGTTTCAGCATGTCAACACATAGATACAATATTTCCTCTGCAGCATTCTCTCTTCATATCTCACCCAAGTGTCAGGGGAGTGGGCGGCAGGGCCTGTCTGCAGAGACCACACACACGCTAGCCTTCAGAAAACTAGCCTAGGCAGTGCTGGTTGGTATCATGAACGGAGGAGTAAGACAAACTGCAATTATGTACAATATGTGCTCTGTGAAGTGCTGTAAATTCATATTTAATGCCAACAGAGATTGAATGCTTTATAGTTGAGTCAAGCAGTATTGTGTAGTTTTATAGTTACAGACAGAAGTGAGGCAACACTGTGTCCATAAATGATTCTTAGCCATGCCAGTGGCATCGCTCCAGGGATGGCAGTGTCGGACGGGTGGTTCACCTCTTTGGTCTTGACGGAAATATCACTCAACTATTGGATAAATTGCCATGACATTTTTGTACAGACATCCATGGTTCCCTGGAGGAAGCCCACTGACTTTGGCGATCCCCTGAGTTTTCCTCTAGCTCCAGTGAATGATTGCCATGACATTTTGTGCCAATATTCATGTTCTCCAAAGGATGAATTGTAATATGTTTAGGGACCGCTAAACTTTTAATCTAACATTATCAGCTTAAAGTTTTAACTTGTCCAATACTCTATTTTATGACCCAAAACAAACAAGGACATTCCCATCAGCCTCAGCTATACCTTGTGTTTACCTAGCAGCAGGTTTGCGTACTTTTTACAAATGCCCATCTGGCAGAGCAATGCCTAACCATCATTTTCTTAATCTCTGAAGTGACCGTCTTTTTTTAACAGAAAAAAGCACTTTACTGCAAAAGTCTTTGAATCAATAGACAGTGATAAAAAACTAATTTCTGAGGGTGATGAAAATAATTTGATTGAGGAGACAAAGGGCTGTTAAGGCCACATAACTTATGTGGGCGCATAGACTTGAATGTAAACTGCAGTATTGGTGGGAAAACCATAAACTTTGTGGTAATTTGATTCATTCTGATATCTCTGAAATGAAATGAGTTATAGAGTCAGTTACATTTTACATTTGCACAGTACAGTCTTGCCCTTCAGAGAGACAACCTATTTGTCACAATTGTACAGACTTCAGCCTTTGTGGCAAGATATAAATTAATCATTCAGATTGAGATAACAGGATTGTTGAGAGCCGTTACAAAGATTCCAAAGGTGACTTATTAAAGCTATAGTACGTTTTCTCTCTCCCCCATGAGGAATTCTAAGTAAAGACAACAAAACTGTCGGCGCGTCCACATGATACAAGCCTTCCATGATCACACAGTTGCTAGTAGCTAAGGAGGACACGGAGGATTAAAAAAACATGACAGACTCTTCAGAAGAGGTAATTATCTTCACTTCTGCGCATGAAAGTCGCCGGACTACACAATCTTCTGAACATAGCCATACTGAGAAATACAGAGAGAGTTGTGTGGAGCTGATAGTCTTAATTAGCTTTGTAGCAACTCATTTGGCGATGGCTTGAATGTAACGGACATTCACTAAAGCTTTAATTGGCATTATAACAGAAGTGTAAACATTGTCTACTACTGTGTGTACAAAGAAAAGGTGTGACATGCAAAGCAGGTAACATTCATTATTAGGCTTCTAATTGTTGAGTTTATGTTCCTAATCATGCGTTAAATCACTTCAACTTACAGCCACTTTGACGATTTAGTGTTTAGTGCTGATTAGAGTTTATTCAAAAATAATTATGTGAATGACTGAAAGGCTGTATTGAAATTATTTTAATGCTCACATCATTCGACATTGCCTCAGTAGGTTTCAGAAACACGGATGCTGATCATTCCTTTATTTTGTTGTCACTGGTTTATTGGTGTTAATTGTGACAATGGATTCAGATGACATGCATCATTTTTTGGAAATCCTTTAGAAGGAACCGGAGCAATACTCAATTATGGTTTATAGAAACCTCCTGCGTTGAGTATTTTATGACACAAAGGAGACATTTAAATATTAAATATAATATCCCACTGTATGTCACCTGAACCAACAAACCAAAACAAATTAACATTTGGAGACTGAAGGCCGCAAAGCAGTGCAAGCTCTATAGGAGCATTAGGTTTTAACAGCAGCTGCATCTATCTTTTGACAGCCTTGCAACCTAAATCTTAAAATGGTTAACATAAGGATAATCATTTCATGCTTCTAATCAGCCCATTATGTCAAAGGGAATATGAAATGAAGATAATGTGCATCTAAAATTCTTTTGACTAAATTAGGTGTATCCTGCAGTCAGTGCAGCTTTTCACACATCTTGCCCAGAAGACAGGACTTTAATTAAACACTTGGGGAAAAAGACACATAACGGTAAGTTTGATTTAGCCAAAAACAGTGTAAGACTGACTGTATGAGCTACAATACTCTGTGCTTTGAAAAAGCTAAAACTGCTAAAGCTAAAAACCAATCCGCTATGCTAACCTTAACCACTCAAGGTGAAAAGCCTAATCCCAACCAATCGAGCTGCTTCGTAGGGCAGGTCTTGGCTCTACCATAGTGGGATTTGTAAGTTTGCGGCCCGAACCTATCAAGGGGGCAGGCTTCTCTCCTCAGAGCGAAGCCGCGATGGCGCCATTTTGCTAGCCCTGTTCCCATCACCCCCGTTAGCATCCCATTGACTGCCATTCATTTTGGCGTCACTTTGACAGACAATAACTTTACATCTGAAGCGTTTAAAGACTTGATTTGTCCGTTGTTTATTTCTTAAGAAACACGACAATGTACACAAGGCTACATTACCTTGTACCTCACGTTATGGCTCCGTAGCAGACGTTTTTATAAAAATAGGCTAACGATTGCGTCATAACCACGTGACTTACTGTCGCATTGTAGAGGAATTACCGTATAGTACAGGAGAAGCTCGCAGGCAGTTTCGACGTATATTAGCTGTTTAGTTTAATTGCTAATGTTAACTAGCATTTTAGTTAGCAATAATTAGCCTGTGCCTATGTTATCTCCTTACATATACCTACGCTCTCCGTCTCTGATAGATTGGGAATGATTGAGATTTCTCTTGGCACAGTTACCAGAAGACTTACAACGTTCAGAGACGTTGTTCATGTCACATCGGCGGCGGGAAGCTAAGTTTGCAGCTGCGCAGTAACGCTCAGTAACACTTTCCCATCACCGGAAAAGTGCTGGTAAGAGGCTTCACTTGTCTCCGTCGAAAACAGCGGGATCGCTGTGTCCATTTTATATACTGTCTATGGAACCTATGGGCCCAAAGCGCAGCTACCCGTTGATGCCTGATGCCGCTGTCGCCACTATGTCACCCGGATCGTTGGTCTGATTGGTTGAAGGACTATCCAATTGCGTACAGAGTCATTTGAACTATGCCCGTTGGTCACGCCTCTTGTGCAGAGAAAATACAGTGCAGACTCCCCAGACCAATGCTCAATCTTAAATCTATTGAGCGTGGTCTGTGATAGCCAGACTAACTAAACCTCAGACAAAGAAATTTGTAAAGGGAAATAAACTTTGTATAAAACAACTTTTATACATGGTGGCTTCCAGATAACATATAGCAAATTACCAAACAACCTATGAGTCATCAAAGGCGAGAGGAAGAGGTCAGAGAGAGAAAGAGAGCAGCCAGGCTGATATGAACACACCACTTTGAACCAGCTGCTATCCTCCTGTTGGGTTGGGTTGGTAAAAGGAGTCTTCAGCCATGTCTTAATAGATTGTCTGGTGTCCTGTTGTGACATTTAAATGGATTTCCATAAACCTAGCACATCAAAATATGAGAAGCTACATTTATCAATAAGCTATCCATCTGCAACAGCTCGTCCCTGGAGACAGTCTCACTGAGCTGCTGTGGGCGGTGAATAAACAGTGTGTGTCACTCCGTCATTTAGCAACAACACAAGTGTGCATCACAGATGACTTGCACATTAGGGTTCTTTTCATTCTCTGTTACTGCAGTTGAACTGTGTTAAATGATTCTGATTTAATTGCAATTAGTGTGCCACTGATAGCTGCAGTAATATCTAGCATTAGTGTGGAAATCCCTTTTTCACTTCAACATGTTGTACAACGATTAAATTATATTTCTTAGACTTATAGTTGTTTGCTAATCTCAAATCCAATCTGTCAACGTGTGCCAATGGCCAATAACTATCTATCTATCTATCTATCTATCTATCTATCTATCTATCTATCTATCTATCTATCTATCTATCTATCTATCTATCTATCTATCTATCTATCTATCTATCTATCTATCTATCTCTTCGATACAGATGACTGTAATATAATACAGATATGACTATGAATAATAGACATTGTGCTCAATGTGTATATTCCAATCTGACTATGATATTGCATACTGCAAATTAAATTACATTTAGAATCAACTCCTTGTAAATATTGTTATCAGACTAAAATGCTCTATCAATGTCAGGGTCCCACCGTCACCAGCACTCACTCCTCCCACTCGTGCACAATCCCCATTATCGTCACTCACTCCTCCCATCCGTTCTCAGTCTCCTCAATACTGATCACCCGCACCTGCACTTCATCAGCCAACGTAATCAGTCCACCACCTGCACCTCATTAGTCCTCCATCTTTATATTCAGCACACTCTCAGTCACTCTTTGTCTGGTCTCGTCGTTACAAGACACATAGACTCTCTCCTGCTACTTACCGTCATCTCCGTGAAGATACTTACCAGCGTTCATCTTGCCGTCCCCTTCCAGCCGTCATCTCATCACCTAAGACTCTGACTAATCTCCAGTTAAGTTCATTCTGCCTTTTGACCTACTCACCATTCCTCTGTTTGGATTTCTGAATAAAGAAAACGTGTCATTCACCACCAGTCTGACTCCTGTTCATTCCGTGACAGAAGACCAGACCAACGATGCAGAATCCAACAGAGCCTGAGGAGAATGCAGAACACAATCCATTCACGGAACTGGTGCAAGCTGTGTGTCGATCTCTTCTTCCTACACCACCCATTAACCCTCCCACCGTACACGAAAAGAGATCCTTCTCTCAGCCCGCCAACATCTACTTCCACAAACACCCGCTGCTTCGTCAGCTGCCTCTGCGTGTCCCATGGCTCGACCAGCGACATTCTCTGGAGAGGCGGAGGATTGCAGCGGCTTTTTGCTTCAGGTTTCCCTATACTTCCAAATGCAGGCTCATCAATTCACCAATGATTTGGCCCGGGTGGCTTTTGTCATCTCCTTGTTGTCAGGCCGAGCTCTCCAGTGGGCCCAATCTCTCTGGTATTCGGACTCACAAGTGGTTAAATCGCTGTCAAGCTTTATTCAGCATTTCAAGGAAGTTTTCGGCCAGACGGCTGCTGACCTCTCCGTTCGTGACCAGCTCTACAAGCTTCGCCAAGGGAATTCTTCTGCGAGTATGGATGCTCTTCAGTTTCGCACTCTGGCGGCATCTAGTGGTTGGAATGAGACCGCCCTCATCACTGCCTTTCGTCATGGACTCAACCCAAATGTTTGTCAGCTGATTGTGGTTTATGATGACACTATGGGGCTCGAGACTCTCATTCAGAAGACTATTCGTGTGTCACAGCGTTTGTCTGCCTGTGAAAACCCTGCCACTGCTTCCAACCCTCCGCCCTCGGCTCCAACTGTCGCTTCTCCAGCACCTGAACCCATGCGGATTGATTCTACCCACCTCTCTCCTATGGAGCGTCAGCGCCGTATCCAACTCAAACTCTGCTTATACTGTGGGGGAGACAAACACATCATCAGTGACTGCCCTGTTCGACCCCAGCGCCCGGCGGTAAGTTCCGTTCAACTTCCTCCAAAAATTGAAACTCTGATTCGTACTCCAGTACAACTGATGACCTCACCTGTGTCGCAGCGCAAGCCCTCATCGATTCCGGCTCAGCGGGGAACTTCATCTCCACTCCTTCAAAAATTGAGGGTCCATAAGCGCCGGAGCCCTCAAGATCTTAGAGTCCAAACCATCCAGGGAAAACCGCTGGGTCGGGGTCGAATTCGCCACTTCTCCCCCACACTGACGCTCCGCATAGGCTGTCTGCATTCTGAGGACATTACATTCATGGTGCTTGAGGAATCCACTGCTGAGCTCATCCTGGGACGTCCGTGGCTGGTGCAACATAATCCCACCATTAACTGGAAATCCGGGGAGATCCTTCAATGGGGTGAAGACTGTTTCCATTCCTGTATCCCACCGGTTACTGAGATTTTGAAGACTCCTTCCCTTCCTTCTTCTTCCTCTTCAGGGTAAAGATCCAAGATTCCCGTTTCATCCACTTCAATCGAGAGTCCCGAGGTTCAACACCAAGTGGAGATTCCAGCCGAGTACAGGACTTACCAGGATGTGTTCAGTAAGCAGTTGGCAACCAAGTTACCACCTCACGGGCCATGGTACTGCGCCAATGACCTGCTGCCTGGAGCCACTCTCCCCAAGGGCCGTGTTTATCCCCTATCTATCCCTGAGCAGAAGGCCATGGAGGAGTATGTGGAGGAGGCTCTTCGGCAGCAGTTCATTCGTCCATCTACTTCCCCTGCCGCCTCCAGCTTCTTCTTCGTGACCAAGAAGGATGGTGGTTTGAGACCGTGCATCGACTACAGGACTCTCAAACTGTGAAGTTTAGTTACCCACTTCCTCTGGTTCCTACCGTGCTGGAGCAGCTACATGGGTCCCATATCTTCACCACATTGGATTTACGCAGTGCGTACAACCTGATTCGCATTCATCGAGGAGATGACTGGAAGACAGCATTCGTTACACCTTCCGGTCATTATGAATATAGGGTCATGCCCTTCGGACTGTCCAATGCTCCAGCAGTCTTCCAGGGTTACATGAACGAGGTCTTCCGGGAGTTCCTCAACAGATTCATGATAGTCTACATAGATGATATCCTGATCTATTCCTCCTCCCTTTCTGAGCATCGGCGCCATGTCCGCCTCGTGCTGGAGAAACTCAGAGAACAGAAGCTGTACCTGAAACTGGAGAAGTGTGAGTTTCACATCACCTCTGTGCAGTTCCTGGGCTACATCATTGACCAACATGGAGTCCAGATGGACCAGAGGAAGGTGGATGCGATCTTGAACTGGCCCCTACCCTCTTTGGTAAATGAGCTCCAACGATTCCTTGGTTTCGCCAACTTCTATAGAAGATTCATCCACAACTACAGACTTGTCTGTGCTCCCCTGACCTCAGCGCTAAAGGGCCGGCCCAAGTCTCTGTCCCTGTCGCCAGATGCCATCTCTGCCTTTACACGCCTCCAAAGATGCCTTCCGGACCGCTCCCATCCTGGTCCATCCCAACCCTGACCTGCCCTTCGTGGTCGTGGTCGAGGTCGACGCGTCCTCCACTGGTGTTGGAGCTGTTCTGTCCCAGCGGCAGGGGACTGCTCCCAAACTCCATGTGCCTTCTTTTCCCAAAAACTGTCCCAGGAATCGAGAACTGTTCGCCATAAAGCTTGCTTTGGGGGAATGGAGACATTGGCTGGAGGGAGCCAATCACCAGTTTAAGGTCATAACCGACCACCGCAACCTGGAGTACCTCCGAGAGGCTAAGAGGCTAAATCCCCGCCAGGCCCGATGGGCTCTCTTCTTCACCCGCTTTGACTTCCTCATCACATACTGTCCGGGCAGTAAGAATTGCAAAGCGGATGCACTCTCTCGTCTCCATCAACCATCCTGAAGATCTTCCACCCGAACCTATCCTACCTCCAGCCATGTTCGTCAGCCCGATCATCTGGGACATCGATGAGCAGATTTCCCAGGAGAACCTTAGTCATCCCGCTCTGCCGGGAGGTCCAGAGGGGCTAACCTTCGTGCCACGTCAGTTTCATGTTCCCCTTCTGGAATCAGCTCACACCGCCCCTGGTTCGGGACATCCAGGTAGAAGGCGTACCCTCTCGCTCCTCAGTCAACGGTACTGGTGGCCGTCCATCTCTCAGGATGTTTCCCAGGATGCTCAGTCTGCGCCATAACCAACACCCCCAGAAGGTTACCTGAGGGCAAACTTATGCCTCTCCCCATTCTACGACGTCCATGGTCCCACATTGGAATAGACTTCATGACCGATCTTCCCAAGTCCAATGGCCACACTTGTGTCCTCGTCGTCGTCATGGATAGATTTTCTAAGGGCAGCCATGTGTTCAGAAATTTCGGCATTCCCGAGGACATTGTATCGGACAGAGGGCCGCAGTTCATCTCCAGGGTTTGGCAAGCCTTCTTCAGGCTCCTCGGAGTTACAGTCAGCCTATCTTCGGGGTACCACCCTCAGACAAATGGTTAGACAGAGCGGAAGATCCAGGAAATTGGACACTGTCTGAGGATGTATTGCCACCAGATCCAGGACAGCTGGAGCCGTTTCCTTCCTTGGGCAGAATACGCCCAAAACTACCTTAGACAATCCACTATGGGGCTCACCCCGTTTCAGTGTATCCTGGGTTTTCAACCTCCTCTCTTTCCCTGGTCAGGTGAGCCCTCTGTAGTTCCGGCGGTCGATTACTGGTTCCATCAGAGTGAGAGGGTATGGGATTCGGCTCACGTGCAACTCCAACGAGCTGTACGGAGGCACAAGGAGCAGGCTGATCGTCGGCGGTCCGATCCTCCTCAGTACCAACCTGGCCAAAAGGTGTGGCTTTCAACCTGGGACATCCGTCTCCACCTGCCCTGCTGCAAGCTGAGTCCTCGATACATCGGACCCTTCACCGTGCAGAAGCAGCTGAATGACGTCACATACAGGCTAAACCTTCCTCCACAGTACAAAATCTCACCATCTTTCGATGTGTCCCTTCTTAAGCCCTTCACTGACCCTGTCTCTGCTCCTTCCACAGACCCTGACACCGAGGTGCCTCCTCCTCCCATTCCCGTTGACGAGGAGGCGATCTATCGAGTCCGCACCATCTTGGACTCACGGCGACGAGGTCCGACTGGGAGGACGATGGTCCAGAGGAACGTTCGTGGGTACCTCGTGATGACATCTTGGACCCAGCTCTCCTCACTCAGTTCCATGCCGACAACCCCGATGGCCCCGCCCCCAGGGGTCGGGGTAGACCTCGTCGCCGTGTTCGCCCCTCTTCGCAGTCGTCAAGAGCCGCCTCGGGAGGGGGGGGTACTGTCAGGGTCCCACCATCACCAGCAATCACTCCTCCCACTCGTGCACAATCCCCATTATCGTCACTCACTCCTCCCATCCGTTCTCAGTCTCCTCAATACTGATCACCCGCACCTGCACTTCATCAGCCCACGTAATCAGTCCACCACCTGCACCTCATTAGTCCTCCATCTTTATATTCAGCACACTCTCAGTCACTCTTTGTCTGGTCTCGTCGTTACACTTACTTACTCACCATTCTTCTGTTTGGATTTCTGAATTAAGAAAACGTGTCATTCACCACCAGTCTGACTCATGTTCATTCCGTGACAATCATGTTGTATATTTCATTTTACAGTACATTGTTATTGTATATTATGTTTTCTGGAAAATCAATCGTGAAGTTTTCAATGGATAAAATAATCAGACAGGGATGTTGGTTTTCTGGCTAATCCAGCAAATCAAATACCTGACAAATTAAAGTACTTTATCACATGAATGCAAAAATCATATACAAATCCAATATTGCCATAAAACAGTCTTGCTCATTGATTTGCAGCATTGCCCACAATAGCCAATAACAATAGCCACAATACCAAAACCACTTTGTGGAGGGGCATCAGTATCAGCTTGTTTCCCTTTTGACAAAATAAAAGCATTTTACAATCCGCAGTATACATGCAAATTGCTAGTGTATATTTCAAGATATACACTAATGTTCATGCTTTTAAACATGACTGGACTGAGAGTTTAGCATCCCAGCAGCAACAAACACCAGGAAGAAGGTGAAAGAGAGTGAAGGAGGTTAGCTCCAAGGACACTGCTCTGTGAAACTTGTTGAAGTGTCACAGGAAGTCTATTTTCCACTCCAGGTACTGTAGCTGATTGGACTTTGGAGTTAGACCTAACCTGTGGCCAATTAACAATTGGTGCACATCCTGTTTGACCTGCCACTCTGGACTGGCCACTACATACACATCTTTATCCCTCACTGTTGGTTCATAGGTCAGTGATGGTTGCTTTTAATGCCAGTGAGCATGCAACCTTGATGATGATGATCTCACCTCCAGAGAAAGCTCAGTCTTCCCTTCTAGCCAATACTTGACCTGATAAGACTCAGGGTCAGCCCTCTCTTTGCTTTCTCTATATTTTTGAAAATGTATGTCTTTTGAGTCTACCGTTTACTGAGGAATGCCCTAGGCCATGAGACATTTCATTTCAGTTACTTCCTCCCACTGCTCCAGATACATATCAGTAAAGCCTACTCTTTGTTCAAATGTCATATTGCTTGTTTTTGGCTTCGTATTACACAGTGACAACAGCCTCCTTCACTCTTAGGTGGTCACATTATGTGGAGAATGGTGGCAACGGTTAGCAAGAGAGGCAGAGATGGCAGTTTTAGTGTGACCTGATACATTTGTTTAATGACCTTGACAACGATAGATATCACATTTGATTGCATATGAAGTCCCAGTTATTAATGACAGATATGTTGTAGGATAACACAAATTATACACAGTATGGTGTTTTTGAAAGGAAGGTCAGATTGCATGAATGTTTAAATGGCTAAACTCATTCTATGTGATAGATTTAGGGAAGGCAATTTCATTCATACAGCACATTTACTACAAGTAATATACTTTTTTTTTTAAATTTCCACAAAGGACTCAATTTACAGGGTTTTCCCTTTTTTGTATTTCAAAGATTAAAATTGAAACTATTGATATTGAGCTTTGAGGTTCGTTATTGACCTTTAGAATGATGACAAAAGAATCCAAAGCACAAGGTCCACTTAGTGGAAATATCACAGAGCTTTCAGACACATCTCATTGAGGCCAACTGAGGCCTGTACTACGAAGCAAGATCAACATGCCCTGGATTTATTTCAGTTATCCATCTTCACCTAACCTAACAACCGCGGTCCCGCATAAGCTGTGTCACAGCAGTGGTTAACAACTATCAATCAAGGGTTTCCCAATCAGCGACGCGCGCGTTCACATAAAAGAGGCGGTGTTTGCACAGCGTGACCAATCGCAAACATCTACCAGAGCTACATATTTTACATAAGAAGAGCAAACTATAATTCTACATAAATATGAAGAACACAGACACAGTTTTACAGGCAAAACGCAATACAGTCGCTGCTTCCTAAAACAGGAAGGAAAGCTGGCAAAAAGATAGCCGACGCAATCGAATAGCAATTGGTCAGTAGGCGGTGCTTTAACACTGGTTGATCTCTAAGCTCCCGAGCAGGTTAGGTGTTCAGCATAAGTTACCACGGCGATTTAACCCGGTAACAACTGATCCACTGTCGTGATACACGAAACCCTGGGTTGAACCTGAAGTTACCTCGTTAACGCCGAATCTTGCTTCGTAGTACAGGCCTCTGCTGTCAAACTAATCAGGATATGGGTGCCTTCATAAGATTAATAGAACACATATACAGTATATATTGCAAATAAATTCAGAGCATCAAGACTAAAATGCTAATTAATCCTCTTGCCTCAAAGTTTTTCATTTGCACCCTCTGATATTCCTTTTGGGTTTCACCTGTTTCAACATCTAAGAAACTCACAAGCCTAATTTTGATCATGGATGTTTATTCCTGACCTTTGGGAACAATATGTCTTAAAGAGAGTCTATGCTGAAAGGCTCCCCTCACTAGCTTTCAGACCTTCCAACTGCATCTCACGGTGTTAATCTCACCTGGTTGCTGAAGAACTGAAGCACTCGTTTCGATTTGTGCCATAAATCAATCCAGCGGATAAGTACAGAGGCTAATTAGCAGTATTTCAGCAGTTATTTTTTACAGTTTTTCTCGATTGTTTACACACATTTTCTGAAAGCATGCCTCATGCTCTCAGAGCTCTACACACAAATCTAAAAACACACACACAATGGGCTAATTCTCCTCAATTCTCCTGCAAAATGAAACCTTACATTCAAAACAATGTTATTTCTTATATCTCAAAATGGTATTTTGTTTTCAAATGACACACACAGACCGTCATATGAATAGACATTTATAAGAACCAGTTGAACACTGATGTGCTCAATGTAAAACTCGATGATGAATGGACAACACTTCTTCTCCATTCATCATAATGACAGACCTTTTTTTGTTCAGTGTTACACTTACTACATACATACATACATACATACATACATACATACATACATACATACATACATACATACATACATACATAAGTGTGTTGTAAAATATTTGAGAATATTATTATTATTAGTATTATTATTATACTCAGAACACACAAATACACGGTAACAAATATTTTATTTTTCCCACAAAAACTTCTGTTACGTTTCCCCCTCTCATTCCCCCTGCTCTGTACATCCCAACCAACACAAAGTTTCACATACAGTGTGGTCTACATACAAAACAACAAACATTTACTGTATACAGTTACAGTAAAAAAAAATAACAAAAAAAAAAAACTATGCTGCATCTTCTCCTCTGTTTGGGTCTGGCCACAGCATGTCATCCACATCACAAGCAATGTTTCCCCTGGCCAAGCAGAAACAACACAGAAGAGCTCACCTGTTGCCCTTTTATGCTAAACCTCTGATTGCTAATTGTAAAACTGTGTGACAGGTGTTTGCCCATGTGATGAGTCAGTGTGCATATTTAAATGGCAGTGTGTTCCTTGTGAAAACAAGAGATTTTCTTCATGAAAATTGTGCCAAATGCAGAGAATTGTGTGTAGTGGTTTGAAAAAAGTGTGTTTTAGAACTGCAATTTGAGTGTAAAGCAGGAATTGTGCTTGTAGTTTAGCAGAATTAGTCCAGGGGGTTGATGGTGCATGAGTTACATGTTGTGGTCATAGTGTCTCAAGTACCAGTATTTGTGTGCAAACAAATGAGAAATAAACTGTAATTTACAAATTTCTACAAATCATGTTTTAAAGCTGACGTGGCACATTTGGAGCTTGACTATGAAGTCGAGAAAAAGAGAACCGAGTATTTACAGTGATGCTGTGATTAGATTGTTCAGCAAAAACTCGAATTTCCATAAAGAAGTTTACAAAACTTGAGGCTAAACTTTGCGTCGCATTTGTAACACCCTCTGCCCATTTCTCCCACCTCTCCCTCAGTCTCTTTCTGGCCCCTTCATTCCTCATATCTCTATTCCACCCTATTTTTCCACCTCCTCCTTTCTCCCCCACCAGGTTCTTGGCAGTGCTTGGCAGTCGCCCACCTTGTCTAACTAGCAGGTTGATGTGTGTCTGTGAATGTGTGTATTTTCTGTCTCTGTTCAGTGTGTGTGTATGTGTGTGCACAAGATTGCGTGTGTGTGTGTGTGTGTGTGTGTGTGTGGCAGTAGTCTAGACGTGGTTTCCTCTCCTGTGTTTGTCTTTCTCCTCAGGCCAGCTGATCTGTTCAGCCAGGAATGTTACTGCTACTGCTGCCATACTGTCAAAACACACTCAGTTTCTCTGCACCTCCCCCTTTTTCCTCTCCCTCTTTATCTCTCCACTCATTTTATTTTTCTCTTATCTACAAACATCTGCCATCTATCTATTTGCCTGACTCTCTCCCCATCTTCCCAGTCTTCATCTTCCTACCGCTCTCCTTGTTTCTTTCCTGCTTTCTAAGGAACACACAATTTATCTTTCTTTCCTTCTCTTAAAAGGCTTATCATGCCCTCAGTTATACTTCCCTTTTTTCTCCTCCTTATTGTCTAGAGCCTCCTTCTCCCCTCTCCCTCTCCTCCCTTACTTCTCTCTGCAGACAACGTTGCCTTTCACAAGATGTGTGTGTGTGTGTGTGTGTGTCTCTCTCTCTCTCTCTCTCTCTCTCTCTCTCTCTCTCTCTCTCTCTCTCTCTCTCTCTCTCTGTCTTTCACTGGCATCAGGGTGGCACACCTATGACCTGTTTTTTGATTTAATAAAGCATATGTTACAGTTTATACAAACATTCAAAATAGTCATTATTTATTATCCATAAATAATGTTGATATTTACTTTTGTTGAGTTTATTTAGACAGGTTGGAAATCACACAAATGACAAGAGAGAGGAAAAAAAGCCCAAAGATGGGTTATTGATTACCTCCATCTAAAAATAAAACACATATTCAATAAGCTCTAAATATACGTTTTGACATAGAATAAAAAAATTACAAAAATTGATTTTTAGGTTTTTAAGATATTATTTACACCTTTATATAATGCACAACCAAACCAGACGTATTGGTAAAGGGAAATGAACCTGGGTCTCTGCAGGGCTCAATAGTGGTAAATCTTTCCCTGTGCCACCTGTTCACTAATGAGATGTAAAAATATGCATACAATATTTTTTACTTTGTTAAAATGAAGCCACAAAACAGCATTTAAACCATAACCTGTTTTAGCCATCCTTACTCCTACTTATTTCCTTCACTTTTTGTTTTGCTTACCTTTCCCTTGCTCCTTGCTTCCTTCATCCCTCCATTTCACCCTGACTCTCTCCGTTCCTCCCCCTCCCTATGCCTTAGTCGTTCAGGTTGTAAAAATTAATCTTCATAAAAGCAAAAAAAAAAGTTTTTCATCTCCCTTGATCCTCCTCCATGAAGACACTCACTCACTCACTCACTCACTCACTCACTCACTCACTCACTCACTCACTCACTCACTCACTCACTCACTCACTTTCTCACTTGTAAATTAAACTGAAACACACACACACACACACACACACACACACACACACACACACACACACACACACACACACACACACACACACACACACACACACACACACCTTGGCACTGGCCACACATCTCACATAAATAAGCAATGGGGAAGGGAATTTAAAAAAAGTTGCTTTGCTGAAACAATATGAAGAGATTAAACCCTAATAAGAAGTTCAAACAGCCGTCACCCATCATCACCAGAGATTCAAAATATAAGCCTAGATGACACTAACAGAGTTCTACACACACACACACACACACACACACACACACACACACACACACACACACACACACACACACACACACACACACACACACACACACACACACACACACACACACACACACACACACACACACAATATGCTTCTTCTCTCAGTCTCTAACCATCTGGTTAACTTATCAGCCCTTTCTCTAGCGGTTGCTGTGGCAACCAAAGCAAACAGCGGCTGGAGGCTGCCACACAGTACAATGACTCTCTGTCTTTCTCTCCTTCTTACTTCACTCTCTGTGTACTCCCTTAGCCCCTTAATCCCTCCATCCCTTGCTCCCTCCGCCCGTCACTCCTTCTCTGCATCATTTCTTCTCTCTCTCCCTTGCTCCTTTCCTTCATCCCTTCGTCCCTCATCTCCTCTCTCTGTTCCCATCTTCCTTTCCTTGTCTTGTCCTCCCTGCCTTTCCAGTCTAGATTCCTTCATATCTCTCTCTCTCTCTCTCTCTCTCTCTCTCTCTCTCTCTCTCTCTCTCTCTCTCTCTCTCTCTCTCTCTCTCCCCCCAAAGGCATTATTTAGGTTTTTTTCTTTCTGCATAAAATAAAGAAAGAATTATGGTTTTCAAGAAAGAGAGAGAGAGAAACAGAAGCAATGTGTCTAAATGTGCACTTGAGAGGAGGATGAAATAAAGAAGGTAGAGGGAAAGTGTGTGTGTAATTCTGGACATTATTAGCATTGATCCATACTGTGCTTGTGTCCCTCTTTGTCTTTGCTCTTGTAAATAAACAAGTAAAAAAGTGGGATTGTTTTTGTTGCATTTTTGTGTTGAGGCTCAGTATTTGTGGAGCTGATAGGCTTCTTTAGCTTTGTATCAAGTCATTTGGCAATCGCTTGAATTTAACAGACGTTCATTAATATAAAATAGTTGCACACTATAGCTTTAACAGTTTTATTTACAGATTCCATGTGGCCCTGCTCATTAGACATAGAGAGCTGACAAGGATTGAGGAGAAAGAGAGGTGGGGAATAAAATACATGAAGTTCCTCAGCCAGATTCAAACTGGGGATGTTCTGTTTACACTGTCAGCGTGTAAATCATATAGGCTATCAGATCAGGGCAGTTCTCTGAAGTAAGATCAGGCCTTTAAGCTCTTTAAATGTACCATATTTTAAGTATTTTCCCTGGTTTCGTAAATGTGTGTATGATAGCTGCACTGCACCACTTTTTAGCATATTTTGCCTGTGCACATGGGTGATTCTCCACTGCCCTTGCCTAAGGCAGTGTGCATGCGCGTGTGTATGTGCGCGCGCGCGCAAGTGATGGATGTGTAAGGTGAGCAGGTTAATCTCTTACTAATGTAGATGAATTGTCCACAGCCCATGTTACACAAAAAGTGCAAACACGCACCCACGCACAGGGATGAATGATCCTAATCGCAGGAAAGCCTCAGACACAAACCCACACACACTTACAGTACTGTAGATACGATGTCACCAAAAAGCATGGAGCAATGCAGGGTGAAGGGTACTGGCCAGCCAGCAACGCAATGCTGCATTTGCATGTGTGTTTTTAAAGAAAAATGTAAGAATGTCAAACTATGTTCTGCATCGGGATCCACTTTTATTGTGTTTTCTCTCTATACTCTCACTGGGTCCTGTGTGAATCTAGCTGTCATTCTTATTTTGTATTACTCTCTAATATAATATAATATTTTAGGCCTTTATTTTTTTAATGGACAGCTGAAGACATGACAGGGGTGAGAGGAGAATGACATGCAGCAAAGGGCCGCAGGTCGTTCACCACCTGCGGCTGCTGCGTCGAGGAGTCAACCTCTATATATGGGCGCACGCTCTACTAGGTGAGCTACCCAGGCGCCCAAACTGCAACTGTTGTGATGATCAAATAATTGACATTTTGCCATTTTATAGAGCAAACAATGAATTGCTATAATTGAATCGAAAACCTAATAATCAGATTACATAAAAGTGAAAGGGATGTTATTTCAATGCTTAGACTGCTGAAAAAATATAACCATGTGTAACTGAAATGTAATATATAAGTAGGTCTACATACTGTACGTGTGTTATATTAACTCATTACTCTCTATGAGAAGATGAAAAAGGTCTTTTTAATTCTACATGATTAAAGATTTTTATTCAAATATTCAGTTTCATGCAAAATTTTACTCTGTCTTTGTGCACCGTGTTGTCAGCGAACACATAATCACATTTCACACATCCAGGGCACTCAAATCCTATCAGGGCCAAATGGTCGCTGCCATTATTGGCTGCTTTTTCATTTTTCCATGCCATTCTTGTAACTTCTCTCACATTTGATTACAAATACATTTTTTGTAAAAGTCAGAAAAGTAAAATTAATCCATTTTCAAAGAACACTGCAGCGCATCAAAATGCAAAACCTGAGCTGAACGTGTTTTTGAACTAATGTAAATGAGCTTATGAAATATTGAAGGTGATACTGAAATTCACAGCTTCCTGAAAGATTTAGGAAATACCGACTTTTTTTAAGCGCTGAGCTCTGTGCTGCAATGGTCTGCCCTGAAACACACCTCCATGTTGGATTATTTTAGAAAATGCCTCAAGACATAACATGTAGGTTAGTCAGCAAGACAACAATAGGTAACGTTATAGAGCTCAAAGATGGCTGCCACTTATTTAGTGATATTTATTTATTTACAAATATTCAGTAATCGTTTAAACAGAAACAAATAAAATGATACATAAGTGACAGACTTGCAAACTTCAATGATATTGACAGCAAGAGTTCTTAATTAAATAAATTTGAGTAGATATCAGATATTAAAATACCTTTCTTATTTGTTACCAATTTAAGAGACTCAAAGTATGTCAGTTTAAAACATGGTGTTGATTTGGAAAATGTTGCTTTGTGAATATGGAACGTACCTAATAAAATATAGATTTGCAATATTACATACATTTCGATCTTTACATTCAAAATAGGTAATAATATGTTTCCCTTCAAGTGTGATTGTGTTGTTTTAGATACCATATAATTTTCAAAAACTTTCCAGAATGTAATACAGAATGAACAACCATAAAAAAGATGGATTAACGATTCTTGTTCTGTCTTACAAAAACTCCAATAATAATCAACAGGCATGAATTTTGAGATGAACAGGATATATATTATGCAATATTTTCAAATTTAATTACCTAATTTTGTTCGTGATGGTGGAGTGTCGTGGTTAGTTGTCTTTTAGTGTAAGGTGTTGCACCATATCTATGCCAGCATGTATTCTTTTCTCTAATTCTCTCCGCTATCTTACTTTGTCTGTCTCTCGCCCTCCCTCCCAGTAGCTTTTTCCGAGAATAATTTATAAAAATGATAAAGAGCTGAATTTTATTATCTGATTCAAAGTTTTCAACAACTTTCCCCCTCCTTTCTCTCACTCTTCACCCCTCTCTCTCTTTCTCCCATCTGTCTTCTCATTTAATTTCCATTTCAAGTCCTGGCGTTTATTCCAGAGACCCCTTCAGCACACACACTCTTTTGTTGAACATCTTTAATGGTTTGCTCCCCATATGGTGGACGTTCTCTAATATTAATTTCCCAGCCTTTAACTTTAACCGTAACTATCCCTTATCTTTACCGAACCCTCATTGAAACCCTAACCCCCCCATTTCAAAAAAGGTGTGGCAGTTCATCTTGGTAAGACGGAGGAAAAACATGCAACACACACACACACACACACACACACACACACACACACACACACACACACACACACACACACACACACACACACACACACACACACACACACACACACACACACACACACACTTTTGCAACTGTACATCCTGTAAATAATGTGTAAATGTAAATACTTGCTAGCTGTAGTATAATATATATATATATACCCAACCCCAAATCAGAAAAAGTTGGGACAGTATGAAAAACACAAAAAAAGAAAGTAGTGATTTCTAAATGTACTTTGACTTGTATTTCATTGCAGACAATGTGATCACAAAATATTTCATGTTTTGTCTGGTCAACTTAATTTCATTTGTAAATATACATCCTTTCCTGTCATTCAGACCTGCACCACATTCCAAAAAAGGTTGGGACAGGAGCAATTTAGGGCTAGTAATCAGGTAAATTGGTTAAATAATGATGTGATTTGAAACAGGTGATGTCAACAGGTGATTGTAATTATGATTTGGTACAAAAGCAGCATCCAAGAAAGGTCTAGTCATTGAGGAGAAAAGATAGGCCAAGGATCGCCAGTTTCACAACAAATACGTGAGAAAATTATTGAAATGTTTAAAAACAATTTTCCTCAAAGAAAGATAGGAAGACATTTGCTTATTTCATCTTCAACAGTGCATAACATAATTAAAAGATTCAAGGAATGAGGAGGAATTTCAGTGCGTAAAGGACAAGGGTGCAAGCCTAAGCTGAACAACCATGATCTCCGATCCCTCAGGCGGCACTGCATCAAGAATCGTCATTCATCTATGAGCGATATCACCACATGGGCTCAGGACTACTTTGGCAAACCTTTGTCAAGTACCACAATACGTAGTTACAGCCACAAATGCCAAACTGTACTGTGCCAAAAGGAAGCCCTATGTTAACAGTGTCCAGAAGCGCTGTCGACTTCTCTGGGCTCAGAGGCATCTGGGATGGACCATCACACAGTGGAAACGTGTACTGTGGTCAGATGAATCAGTATTTCAGGTATTTTTTGGGAAAAATGGACGCCGTGTGCTCCAGACCAAAGAAGAAAAGGATCATCCAGACTGTTACCAGCAACAAGTCCAAAAGCCAGGGTCTGTCATGGTATGGGGTTGTGTCAGTGCCCTTGGCACAAGTAACTTGCACTTCTGTGATGGCACCATTAATGCTGAAAAGTACATAAAGTTTTTGGAGCACAATATGCTGCCTTCAAGAAGACATCTTTTCCAGGGACGTCCATGCATATTTCAACAAGATAATGCAAAACCACATTCTGCACACATTACAAAGTCCTGGCTGCGGAGGAAGAGGATACGGGTACTTGACTGGCCTGCCTGCAGTCCCGACCTGTCTCCAATAGAGAATGTGTGGCGCATTTTGAAGCGCAAAATGCGATAACGAAGACCCCATACTGTTGCCCACCTTAAGACTTGCAGCAAGAATGGGACAAAATTACACCTGAAACACTTCATCACTTGGTGTCTTCAGTCCCTAAACGTCTTTTAAGTGTTGTGAAAAGGAATGGCAACATTACAAAGTGGTAAATGCTTTACTGTTCCAGCTTTTTTTGAAATGTGTTGCAAGAATCAAAATAGGAATTTTGTTTTTTTGAAGAAAAGAAAACAATAAAAATCATGAGGAACACATTAAATTATGTGCTGTTGTATTGTCTGCAATGAAATACAAGTCAAAGTACATTTAGAAATCACTACTTTCTTTTTTTATTTGTGTTTTCCATACTGTCCCAACTTTTTATGATTTGGGGTTGTGTGTGTGTGTGTATATATGTATGTATATATATATATATATATATATATATATATATATATATGTATGTATATATATATATATATATACATGTGTATGTATGTAAAATATGCAGTCTGAGTCACTGACACTGTAAATACAACCAACGAAAGGTAGCTACAAAATCATGGTTTGGAAGGTTGTGCATAATAGAAAACACGCGGTGGGGAAGATAGATCAGCAGAATAGCAGAACTAGGTATCAAACTTTCGTCATGAGCTACGAGCCTTTACTTTTCGTATATTTACTGCCATGCTGTAACTAACTTTCTGACGCTCTGATTGTTACACCAAGGTGAATGTCACTCATAGAGAGCTCAGGGTCAGCACTGTACAGCACCTGGAGTCAACTCATCTCTCAGATCATCATTTTTGTTAATCTTTATTGCTGTGTTTTGGGATTTACAGCTCAGGCCCAATTTTAGCTGCCCAGCTCCAGCAGATTGAGTCAACAATCTGTCTTTGATGCGTGGAGGACAGCTACACTTGGTTATCTGCATGGAACAGGCTTTCCACTTCAAGAGACAGTGGCTTTAGAAGGAAAAGGGCTTTTAGATTGTTCTAGCTGCACTGCTAACTGATTAACATTACACTGGGCATTGTTGGTGACAGTGATGGACACTTTTTTCTCTGAGTGAAGACTGCATGAAGAAGAATTTTGACTGCACATCTGTTTTCAGACAATAAATACAGTACAGCATGCCAAAATAAATAAAACGCCTCTTTTTTTCTTAGAAATTTGCACAAAAATAAGTCTTAAATCTCGTTTGTTAATGAGGATGTGGAGGGTATAGACATGGTCAATTGTGCAACATTCTGGGCATATTTAGAGTCGAGACGTGCTCATGAAAAGATGTTGAGCAGTCTGTTGTTTATATTGCTGCTTAATAACTTCACCAGACTGCTGCTTGCACCTCTACCTCAGTAATTACTCAGGTTCAATTGTCTCCACTCTTATAAAATGGGGATATTAACCCAGATGTCAAGAAAAAAAAGCGGCTTCACCAAATGCTAGGTTTAATAACGTGAGTGTAGTAGCATTAACATCTTTTTAGTTTTTCATAAGCATCTCATTAATGCTATCACCACTTACTTGCTTTGTTTTAAACACATTCATCCTAATTGCCAGTGCCACATATGATGTTGGAAAAGTAGTTTTTAATTGTTCCAAATTCCTGTTTGCTGTAATTTAATTAAAACAATACTGGTGTAATACTATATAGAGATCTGTCTGGATTACTTCAATATCCATCCATCAAATCTTTATCAGCCTCCATCTGGGATTAATGGCCTATCGTGCAGTAAGAACATGAGCTTCAGCTCTGTAATCAGTGCTTTGGATTTGTATTATCATGATGCTGCTGGTGGTGCTTGCATCAGCGCCAGGAGGCATGCCACTGATAGACCTTTTTCACAGCAGACATTTTGACATTTCATAGTAGTAAAAGCACAGGTCTATTTAATAACATTAATTATAGCTGCGTTTCACTTAGAGAAGGCCCTGGAATTTTGCATGCTAGCTCACTGAAATAACTCACTGGGACACTGATATTTGAACAAGGTGGTGCCTGTAATGCCATTCATATGGACCTGTGTTCCCTGGAACCATGTGTAAAATCTGCTGTTAAAAATCTGGGTGTGATAATAGACAGTGATTTTAAATACAAGCAAATCTACTCAACCTCAAAATCTCTATCAACCTAGCATTTTTATCAACAGAGGCCGATATCAAAGGTCAAGTCCTTTTTTAAAATCGTTTAGTAATTTTAAAGGGGTATACATGCTTTTTATCTTGACCCAACTTGAACTTTAAAGTGCTTTTAGTTTCCTAAACATAACATAACATGAAAATGTTAATCATCCTTTTGTTGTTCGGGAATAAAATGTGTTTGAATGTGTAATTGCTTCCTTATGTTCCTTTCAAAATGTAATTTTGGGCAGTGTCACATATCCTACAACATGTACTTGCTAATGCAAATTAGTTGTATATAAACATAATTCTTATGAAATAGGGTTGAAATAATTCAGGATTTTGTATATTTTGTATAAGAGGGAAGTGAAATATATGAAACCATAAGATACAGAGAGATAAGAGATGTGGCTTAATGAAGTAGTCTTCATCATTAAACTTTTTTTAAAAACTTGATATTCAGTAGCTGTTAAATTGCTATCCTTGCAATTTAACCCTGCATTCCTTCAGTTGCTTTCTCTTCTGCCTCTTCTCATTGGCTGCTTCAACTGCTCCATGTTATTTCATTCTCTTACTATTCAAGGTATAAAGTCTACTCAAATTACGGTTTTGTTTGAATGCAATACAAAGAAAAGAAAGAATGAATACAGAATTGATGTTGAATACTCATAAGGTAGATGATGGGGGAAGGAAATTCAGAGACAGAGAAAATAAGAAAGTAAAAGACAGAAACTGCACGAGTGCACGTTTTCCATTTTAAACTATCAACTCCACATTTCCATGAGGTCGGGACAACATTTGACTTTGATATCGAGACTGCTTTAAAGGAATTTGAAATGTTTTTCTGTCATGTGGTGTCATCTCACACATGCAGCTGAAAGCTTGCCTCTGAGTAAACAAATTAATTTGGTTTAGTTTGTTTATCCGTGCAGCTGAGTAGGCAGTGGGGGAAGATTGTGCCACACAGAGCAAACAAAATATAATACAAGTTCAATCATTAAATTAACCTTTCCACGCTTAGTGTCTCCTCGTCTTTTCCAAGTATTATTTCTCTTTGGTAATACTGTGATTATCAAACTAAACTAGAAATAAACACCTGAAAACATTTGCAATGAGAAAGCAAACAACAAAAAGATGTGAAGTGATGGAGGAAAAGAGTGAAATCACTAAGAGATTGGAGGAAGAGAAATTAATATACATCAGAGACAAGGAGAGTGTGAGAAAGAAACAGAAAAGTATGACAATATTGCTCAAATATTATTTTCAGTACTATTTAAAAGTACAGTACAAGCTCTTTTTCTCCAAATTGTCAAATGGTCAACTTCAGTAGAGTTACAGTAAGACTAGTCTGGATCAATGGAAGTACATTTCTAGGATAATTGCCTGACATCCAGATGTCACTCATCTTATACCTGTCTGTGTGTTGCCGTTCTCAAACTCTGTTCCTTTCAGAAAACAACAATAAACTTTGAGCTAGAAAGCTACACACTGAAAATGGCAAGTTTTGAGGAAAATATGGGGTCGTGCAATAAGGCAGGCCTGCTTGGTTCTTTTGGGGAATAATTGTAAAGATTTACAAAGAATATGTTCTCGGCATTTACTCTCTAACTGGGACCTTTTGGGAGCGATTGGTGGAGATTACTATGGAGAAAGTACCTCTGTGGAGTTAGGTCTGGCAGTGCGAGACTACAGTGAGTCTGTAGGAGAGACTGAGAGAGGGAAAAACACAGAACAATTCCTTTTGCAAACTATGAACAGTCAGGTTTCATATCTCCAGAATAAAACTTGACTGTACAGTCATGAATTACTAACGACTTTATGACTAATTAATAACAGTAAAAAGTCAGTTTCTTTTGATCAATTGAGACCAACCACATAAAGAGTACCCGATTTTACTCAACTATGAGTAGTTTCCCTCATTCTTTCTCTATTCAGCTCAATTCAATTTAGTTTAATTCAGTTGTATTCAATTCATTTTAAACATGCTACCTTGGCCTGAGTGTCAAAAATATACTGAATTGCTTTTAATATTCTTAAATATACTAAATACTGTATATCTAGAGCTGAAAAGCAGGACCAATAATATTTGAAACAATCTATAATGGGATGTTTTTATTTTTGGGGGAAAGCAATCAAATTTTCGGTCAAACTGCCAAATGCCAAAGTCTTCTGCCAATTCCAATTGTTTACAGAGGACGTTGTGACATGTCACAATAGGAAATGCACATGTGTGAATAATAAAATGAATGATGGTTGAACTCCATTTAGCTGCTTCACTTGAATATAACGGAGCCATACAGCAGTAAATGTTATTAGCGACACCTTTGATTTTCCTACTATGACGAGACAAAATGTCTGCGGTGGAAAATGAACTAGTCTGACACTTCCAACATACCGGTATAACAATTGTCTTGCAAGCATAAAACAGCCTGAAAGCTGTCTCCTTGAAATGTCTCTGTCCTTCAGTGTTAAAAAAAAATAAAAAAATACACTGTCACCTGGAGTTTCTTTGTTATCCACGATTAAACTTAATGTTATTGTAGAGCCAACAGGTGTGAACCAGAAAAATGTTCCTTTATCCCTGGAAAATCACACTGGGTGCTGTCACTGCGACCACAAATTCAGCTTCCTTTTCATCACCTCTGAAGCAGCTTAAGGATTTGTCTCACAGCTTGTGGATTTATGTCCTGATGGCATAATAAAATAAAGATAGCCTTGTTCTTCTGTTTCCAAGCTTTAAGGGAGACCTGCTCATGTTCACAGCTCTTGAATGAGCTCAGATCAGTGGATAATGGATAAAATGATGTGATACTTCAGTTATCCTTTCAATGTATTTCAACATTTATATCCTCTCTATGGACAGATGTCAAAGGTCAGGGTAGCTCACCTGTAGCTGGGAGGCAATGCTTCCTGTGATGTTGGATATTGATAAATCAGTGAGTTGGATCACATTGGATTTCTCATCTTGACTTCCCTGCTACATATTGCAAAATGATAAGAATCATTAAATCCACCTTTACCTGCACAGACCGAACCAGCGCCTCATGGAGTCTTCTTGACCTTTTTGTTTTGTTGAATGACGTATTCAGAACTTGCCAAGAGTTTACGTTGATCAACAGGCATGCGTGCTAATGGTATTCAAAGGACAAAGAGAAGATCTGTTTTTCAACTGCTGATTGCGGTTACATTTTTTGTTATCTGAGCTTAGCGGGGGTTTTATAATGCCTTTTTGAATAGACGACACACAATCTAAGCGTTTTCAGCCTTGATCAGCGTTTTGCAAGTTTAGAAAATGTATTGTCTTTAACACACACACTAACATTAGGCTAATATAGCCTAGTGTTCTGATCTTGTCAACTACAGCAAGCCATAGGCCTTCAATCAACCACAGCAACCAACAATGTGGAAGTAGACAGCGAGTTGGAAAGCCTGTTGTAATGCATCCTTTGGAATTAAATTGTTCCAAGCTGTAAGAGGAATTATGTCTCAGGTTCAAACGATAAAATGCATTTCTCCATGTGGTAAAAGGAAGGAACAGGATATACAGTACATCGGTATGCAATGCATTTACTTTTATGTTGTTGCCCCATACAGTAGCTGTGTTGCCTCTGATGGCCACTGTAACACAATAACTGACAGAAGTGATGAACACTGATGAGGCTAATTGATAAAAAAAAATGCTTCCCTGAGGTGAAATGATAAGAGCAGCATCACTCACCTGTTAGCTGCACCCGGTAATTACCTGTTGGTGTATATGCAGTGTATGAGTAATATACAATACTCCACAGTGTGTGAACTTTATATTGGGGAGGATTTCTCCTTTAATATCCCCGTATATGCTGTAAATGGCTCTGGGTGTTTTAACTCTCCCCAACCTCAGCCTCCCAGCCAGTGTTCTGCCACCATCAACAGACCTGTGACCAGTAACGACCTGCTCTATGCACTGTACTAGCATCACATAAACACAAACACACATTCATTCGCTATTTTGTGTGTGTGTGTGTGTGTGTGTGTGTGTGTGTGGGGGGGGGGGGGGTGGTTATGCAGTAGCAGTCAGAGGGTTGTGCAGTAGCAGTGAATTTGGCATGTTGAAAGAATGTGTGTATAAAATATCTTGGTACCTTGGACAAGGTGATGCAGTTAGATACAAATTATAGTTATAGCTGTTTGTGTGTCTGTGTGTGTGTTAGACAGTACGACTCAGTAACAGACAGTATTTATAGTTATAGGATGAGGTGAATAGAGGACACAAAGCACGGACACACAAACAAAGTTAAGTATACATTAAACTATCCTCACACAGTACACACACACACACACACACACACACACACACACACACACACACACACACACACACACACACACACACACACACACACACACACACACACACACACACACACACACACACACTTTACAGTTGACAGTAAGCTATCTATTGTTGTCATGCAGTGCTAATCAATACTGTCTCTGTTGGACACATACATCATTGGCAATGAGCTGCACTGTCTGTGTGTTTGTCTGTGTGAGTGTCTTGTAATGGAGGTGTAGATCAATGACAACAAGCTGTGTGTAGCCGTGTATTTGTGAGAGATGTGAGAGATCCTGTAAATGTTTGTTTATTGGTGATAAATTTGTATTACAGAGCTCATTATTTTTGTTTAATCCATCAATTATTTAATCCATAAAATGGCAGGAAATAGTATGTAGATCACAAGGTCCAAAAGCCCAAGGTGATGTCATCAAACTCCCACATTTAAAATGCAGGAAGTAATTGGTATTTTTAAAAAGTTTTTATAAAATACAAATATACACATACAAATCGGATCCAATAAATAGCGCAAACATTTTAATGAAAATCGGAATTTTCAGCACATACATACACACTATTTATTTAACCATTACTTTGAGAGAATCTAGCTGATGTGCGGTATCATCTTTTGCAGTTTTGCTCTCTTTCTATCTCCTAAATCATATTCTGAGCATCCTCTTGGTAGACTGGTTTTCTATCCACCCAAAAGGTTTTGTGAAACACAAAACCTTTTGGGTGGATAGAAAACCAGTCTAGTCTTATCTTTTCAGTAAAAAATAAATATATACAGTATATTTTGTGTTGGCAGAATTGATCATTGAAATTAGGTTGTATCATTATTTGTGTCGCACATAAAGCTGGATAAACGATACACATTATTTGTTTGTGTGCATTTTTGTAGCTGATACAGGTTTGTATGCATGTTTTTATGTGTCTGCACGTGCATTGTTTACCATAAACAATTATGCTACAATGCAAAACAATGTATTTTTATTTGCCTATGTGGTTTGCATCACAGGTTGAGCAATCATAGCAGATAAAACTCATAGTTGTGTACATTTTACATTTGTATTGCATTGGCACTTAGCCTCCACTGTCATGCAGCTTAACTACTAAGGAGCACAGCAGTAGAATAAGCTTAAATTCCTAAATCATTATTAGCAACAACCAACAGGCCATGACTCAGTACTCTGCAAATCTTCTTCTGACCCTCAAAAGGTCCTCGGAGAAAAAACAGAATAAGCAGAGAGATGGAGGGTACTTTAACCTCTGAGAGTTATTTGTCTTAGACACAACAGGCCCATTCGTTCTTTTTACCATTTGCTGAACCATTTTGCCAAGCAAGACGAACTACAATGAGTAGCGCCATTCTTCACAGATGCAAAAGCAGATAAATAAAATATACGGTAATGCAATGCCTGACAAGACGCTCCGGCTTGGAAAGTGGGCTGGCAGCCAGACAGTTGCCGCTCCTGGACCGGTGGAGGGGAGGGAATGAGAAATGCTCTAATATCCCTCAATGGTTATGTTCAAAGGTTCCCATCCGGTGTGGTGTTGCCATGTTGCAGTATTTACTTTTTCTTTGTGATCACACAAGACCATTTAAAAGATATATTTAAGAAGTGTGAGGTCCCTGCTGTCCCATCATGCACCACGGTTGACTTAGAAAACCCTTTTCACTGCTGTTTATGGCTCCCCCCCCCCAATAACACACCTTCAACAAAGTGCTTCAACACAATAGCACAATATCTGCAGAGTTTTACTAAAACCACAAGAGAGTTGACCTGCCATCACTCAAAAAACAGCATCCATTCACATGCACAAATACATTTGCATTTTACAAAATAATTAGTAATATGCTAAAAGTTAATGTAGTTTGCAGTTTTCTTTACTATAACTGATGGCTGATATTGGACCTCATGCAAGAATATTATGTCTTATTCTAGCTACCTTTGTTACAGTTTTTTGTGAAGTTTGCTGGTATGTGTGTTCCAATTTGATTCACCAACCTCTCTTAACTGCACAAACTTGTAAATTGCTCATTTCAATCTGATGAATGCCACCTGTTCACGAGAAGGTGCACATTTCTGGGATTTGGTAATTTACATACTCAAAGCCCCCAAGCTGCTATATAACGCTGTCTGTTTGTTTTAATTTAGTCTAAAGTCTAAGTACAAAAATAAAATTGAAAACCAGTTTGGTAGTGGTGACCTCAGAGGAGCCTGGAGAGGTATAACATTCATGGCATCCATTAATCAGTCTTCCTGTGAGCCCTTTCAGGTAATCGATATAAACGGTGTGGACGGTGCTGACATGGCTAATGTCTTTAATTCTTTCTTTTCTTGATTTGAAAGGACAGATCTTGAAGATAATATTTCCAAGCTGCGAGAGTCTCTGGTACCTCTCAACGACTTGGTGATATCCCAGGAAAGTGTCACAAAGTTATTCAAGAAGGTGAATACTCGCAAAGCTTCTGGCCATGACTTTATCTGTGGATGCACCCTTAAGTATTGTGCTGACCAGCTCAGTGGGGTGCTCACAACACTTTTTCAGATGTGTGCAGATTGTGGTCCGACGATATGGAAAACATCTACTATAATACCTGAATTTTTACATTTTTTCAAAACATAATGTCTCCCTCATTGATGGCATACTTGATCCATTACAGTTTGCTAATCAAGCAGAGAAAGGAGTGGGCGATGCTAAGTTATTTATCTTAGACAAGAGTAGACAAGCACCTTAAAAAACCCAAATCCCATGCCAGAATTTTATTTGCGGATTTTTCTTCAGCTTTTAATAAGATGCAGCCTCATATTTTAGTTGAGCAACTTGCCTCTTATTTTAACTTACCTAGTCAGATCGTATTGTTGTTTTTAAACTTTTTAACAGACAAAGTTCAGCAAGTTCTTGTGAATGGTCACAGGTCACACACACATTATCATGTCCAATACAGGCTCACCTCAGGGCTGTGTACTTTCCCCCTTTGCTTTTCATTATGTACACAGACAGCTGTAAGCCTTCTGAAGAGGGCAGCTACCTTGTGAAATTTTCTGTTGACACTTCCCCACTGTCTCTTCTTCAGGGGACAGAATCAGGGCATGACTGTGCCTAATCAGCATTTGTTCAATGGTGTGATGACAACTACCTGGACCTCAGTGTTACAAAAACTAAAGAGTTAGTTATTGATTTTAGGAGGAATTGTCTCGAGCCAAATGCCAGCATCATCCCTGGTGGAAATGTTGAAATCGTTGACTCATATAAATACCTGGGAACCATATTTGACTCTAATCTTAAATTTGATAAAAATACAGAGTCAATTGTCAAACAAGGACGACAAGGAATTCACTTGAGGCAGACGCTTAACTCTTTTAATATATCTGAGGAAATGTGATGTAGCTTTTACCATTCCTTTATTGGAAGTCTTAACTTTTTCATTCATTTGCTGGTTTCATGGGTTGCCTGTGAAAAGCAAGAATAGCCTCATTAACATTGAAAAGATCTGCTCTAAGATCTCTGGACTTCACTTACCAGACCTCCCTCTCCCTCTCCCTCTGGAAGAAACAGGTAGTCTGAAAGCTAAGAGAATCATGGGTAATTTTGGCCATGTTCTTTCTTATAGATTCTCTTTAATGCTATCAGGATGGCGCTATCAATATATTGGGGGGTGGGACATTTTGAGCATATTTAAATATTGGTGGGGATGGGCGCCCGGGTGGCTCGGTTGGTAGAGCGGGCGCCCATGTGTAGGGGTTTGCTCCTCGGCGCAGCGGGCCCTGGTTCGGATCCAGCCTGCTGCCCTTTGCTACATGTCATTCCCCCTCTCTCTCTCCCCTTTCATTTCTTCAGCTGTCCTGTCAATGGGACTGAAAAATGCCCAAAAAATAATCAAAAATAAATAAATAATAATAATAATATTGGTGGGGATGTGTCCCCTCCAATATATAATACAATTACGGCCTTGTTCCAAATTCATTCAGAGTAAGGGATTTCGATTCTTAAGTCAAGTGTTTTTCTTGGGCAGATCTGTACATGAATCATACAACAGGTCTGGAGCTCTTGTGAATATTTGTTCCTACCTAGGAGAGTGAGTGATTCAGTTGACCCTGGCACCCTTCACACCACACTGCAATATTAAATCAAAGGGAAAATGTTTAGTTTTAACACAAATCTTAAAAAAAAATAAAAAAGATGGCTCTATTGGCTGCATGTGGTAAACAGTGTCAAGCTGTAAAATGAAAAGAAATGGCAGAGGTGGAGTTGGGTTTTCTACTGGAGTCTGGATTACATGAGTAATATTTCCAAATCTATCTGTATCACCATAACAAATATGTATACGGTCTCCTCGCTTCCACAACATGAATAATAAATTCAATATTTAAGCCAGACGTACAAACCTGCCATTATTGTGTGTGTGTGTGTGTGTGTGTGTGTGTGTGTGTGTGTGTGTGTGTGTGTGTGTGTGTGTGTGTGTGTGTGTGTGTGTGCTGTTTCTGATTGTAGGGCCCTTGCTGTATTTGAACCACATGTGTTACATGCCTGCTGTTCTAGTTTTACATTAATAAAATGTGTGTCTGTGTGTGAGCGCACAATCCTGCTCCTTATAGTGGGAGTGTTATAGTAATAAAATCATCACACAACCTCATTGTTTCTGACATTTAACCAGAAACTCTGGAAACGAAGAGGAGAGGAGGAAACATCCTGTGGGAAACATTCTCCTGTGGTTAAGGGTTTCAAGTCATAGCGATTATTCTGGATGTGATGGCAGGTTTATTTTCATACTAATTTTCAAGCATCACCGTATGAATCAGATAGCTCTGTCTGTAGACGATACACAGGCAACTTGCCTCCCTCCAGCAGGGAAGGAAGGTTGGAAATTGGGGCAGTATATTCTTGTGAGATGATTTGTTGCAGTTAAACTTCTGAATTTTATTGTGGACGGTGAAAGCTTGCATTATTGAAGTGCTTATATATACAATAGATGGTATAACTGGACACTGAGGAGAACAGATCACATCAGGTTTCATCTCCTACAAGGGGGGGTGGCGAAATAAATTACTGGAAGAGCTAGTTGGCAGTCACAGCCTTCAAAATATAAGTCTGAGAATTGGAATAACCAGTAGTCTTCTTGACACTGAGGTAATAGCAGAGAATCCACCCTAAAACTATTCACAATAAATAATGTAGTTATTTTCTACAGTATTTAATTTCAAATTAAACACAATGTTCACAATGTTAAAGTCATTTATTTAGGGTTTGCCATTAATAACTAAACAAAATTAAATAACAGAGGTGACTTTTTTTTAACCCTAAATGTTCTGTTGGACTTGAAATGAGAACGAACTCCACAAAGAGTGCCTATATTTTATTTTATAGAAAATTGACCAGAGGACACCAAGGTTATGTCCTCAGTAATATTTCCAGAAATATGTTGTACTATTATACTATTATACACATATTACATAGTTTTTTTTAAGGCTGATTCTGATGTTTAGGATGAGTAGAAATCAACACGTACACCACTTGCCTTGTCTCCGTATAGGGAATTAATTCCATCTATTCTGATGTATATTCATCTAAATGTCTTTAAACTACATTTCTGGCAATGTAGAAAAATATATTTAGACCATAATGTAGGGAGATGACATTTATAGATATAATTGAAAATGTGAATAAAGAATTAAAACGTGGTATTTGGACATATTTCTTTTTTTGGAAGGGCCAAATCTTTTACAGTTTTTCTCAGTCGCTTTGGTACATTTCTCGAATCATCCTCAACATTTGCAAAACAGTAAGTGCATTTCTCAAAACAATTTGTACAAACAGCAAAACACCATGGATTACCTGCAAAAGCCAGTCTATTGCTTAAAATCCTTAGTTCATCTCTCAAAAGTAAATATCTGTGTCAATGAACGTGTCAGTGCCATCAGAATGATAAGTCCTTGGAGGGATGTTGTGATGTAAACTATGGCTAAAGTTTTGATGACAATTATTGTAAATTGCAGGTTACACCTTAGTGTATGTGGGAGTTTGATTGCAAGAGACTGGACAAGATTCACATCTACGCTTTTACTGTTTGTACTGTAATTTGTTGACAGATCATGCCATTGCAATAAAGAAAGGAAAAGACAGCACTGCATAGCACAAAGAAAAAAAACAACAAGAAATGTGAACATAGGAAAATCTCCCTAGGAAAAAACTGTACATGCAGTGCTGTAGGAATTACAGTGCAGACTTCCTACACCTCCTGACGTTCCTGTCTGTTGGGCCACAAATTTTCATCCACGTCACAACGAATATCTTGTCTTGCGATGCAGCGTGGAAAGTAGAAAAAGTCTAATGGAAATGTGTAGAAATATGCTTGACATATTATGACTTGTTCAACTATTTTGCTTGTAAAGACTTATGCTATGAACTAATGCCTAAATGTTGTCGGGGGTGAGACCCATTATAATACATTTTGATCAACATGACATGAGCAATTGATAAAGTAGGAAACGGCAGAGAATTGTACATAATCATTTGCATGGATGTACCAAAGCATTTGCAACTTGTTCAAAGAAATGAGAAACTGCTTTTTCGATGTGCACAAGTGACACAATGACGTGAAGATTCAACAATTCTGATCTGAGAAATGTACCAAAGCGACTGAGAAAAACAGTAATTGGTGGGGTTGTACTGCAGAAATTTCGACTCATGACAAAATTCAACTCATGAGTATTAATAAAATCCTAGCTACAACCCTGTCTTCTAATAAGAAGTTTGTGAAGATAAAAACTAGATGACTGGTGAGCAGGAGTCAATCTGTGAATACGTTTGAAAATGATCTGGAAGATTTCCCTCTCTGAACAGTATCTTCTACATAAATACAGTGTAGTATCAGTGTGTGAAGGTGAAAATGTATATAGTCGCATCATGCTGAGATATTTTCCAGTGCAGCTAAGTGAACTTCAATGATGCGTTTTTTTTCAGTCAAAACGGTCCGATTTCTGTGTCTTTCCTTCAGTCATGGCAAGAACTCTTTTTTTTAGACTTTCTTACTGACAGTCAATAATTATGAAGAAGAGGAACTCGATGTAAATGACTCTACCCATGGTTGCCTGGACAGTCCGTAATGCATTGCAGCTTCAAGATGCATTGCAAGAGCGTGACTCACTTTTTCTTGATAGGAACAAATATCACTCCCCTGTCTTCACTCTTGCTCTCTCTCCACCTACACACAGACATCTGAAAGCAACAAGTTAATTTCTGATCTGAGGGGATTCATTGGTTAAAGTCATTCTGGGAAATGCAGGAAAACATTAACTGGAGTAGGAGACAGGTGGAGAGGGAGCGGGTACACCGAACAAGTAAATTGCAACACTTAATCACAAAATAACTGCTGGAATGCACTGAGCATCGCAGATTGATGGCATCTAAGAGCGAAAGAGTACCTGAGGGTGGAATTTTCCTATAATTGTGTAGTCGACATCCACTGACTCACAGCTCTGACACGGTGACAGTGGGGGATACAAGGGGACTGCTGTCCAGTTGTGTTTGTTATGTATCTGTGTATGGGAGGGCAGTGGTGGATGTGGCAGCACAGACTGGAAACACACTGCACCTCTGACAAATCCAAGCTGGGAACAAGTTGCAGCAGAAGAGTTGCGGTGGCAATAGTAACTGGTGCAAGACACAACATATTAATTATTTCCATTTTTCGCTTCACAAATCTTTCACATAAACCAGCAGAAAAGTTTGGAAAGCTACCGGCCGTGTATAATCCATTACAGATTACAGATTGCACGCTTGAAACGGTGATCAGTCACAGGATTTAGACGGGAACTTTGAATTCATTTTCCATTACAACCTATATGCTCAGAGACAACAGTTATTGAAATCTGTACATTTTAATATTAATAGTGCCATAACATTGTACAGGCACTGTTTCTCATACTGTTTTGATGCTACATTGAGTATTGTTTATGCACAGCTTGTGTACTGTTTTCTGGTCATCTTTGGCTTCTTGGTTCATAAATGCTATAATCTAAGTAGTTAAAATAGCACTGTGTTAAAAAAGGCAAGGGGCTGCGTTGGTGTGGGCATGTTGCTACAGGTACTGGCGAGAAGATGTCCCGTTTAAATAAAAGACGAGTTAAGGCTTATTAAACCTAAAACACTCATTTTTGATGCAGGTTTGGTGCTTCATTGGACATTGTTTCAGCACTCCTTGCTGCGAGGTGATGCAGAACAAAATAAACAATGAGAGCCATTAGGTATCAAGGTATTTCAATCAGGAGAGACTTTGTTTGCAGATATGCGAAAAGAAAAGTATTTATTGTACAACTGTATGATAAAATGTACAAGTCTTTTGGAGATTAGACTCCATCGGATTAATAATATTTAAAGGGGTAGAGAATAGGGACATAACCCCCAATGGAGTCCAGACACTGGTGGCGGCTGAGAAGGAGACCGGAGACCAGACCGACGAGGCAACGGAGCGGCCAGCCGGGAGAAACACGATGACTGGAGGCGGCAGGGGAAGTGGAGGGTTGAGCGCTTTGCCTTCAATGACAGCTGACAGAACATGGAGAACATATTTAAAGCAGAACTGTAATGCTGTGATTGGCCCTTGAATTTTGTGGCCATTTTTGATTGGTTTAACTGAAAGTATCGCTTCTAAACAGCTGATTTGATTTAAGAAGAAAGAGTAGTAGAGATTGGGTTAATGAATTTTCGCTGAACTTCGTTAGTGTTTCTTTTCAATTAGTAATTTGTCTGTGCAAGTAACACAAATGGTACTCCTGATACATGCAGGGCTGCACAGTATTAAGACTTATTTGCTGCTGCGTTTGTGTTTTTCATAACTTTTAAAAGCTTCAGTCAAAAATGTAAATGCATTTCAGTACTATAAACC
Organism: Gymnocephalus cernua; assembly: GCA_023631565.1. NCBI lineage: Eukaryota > Metazoa > Chordata > Actinopteri > Perciformes > Percidae > Gymnocephalus > Gymnocephalus cernua. The sequence goes on from CM042438.1 coordinate 13,511,512, forward strand.
TTTTATTATGCTTGACAAAAGCGGTTGATATTCCTACAACGCTTTGAGTGTCTGCAGAGCAACTAATGGCTTTGCCATGTGTGTGTGTACAGTATGTGTGCATGGGTGTGCGTTCTACATGAGTAATATTGTAGTATAGATGAATTATTGGCAGCCATCCATGACTATGCACTGCTGTGCCACAGGGGTCTTTTAATGTGTGTGTTTTTGTGTGAATCACTGTGTGTGTGTGTATGCAAACCCATAGCTTTTATATACTGGCTGGTAGACAAAAACAACAACCCTAAAGTTAAAGGAGACAAATCTAATCACACAAAGCAGGGGGAAAGCAGTCACACACACACACACACACACACACGCACACACGCGAGAGAGTACACAGGCAGTCTTTCTTCTTTTCCCTCCTTTACACATGCATGCATACTCATAGACCTGGATATATGACAACTGTGGAAAGTCTGGGAACTGGCGAGTTTTTCAAGAAAGTGTCTGTTCAGTGGACCGTTACCATGGTTCAGCGGGGTTTGGCCACAGCTCCTGTCCCTTTCCTTTGCAAAATGCACCAAGATAAATAAATATGCCTGTATTTGAAAGTCAAGTATTAAAAAGTAATTTATAGTTCAGGCCAACATGTCTTGGTTAAATATAATGAAAAGCAACATGTTTATAATACACCCTGACTCTGGTCATTGCATTCAGTTTTACAGCAAAGAAAAGAAACTTTCTCAGTGCAACAACAATCTTTTAAAATTGATGTTAATGTATTTTTGAAACTGGCTGCACAATAGTGAAGTTGTAGTAGTAATTGTGATTTGTAATAGTGATATGATTAATTTAGTATTCATGGTGCTTTGAGACAAACTCTGTGTAACAAATTGCCATTAAAATATGTCCTAAAGGAGCTATAAGAAATGAACAGAGACAAGAAAAACACAACTAAAAAAGAAAAGAGAAAGGAACAAGTTCTAGACAGCATAACAGAGTAATACTGTGCATCACAACACGTGGATTGGTTTAAGATATAAATAAGTTGAAGCCAAAGTAACTAATGTGTCAGACACATATGGTAGTACATACATGCAGTTTTAGAATTTGTATAATAAGTCACGTTAACAGTAAGTATGTTTATACTGACCAGCCTTAAAATTAAAGTAGAATACTATATCTTTCTCATCTCTTTCATATTTCTTTCTCTCTGATTTCTCAGATTTTTGATCATCACAAATCAGGACCAGCTCGCACAAATATGATGAGAAGCACAACATGACGTCTTGCACATTTATTTCATACAGAGTCACGCAATTAGAAAAAAAAAAGAAACCACACATGAATACACAACTGTATCAAGGATAACAAAAAGGGATTTGGCTACTCAAACTGCATTTGGGGTTAACAGAGGACAGGGAGAAAAATAAAGAGAGCGCAAATATAAAAGAGCATAAATATAACGCATCAAGCAAAGCGACGATAATGATACAGGGGACAGAAAAAGAGAGTGAGTGTGTGAGAGAGAAACGTAGATAGAGGGCAAGATGGTGCATGAAATGATATTCAAAGATACATAATTTCCTAAAACAATAACAAAACTCCAAGGATGGGTCAAAAAGATAAAAGAGAGGGTCAAAGTGCAGATGAGGAGAAGCGCTGTGGGTGACAGAAATACAGAGAATGTTGAAGACAGAGAATCATAGTTTCCATTTTCCAGTGCGTCACATGAAAACAGTCTATTCATTAGAGCATCAAAACATGCAATTTTAGAGAGAGAAATAACAAAGATGCTCTCTGTCTCTGTTGCCAACTCAAAGCAGTAGTGTGTATGTACAGTATTTATACACAGTATTTATATATGGGTGTACTTGTGTGTATTTTTTTAGCTGGCAAAGACATATTCAGAATTGAGGAGGCCACTGCAGCCGCTCCCACTATCAATCTATCAATAATTTAACGTTAATGGTGTATTCTGCCTGTGTTCAGTTAAAATCTGAAATCCTTTATCTTATTGTTTGTTTATGTATTCAAGAAGAGTGCAACCTGATACAAAAAAGCATGCTCTGATGACAGGTGTAGCCTGTTCTCACTTGGAAATCTGAATTTGAATCAATCAGAGCTTCGTTAGTAGCTTGATGTTCCACTTCCGCCATATTTTCGCAGATTTTCGTTTCCTTCCGCTTTCTTTGTGTTGTAATTTTAAACTCTGGTGGTTTTATGAGGACTATGGTTGACTGCTCCTCAGATCTCTGCAGGGTAAATCCAGACAGCTAGCTAGACTATCTGTCCAATCTGAGTTTTCTCTCGCACAACTATTTTGCAGCGGCTTCGTCCGGCGCTTCGCACCGCCCAAGACGATTGTGATTGGTTTAAAGAAATGCCAATAAACCAGAGCACGTTTTTCTCCCATCCCACAATGCTGTGTGGAGTAGCAAGCACCCTGAAAACAGCCTTTACTTATTTCACACTATGCTATCATTTATTCACTCAGGTTCAAGAGTTACTAACTAATACACATTAGATTTGTTTTGTAATATTCAGGCTGTGCCCAGGGGCCACTAAATGCTAGAGGTCTCGCATTCAGTGCTGCCCAGGCTGAGACCTCCGTGGTCAGAGGCCCAAGGGCAATTTTTCCATTGATCAGTAATCCTTGCCGCTAGGTATGGCCAAGTCTAAGTGCATGTGTGTTTGTTTGGTGGGAGAAGGGAACTTTGTCAAACATGCCAAGTTCTCTTCTCTTTTTCACCCCTGTTCACCCTTATGTTTCTCTTCTTTGATTTGTTCTGTTTTCTATCTTTTTTTTCTTTCTCCTCTGGTACCATCCTGCTCCTCCAACATGTGATTAACCCCAAAAATGGAAAAGCTGCCCCTGTCCTCTTTATGTAAGATTACATGGCCATGGGCTGTTTTGAAGTGCGGATTGTCTAAACAGACATATCCATGTAAACAAGGATGTATGGGCTGCATTTAACAGTTTATTTTCAACCAAGCGCTCGCAGCTATGGACTGCTTTACCAGTTGTTAAGAAAACACACTGGGATTTTGGGAGATTGGCCCACCGATTAAATTGCCTGCTAAGTGATGAGAATACTGAAAGGGACAATCTTTTATCTTGAAGCAGATGAAGAAGAATCTATCATACAAAATCAAACTTATCAATTATAGACATCAGAATTGTTCCCACATCCTCCATAGTAATAACTTAATGTGTAGTGTATGCACGTCAACATTATTGTATTGTCTTTGGCAAGAACACAAAAAAAATGCCATAAAAGATGTGTGCACACTGAGTTGGCGGCATTTGCTCAGTGTGTGGGCACATCTTTTTAGAATAACAATTCTATAAACAGCATGCTGAGTTACAGTAGCTGAGAATAGTTACATTTTGAATAATACAATTTGATCAAATGAGTTCAGTGATCCTTTTGATGTAACTGGCAGCTTTGTAAAGATTTAAATACCACCACGTAACAACATTTCCCTAAAGGAAATGAGCATTGTGGATATGTATTGACATAAATGCTTTTCTCACTGAGGCTGCAGGATTTTCAGTTAAACTTGCATTCATTTTCCTTTTTGGCCGCCTCAGAGCAGTGTTACAAACTGTAAACACAAAACTGACATATTGTCACCCAATAAAATGGTATGTTGAACGTGTAAGCAAACAGTTGCCTATTTCAGCAGACATGGAGCAACATTTATTTAGAACCTTGTTACTTGCCACCTGGCAAATGTAGGTCCAGTATTCCCTCTCTGTTAAGATCAGTTTTGGTCTCGAGGAGCCCCTGAAGGTAATAGCTGGCTCTGTAGTTGCTAAAATGCTCCATTATGTTCACAATAAAAGCTAGTTGTATCTGTTCTGTAGTTGGTGCTGGGCAGGTAATGTACAGTGGGTTTTTCAGATAATTTTGCTGAAAATAATTGCTTGCAGCGGCCAAAAACGACACAGAGTGGTAAGAGTGAAAGAAAACAGAAAAATGATCTGTGGGTTCATCACTACGAGCATTCAATTATAAAAACTCAGATTAGCTTATTAGAGTCGTAATAAAAGCTGCAATGATGCGCAAGTCCAAGTCTAACATTAAATACAGTTTACACTAGTAAAGACCAAATGTCAAAATGTGCTTTCTTCAAAATGCCCAGAGATCAGATTGGATGTACTGTATATAGCAGTGAAAGTACACAAACACTCAACCACTCTTTATTCCATTCACTTTCGCTTTCAGACACACACACACACACACACACACACACACACACACACACACACACACACACACACACACACACACACACAAACACACACACACACACACACACACACACACACACACACACACACACACAGAGATTCACACATACACAGACACATACACACACCTAGAGCTGGGCGATATGGAGAAAATCAGATATCACGATATTATTGACCAAAAACTAATACACACACACACACACACACACACACACACACACACACACACACACACACACACACACACACACACACACACACACACACACACACACAAACACACACACACACACACACACACACAGACTCACACACACACACAGACACACAAACACACACCTAGAGCTGGGCGATATGGAGAAAATCAGATATCACGATATTATTGACCAAATACCTCTATCTATACTGCCACATATTGGAGGGTTGACTATTGGTGCTGTAGCAAAATATTTTCACAATTAGAGTTTAGAAAAAGAATCAACAATGTGAATATAATTATTTAAGTGGTTAAAGGCAAATCATTGAACAGTCTGGTAAATTGAGAAAATGACATCACTTTACTGTAATGCAGCCAAAGACAACACCTACCATGCAGAAGCCCCCGCAACCAGAAAAAAAATCCCAATCTACTAAGCCAAAGGACAAAACACAAATCCACTTGAACTGAAATAAAACATTTGATCATGCTTTAAAGCACATTTCACTCCACCAATCACATAAACACAAATATATTCAGAAATACTTTCCCTCTGTGAAACATTGTAACGATTATCAGATTATCGTTTCATCTTTTGTTTTGGTGGATCTGGACTCCCGATTTTAAACTCTAAACAGATCGGATAAAAGGATGCTTTGAAGTCTGACTGGTTTTCACTTTGGTTCTCCTCTTCTTCCCCTTTTCTTTTTCTCCTTGTTTTTGTATTTTTCTGTCTTTTTATGGCTCTCTATGTCAGTCTGTGTGTCTTGTAAACTTTGTTTTTGGTTTAGACATCTCGACCCATCAAGCCACTGCTGCTTCTTTACACAGCTAGCATCCAGAAAAGTGTACTGATCTCTTTAAGGATATTCTGCTTTCAGTTGTCCACTCTTGGTAGGTCAAAGGTCATAATGGACACTTCAGTGGCCAAATAGATTTTTGATGAAGATTTCTTTCTTTTTCTCGCTCTGTCTCTTTTATTCCCTCCTTTTCTCCATATGTATATCTTTCTTTCTCTGCATGCTTCTCTGCCTTCCTTGTTTTCCCCTCACATACAGTATGTAGCGGTAGTAACACTAATTGACCATTCTTAAACATCCCATAACCTAATCCTTGTTTCTATGATGACATAATTTAATTCCACAGTCAGATTACTTAACAAATTCCTCCAAGAACAAGGTATACCACGCACATAGACACCGAGACGCACACACACATCTGCTTAGTCACTTTTCCAGTTGGCATGTTTCTTCAGTTGGAGTAAATAATAAGGAACACCAACGTAGAATCAATGTGTGTGTGTGTGTGTGTGTGTGTGTGTGTGTGAGAGTGTGTAAGGAACACCAGCGTTGATGGTTGATAGAGAAAAAGAAATGATGGAACTATTAAATTCATTAAACGACAGATTCGGCAGTCATGCTTTGCTGGAACACAGATACAAACACACATATAGCGAGTAGCCACACACGTATACACACACATACTGTACTGTACTTGTTTTGTTTAGAATTCAAGGCAGGGAATACATTTGTTTTTCTATCTATATTTATATTCCTTTCCTTCTGAAATAATCCAGATCCCTCCAGGGAGTTATTAGTCTTTAGTTTTATGTGTGAGGAGGGATATACTGTAAGTTGGACGGAAAAGGGACACGTCAATGTGTGCAGTCCCTCACTACTCTTGTGTGTTGAAGATGGCGTGTGCTGTACGTCTCTGATGGCAGTAGTGTTAAAGCAGTGCATTTTCCAAGGTTAAGAATGAACTTTAAACCTGTTTTTAAGCCAACATGGATTTCCTGGACGTGCTCCAAAAACATGGAAATTTGAGCACCCACAAATCCAT